>NC_051165.1:205678964-206111464 GCF_013339725.1 Rhipicephalus microplus
GCGTCGCTAGGGTCGCTGGGGCACACAGCCCGCCAGCTCGCATGAGTGAACAAGATATGACGGAAGAGCGATGTTGCCAGACTGAATTTTCTAAAGACTCTATACACTCATCGACTGAAAGATCCATAGATTAGGAGTTTGGACAAGTCAGTTGACTGAGCTATTCATCGATAACTGGTGAGCACTTTGTAACTATATCGTTGCAACAGGTTCGTGACACATTTTTATTGACATTCTTTAACATTATTTGATTTCGCTAGACCTAGCTGGAGTTGTTCTGCTTACAGGCTTGTTTTTGGCGCTGTGTAATTTTTGCAAAAAAATGTTTATTATCAGGAAGACTGTTTAACACAAATATTTTATCTTACTAAAACTGTTCAGGAATCTTTCACCGACGAGCGGCATCTTTTTCTGCGCACCTTATTCACTTTGTTTTACGCACTGCCTGTAGCTGTTATCCTAAGGGGGCAGTCACCTCTTCAACCTACTAAATCTAGGAGCGCTTTGTGTGGTTGTATTCGGTACGTTTGTTTGCTCGTTGATTGGCTGATTTTTATTTTGGGTGCCTCACTCGTGCGACACTACATTGCCTATGCTGGTCAGAAAGAGGCTTGCGATAATAACTTTACCTTGGCCTCCATGATCACGCATACAATTGTTGGGTGAGCTACTCAGATAAAGCCCATTGGTTATGGCGTTACATGAAGCTGAGCGCGAGTTAGACAGTTCCATTTTCACGTGGGACGTCTCACGATAATATTTCTGAAACGCGAATGCCAAGCATTATGTCGACATTTGTCAAAAAGCTAAAGTCGCACTGCCACTTAGAAGGCGATGAAGAAACAGCAACGGCCAATTATTAACCGAGATCACCATTACACGCTTGCCATCGGAACCACAGCATATATACGACACGCATGCTAACGCGATAGCGTCAAAGCGCTCGTTCCGTGGAAATTCTGGCGTCGGCGTCATCGGCTGTGAGCGAAAGATCATCATCTCGTTCGTGAGCGAAAAATCAATAAACGTTCAAATTACCTAAACAATAAAGAACTCCGGGTCCGAGTGAGAATAAAACCTGGGCCGTCTGCGTGGTAAACAAGTGTTCTACTACAGAACCACAGTATTTGTCTAAACTGTTTCAGAAAAAAACACCTATAGATACATATTAGAGAGTTTTAGTACTGCGTACGCTGCGTACGTGGTGGCGTTGCGTACGTAAGGACGCCACGTTCTGCGCAGTGCGCATGCACAGACCACAACGCGCACGTATCGCATTACGTACGCAACCGCTACGTACGCACGCATGAGATGCGTGCGTGCGTACGTATGAGGTGATCGCGCCGCTCTCGAACAAGTTCACGACAGCGCGAGACCTCGTTTTGAAAAATGGCGGCATCGAAGTCAAGCACCAACCGGCTCAGTGGCTAAAATATGGCCATAATCTGGCTATAACACTTAAACTGGCTCACATTGGCTGTCAACAACACGCACTTCTATTTTGATCAACCAGATGGCGCAACACGCTTCACGCTCGTTACGTACGCGGGTACTACGGCGTACTAGAAGTCGATTAGTGGCAAACCAGGCCACGTAACGCAAGGCGCTTGCGTGATGCGTACGCAGCACCATTCCGCAGTACTAAAACTCTCTATTATTACCACAAAGTGAAAGGAATATTTGTAACGCCTCCTACATTACGCAGCAGAAGCGTAAGAACACGCCAGGCGTCAAAAGACATAAATTAAGCACCAAGTGGGTGTTTAGAAGGCCCAACCATCACAAAACAATCGGATGTCTTTAATCATCATCAGCAAAAGCAAAGCATCAACAAAGTGAACAGCTGAGCAGGTACACATGATGCGGACGCGTAGAGGACCCTTCGCTGGTTCGCAAAAGAAATAATTATGAGGAAGCGGGCAACTGCCCTTGCAAGAAACATTCAATGGTACTTCGAAATAGTCAATGTTACGCGCACGGTCAATTGTTTTCTCAAGGCGCGGTTGAGGCATGCACCAAAAACCAGATCAGGCTAAAAGTTCAGAAGGCGATGCGTACGAGACCCGATTACGCAATCTCAGTCTACTATTGAAGGCGAAGCTCAAGCCATAGAGTTTCCCACAATACTTACCAGAGGGAACTCTGGCGCTAGTGTCTATGGGAGCTGCAACACACGGCGCTTCAGCGAGCATTGGAATGATTGATTGATATGTGGGGTTTAACGTCCCAAAACCACTATATGATTATGAGAGACGCCGTAGTGGAGGGCTCCGGAAATTTAGACCACCTGGGGTTCTTTAACGTGCACCCAAATCTGAGCACACGGGCCTACAACATTTCCGCCTCCATCGGAAATGCAGCCGCCGCAGCCGGGATTCGAACCCGCGACCTGCGGGTCAGCAGCCGAGTACCTTAGCCACTAGACCACCGCGGCGGGGAGCATTGGCATGATGGGTAGTACACACGTTTGTCTAAACTTCGAACTTCTCCGATGGAGGCGGAAATGTTGTAGGCCCGTGTGCTCAGATTTGGGTGCACGTTAAAGAACCCCAGGTGGTCTAAATTTCCGGAGCCCTTCACTACGGCGTCTCTCATAATCATATAGTGGTTTTGGGACGTTAAACCCCACATATCAATCAATCAAACTTCGAACTTCTGGCCTGCTTTTGGCTCCGTGTGTGTTCGTGTGGCTCGAAACTGTTTTCTCACGAAACAAAAATCGGCAAATGTTCAGCGATTGCGCTTCACCACCCTATTTTTTTTAAGTACCTTTTCAAATTGGGTCACGAAGTTTAAAAGGGTTGAATCTTTCTTTCAAAACAAAATCGAAACACAGCAATAAACGAAGCCGCAAGTACAATTCGCCGCCCGCAAGTACGAAGACTAGGCAAATGTGTGTACTACCCATCATTCCCATGGTCGCTGAACGATCGCAGCGCCAGAGTGCCCTCTAGTTAATTTTGGGAAACTCTATGGCTCAAGCTTCCTCCCATTTCTCTACTGAACATGTCGCCGGAAGCGAGAATTCCTCCCGACTGGTCATTATTAGCGCAGCAATAATTCGCATCTTTGCGCCAACAAGTTTTCCTTGAAGAGACATCTCCTGAAGCCCCTTGGCCTATACAGTCAAAAGCATGTGCATGTTAATCCTAATCAATGGTGATTAAAAGGAGGCCAGCATTTACACAAAACGCAGTTATGATTCGTGTCCTTTTTATTACAATTAATTTTTTTCATTACTGACGGGTTCCTGTGGTTTCACATGAGCGAAACTTTTTGACAATTCTGACATGACGATCTCATATTTCGAAGCAGAAACGGCGACTATTCCATTTTTCTTCATTAAGTATTAAAACAAACTATCTTCACGGATACAATGTCTGTGCCTCGAAAAGAACGTGCATGACGAAAGCCTATCCACAAGGGACTCTTTCAGCAACGCGCTGCTGATTTGATGTAATTTTATGCTGCATCAGAAATGCAAAAATGTAATTGAGAGTTCGACGGAATAGCGTCTAGTCAGGTAAAGGTATTGTTGAAAAACAGGTCACTGACCTATGGCAAACGAAACGAATGACGTTTCGGTATCCGCACAGATCCCTTGTGCCCAATCTATAACAAATGACGTTTCGGGATCCGAAACGTCATGTTTTGTTTGACATAGGTCAGTGACGTTTTTTTTTTTATGCGAAGATAATGGTCTGACAAACCATTCACCTAAAGTAACAAACGAAATAATCGGGTTTAACGCTTCGAAACCACGAGCTAGTCATGAATTACACCACTGTGGCGTCCTTCGAAATGAGTTAGGCCCCTTAAAGGTTCTTTCATTGCACTGATAGCAGGGCACCCGAAAGTTTTCGTATTCATATATATATACACAACTATTATAGTGGGGTATTTTAAACGTCTGTACCCGAATCTTACGCACATGCGATCGATATTGAGGTCTATAGTTCCGGAAAAAAAAAAAGTTGCGCGTTATAATTGGGTAAATGTGGTATAGAGATTTCTTTCAAATGAACTGCGCTGAAGAAAAAGATCCCCTTCATACTTGCCGTATGGTGCAATTGTAGTCCGCGCTATGCATAAGGAAAATGTGTGCTAATACTCCTAACCGGTATACTGGATGAGTGCCATTTACTGCTATTTTTGTTTTGTTTTTGTCTTTTCGTAGCGACGATAGTGAAGGCCGCCTCGCCTAACGTTCTTTACATGCGTGAAAGCGGTGTCTACCCAACCGGCACAAGGCAATCGAACATAAAAGCAGGAAATGCTTTCGGCTGACTTCGTACACGCTCAATTCAGAGACGCTGAAGCACATCGTCTGAATGATGACAATCCAATGGTGGCAGGCCAACCTCTGTGTTTGTTTCGTCGACGCAACAGCAGAGAAATGAAATTGACAATTGCAGGATATTGGAACGGAAGGCTGTCACAAAAGCCACGCATGGAAATTAGCCCTAGTTACGGATGATTACCCAGGCTGGCTTCCATTCTGCACTCGTGACAAATACCCGCCCTACCCCACCTAATCACCTCGATAGCATTCCTGGCTTCACCACTGCTGTGTTGTTACACACAGTGACGTTCAACATGAGAAACAAGTATTCGTAGGCACGCACGCTCGCACGCACGCACACACGCCGCACACACACACACACGCACGCACACACACACACACACACGCACACACACACACACGCACGCACACACACACACACACACACACACACACACACACACACACACACACACACACACACACACGCCCCGCCGCGGTGGTCTAGTGGCTAAGGTACTCGGCTGCTGACCCGCAGGTCGCGTGTTCAAATCCCGGCTGCGGCGGCTGCATTTCCGATGGAGGCGGAAATGTCGAGGCCCGTGTGCTCAGATTTGGGTGCACGTTAAAGAACCCCAGGTGGTCGAAATTTCCGGAGCCCTCCACTACGGCGTCTCTCATAATCATATGGTGGTTTTGGGACGTTAAACCCCACAAATCAATCAATCAACACACACACACACACACACACACACACACACACACACCCGCGCGCGCGCGCGCAGAAAGAGAGAGAGATAGATGCAGGAAAATACAGGGACAGCGTGCATTTTATGCTTAGAGGGAGGTTTCTGTCATAATATTTATCAATCGACATAATCATACCTCCCAATCACTGTGACGAAAACGAAATTCGATGTGGTGATGGTTTCATGACCCTGACAATTTTTCTGCTAATGGAGTAGACGTGCAAGGCGGTGTGTAACGGCTCATTGAGAATCGCATTTCCCATTGCAATGTCCATGAACTGCGATGAATGGCTATTATGGATGTGGCAAATAACTCACGATTTGAGATTTCGAAAGCGCAACTCATACATGTCTCGTTGTGCGAATACGTTCAAATAGCAAGTGCTTGTGTTGGATAATACTCCAACAAGACTGATGCTTGGGACCACGGCGTCTCAGTGCGTCGGGGTTTCTGTGTCTAATATCTTCGAAACCGGTAGCATTCAAGCCGTCGATCTACTATAGCTACTTATAGCAGCTTATAGCAGCACTTATAGCAGCTACTTATAGCTACTTATAGCAGCACCCATTCGTCCCTCGTAGCCGTTGTAATAGTGTGTAACAAGTATAACATTTTGACCTCCAAGGTGGTGCCGGTGAGAGATTTCTTTTGTGCGTTGTTGAACAATAAAAGATAGTGCTCAATGTACATGCCAATGGTTGCTTAGGAAGAATGAGGGACAGGAAAATTCGGCTTTTAGTTAACGCGCACGTTGCGAATTTTTATTGTTCAACAACGCACAGAAGACAAAAAAAGGTTGCTACGTTATAATCGCTGGGCGTAACCTCCTTGGTTTTAGAAAGGTTTAGCGAGCGTAGGGCCGCAGTGCCATGAATACAGTGAACTAGTAAATACCACGAACTCGAGCTGGTTAAAGGCGGGAAGTAGACACGAAGCGCAAGCCGTAAGAAAGTGTGCGTGTGCCTCCTCTCGTCCAGTCCTTGGAATGTCCGCTGGATGGCGGTGCTTCTAAATGAGGAATATATGATGAAAAGATACGAGATGGTGGTACTTGGAGTGTTGAATAGGTGGACGAACGGACCCACAGACAGATGCTTGGACGGACGCATGGATGGCAGCACGGACGGATGGACGCATGGACGGATGCATGGACGAACGCAGGGACGGACGCACAGATGGACGTGCGGACGCACGAGCAGACACACGCACGGCGGGCGGATGGACGCACGGGCGGCCACACAGACGCACGCATGGATGGACGGAAGCAAGAACGAGTGGACGGACGGATGCTTCGCCCCACTATCCATCATTCACTCTGTGGATATGCTGCCATTTTTCTTCTTTTATTTCAAGCTAACTTTTAAATGCCCCGACTGAGGCGGGCATTTTTCGTTTAAGGACATGCGCAAGCCGGGAGGCCTCGAGTGAGCACTCTTCTCTTTTTGTTTGCCCTTGTTACACATCAGTGAGTGCAGCCGCAACAAAGGTTTACTACTTCCTGTTAATTACCGTAAGGTTAAGGGTGTGACTCCCTACGGAGATAGGCATTTCGATGTAGGTGATATCCGGAAATGCTTGTGCTGTCTGTTTTAAGTGCACATCATAAAACACAGAAGTTGATTCAGGGCCCCCTTATACAATATTAACAATTGTTGGTGTTTAACGTCCGCAAACCGCCATATGATCACGAGGGACGCCGTAGTGAAGGGGTCCGCAAATTTCGACCACCTGGGGTTCTACACCTGCACCTAAATCTAAGCACACGGGCCTCAACCATTTACGCCTCCATGGAAATTGCGGCCACCGCGGCCGGAATTGGATCCCGCGACCTGCGGGTCAGCAGCCGAGTGCCTTATCCACTAGAACACCGTGCGGGCTATACGACAATAACTGTAAACCTAGTTTCGCTTTCAGACATTAAGCCTTAGAAATCAATTTCCCAGTGGACGCAGCTGAGTCAAAGTGCACTGGATAAAGCATGGATGTCCATGCTTCTATTTTCGCCCCCGAGCCTCATTTTCGAAGTTGTGCGCTAAGCTCTCCCCAACTTAGGTTCACGCATGATTGATTTCCTCAACATAAAGCGAGTAGGATGATGCCAGTGTATGTCTCAGTTAGGCATGCAGTGTATGTACAGTTGTTCAGTCTCATTTCCCCTTCCCCAGTGCAGGGTAGCAAATCGGAACTTTTTTTCTGGTTAACCTCCCTGCCTTTCACCAAACCTTTCTCTCCCTCTTTTGTGATACCTTGGTATGCTTGCGCCCTAGTGAATTTGTCTACATCGCGCCCTTGTGCCTCCCGATATGCACACTTCATTGTTGACTTCCGGCGAGCGTAAGAAATCCACTCGCCATTCAAATTTAAAGGGACCCTGAGATGGTCACTCGAAAATTTGCGGTTTTCGACGAAAAATAAAGGTAGTGTGTTTATTACACGTTTACATGTATGAAATTTGCGCTGCTCAAGAATATTTCCGCACAAGCTAAGCTCCAAGTGATCGCCGGCTATAAATCCCGCCCACCACCAGTGAACACCCTTTTGATATGGCGTGCGTGACGTCACGTGCTGCATGGAGCGGAGCCCCGTCGTCTTCTACCGTAGTTTCTGCCGCCGCAAATCATTCAGTTTCAATGACTAGCCGAAAAAAGCCGCAATGGCTCAATTGCTCGCGCAGTTGACCACGGGTCAAAATCGTTCGCCGGAATGCAGACGCTCACCCTGCGAGCAGCTTGTTAGGGCCACAGGTCGCGAGTACGTCAGTGTCGCCAGACTCTGAGGTCACTCACTTCTTTCAATTTTTTTTATTTGTGGGGTTTAACGTCTCACTGCCACCATATGACTATGAGAGACGCCGTAGTGGAGGGCTCCGGAAATTTCGACCACCTGGGGTTCTTTAACGTGCACCCAAATCTGAACACACGGGCTTACAACATTTCCGCCTCCATCAAAAATGCAGCCACCACAGCCGGTATTCTATCCCGCGACCTGCGGGTCAGCAGCCGAGTACCTTAGCCACTAGACCACCACGGCGGGGCGTCACCTCTTTCAAGAATATTGAATGACAAATCACGCGCCTTACCAAATGCACTAAAACTTCGCCAGCTTGTTTCTGGACAAACAAGAATCAACTCGTATAACGCGGATGACGATCGAAAATTGGCTGATATGGCCCCTTTTAGACAGGTAAATTTCGACTCCGCGTTCCTAGAGTTCTTTTTAGCAAGAATTTCCGCCATTACGTGTCCGTGGTTCACGCAGACAGGACAGGACATATTAGAAGCTTTTTCTTTGACACTATTGTAGTGTTTGTTTGAAGCAGGAAGACAAACTACACCGGCCCTTTTCTCTTGCAGAGACAAACACGCGCCATTCGTGCGTCGAGGTGATGACGAAAGCTGGCACCCAGGAGCCTTGGTTTGGCATCGAGCAAGAGTACGCGATTCGAGGAAGGGACGGTCTGCCACTAGGCTGGCCCAGGGACGGACACTCAATTAGGCCGCTGGGTATGTATACTATACAACGACACATGTTTTTAACATTTTCTAGGTATTTTTTTAAAGAGAGTAAACCAAGTACGTGTGGGAGACTCTGCATGTGTCCATAGTAAGTGCTGATTTGGGACGTTTGCTATTTCATCGAAAATTTTCGCGAATACGAGCCCTCACAATTTAGGTTAATTTTCGTAGAAATAAGTAGCAACTGAAGGTAGTTTGAAGAAACAAAGAAAAACTAACACAGCTGTAACGAGTGCCCCTTAAAATAAAATGAAAGCCTACACCACTTTGGCAGAGCCTCGCGCAATTCTTAAACAGCCTATCGCAGGTTACCGATCGAAGCGCCACGAGTGGCTTGACCCCGTTTCGGCTTCTGTTTCTGTACACTGGTGCGACGGTCGTTCCGCGCACTCCAGTGTTTTAGCACACTCTGAGGCATCGGACACGTTCTTCGAAGGTTGAAGGCTTGCCCCCTGCCGGCAGCACGTCGTCTTTTCGGCCGCTGTATTTTCTTTACATTTCGTATCACATTACTACATTCGCAGCTAAAGACTGCAAATAATGTCTCTTACATCTACCTTTAGCTCCGTGTCACTGTGCCTCAGCCAAGTCAGTGTGCGGCAGAAATAAGAAGAATGTACCGTTACTCGCAATGCAAGTGATGGTACAGTCGCCTCCGAGATGGCATGGGAGTGACGTGCCTACTAAATCTTCTGCGAGATGGGAGTGGCATGCTCGCCAGAGGTCGCCCAATCTTGAATACTATGCTAGACAAGGTCTCTACTATTACCATGTGCCAAGTTGCAATTACCCGCTAATGACATTGCTGTGTGTCGGCCAAAAAGTGCAGCGAAAGGCTGACGCCTTTAATCCCTATATTTTACACTTCAGGACCATTCTTCTTCGGTGTCGGAGCGGAGAACACAATCGGAAGGCAAATTTCAGATGCCCACCTAAAGGCCTGCGCTTACGCCGGGGTCAAGATCAGCGGAACCAACTCCGAGGTTGTCCTTTCGCAGGTAGGGCGAGCCGCGCTGTGGCCTTCACCCTAGATCCCAGTGCGAATCGGCAAGATGTGTCGCGGCGCCATACATCTCTCCAGATATTCTCACAACAAAATAATGTATACCGTCATTACAAACATCTCCTGCTATAGTGCCAGAAACATTAGCGAAACTGTATATAGTGAATTATTTTCATTGTGAATAATGTCGTTGTGAGGTAACTGACGTGTGCTCACGCGCTTCTTTCGCCGCTGACAACTGTGGAGAAAACTGACATGAAGGTGTCCACATCTACCTTCACGTGCTAGGTTTTGTTGTCCGCCAATAAGGTGCGTGGGCCACCTCCGCGATATCTGAGTGCTTAGGCACGATGACGTCGCATTTATGCGTAAGAAAATAAGCGATGGCATTATAAACAGGCGTGTTCGTGATTGACAGCGTATCCCAGACTAGTAAGGCCCTTACATTCCTGCAGAGCCTGCACAGCAAACCTTTTGTGCAGATATTTGTCTGTCATTATTAAACATTTAACTTGATATTTGGCATTTGTGTTGTAAGTTTCCATCCGCTTCTGTTAGTGTATGCGCGTCTAAGTTTTTTTCCTAACATGAATCACTCCTCTGCAGGTCAACTTTAAGTTGTTTACCTCCTTGTGCATCTATCAGCAGTTTCTCTCCATGCACATGTTTATAAGCTTACACCACCTTACACCTTACAGCACCTTATACAGGACACGCTCTCTGCAAGGCATGGCCTGCCTGTAGCCGACAGCATACATCCTGCTCCATGCTGCATGAAACTCCAGTAGGCTGCAACGTTGCCCGCTGAATGGCGATGGCGAATCCTTAATTTCATTATCACGAACTTAAGCGCCACAGTGGCACTATACATGAACAATTGACGATCTAACAATCTTATTTGCTCTACTCTCTCACAGACGTGTACACTGACTTGTATTTCACAGTGGGAGTACCAAGTGGGACCGCTGGAAGGTACAGCGGCGGGCGATCATCTGTGGATCTCGCGCTATATCCTCAAGCGGGTGGCGGAAGAGTTCGACGTGGTCATCTCGTTCGACCCGAAGCCCTTCGAGAACGACGCCCTCTGCGGCTCCGGAGGACACATCAATTTCAGCACGAAGGACATGCGCAAGCCGGGAGGCCTCGAGTGAGTTCTCTTCTATCTTCTTTTTGTTTGTTTGTTTGTTTGTTTGCTCTCCGGTTACCCCAGATCGCGCGTTCGCTTGACGACACACTCGTACTGAAGGACACTGCATAACTAATCCGTCGAACACTGTTGCCATCCGCTCTTCTTTGCATGTGCTGCTGCTCTTGTTGCCGAGCGCATCCTTAAATGCTCATGATGCAACGGGGAATGGCACTCCAGCGTTGAAATAGCACTTGCTATCTCGTGTTGCCTACAACATAAATTTCTATATTTCGCAAAATTTGTCATCTCCGACCTTATAAGGCTTCAAAGCATGGACTTGTATTAGCTAGTGGAGGATTTGTGATACTATTTCACATCCGCCTTCATTACACAGGTCCATTTGTGATACATTCAGAAGATCAAGCCTGTAGTAATCCACATCTATTGACCCTTGTTGGTCACGAAGAGCGACATGCAGGAGGTGACGGTTATCCGTCAACTTCTGCCTCCGTTATCATTCCTAACGAGTGATACTACACACTACAACACTGGAGGTCGTACATATTGTAAAAAAAGCTCTCGCCTTGAACGAATTCAAGCGCTAGCAACAATGCGCGTAACGTACATGTGCCCCAAAAGTACAACGAGGTCAGCGAGCTGTGGCCAAACTACGCAAAACTGCATGCCAGGTTGCTCTATCAGAGCAGCGGTTCTCTAATTATGAAACGACATGTGCCAGAAGATAGTGTCATCATTTCGTTTATAAAAGAGAAACAATTCTTTGATAAAGCATGCTGGCATGTAGTTTCGGGCAGTTTTGTCACTGCTCGCGGACTCTGTTTTACTTTTGGGGAATGTGTACGCAGCTACACCTTCAACGAGTGCATTCGCGGACCTATTGGCTTACGCGAGATGGGACACCCACACCAGGCTGCAAAATACATGCAGCATAACTTTTTTTTTTTGAGGACTATGTTTTCATGTAGCACTCGTCCACACACATTATACGAAAGGGTACGGCGTTGCGCGAGTTCTGACGAGAAATGTAGTCCGATTGCAAAAGAAGAGCACTATAAAACACAAGTTTTCACTAGGTCACGTGACTTCCGCTGTGATTTCAACTAGTGTTGACTGAAGTCTCGCTAATGTCTAACAGTGTTTATAACACAAAAGAGTAAAACAATGGATGACCGTAAAACCAGTGTGATGTTGCTCTCTGCGTTGACCGTTCTTTTTTCTTTCGACGCGCAGTGATTTTACTAAGCTACGCTGCCAACTAGCCTACCTTTATTATTTTCTTTGTCTAGCAATGTCTATTGCTGGTATAACAAGTCTAAACGCGAAGGACATGCGCACTTAGCCAGGAAAAGAAGTTTTCCGGGAAGAGTTCTTTTTTGTTTACTTTTATACTTTTTATAGTGTGCGTCACTCTCCTAAGAACTGTATTATTTTTTTTATCTTGACAGGCTGCGCTGGTAATACTTCTAGATACACCGTAAGATTACTTTGTTTCCCTTTTCTGTGAGCTTGTGTGCCTTACGGCTCCATTTGTGCTTGTAAATTCGAAGCCGTATATTTTCCCACCTGCGTGGTCCTTTGTGACCGCAGTGTACTGTAAATAAAGTAAACAAAAAAGTGCCGCCATATCCACAAAGTGAATGATGATGAGTGGGCGAAGCTCCGGAGGTAAACCTGGTAAACCATGAATCCTCTGTACATTTTTCCCACTCGATTTTATTACATCGCTCCCCCTAGCGTACGTCGCCGCATAAATCGAACGATTGCCTTCAACCAATGACACGCGCCATATGTGACATCATTCCTATTTTATAAGATCTCGCGTCTTTCATCAACTACAAGTACCGCTTTCTAGTTTATAACATCTTGCATCTTTTCATCATCAGCTACAAGTACCACCATCTAGTAAACACTACAAGAACTAAACTAGAGGTGGCTACATACAGGAGACGGTACCGCCATCTAGTGAACACTGCAAGAACTAAACTAGAGGTGGCTACATACAGGGGACGCACAGCCCACGCCCTAAGGAGCTTCGCCCCTAAAAATGGTTCATAATGTTGGCTGTCGGCTGTCGACACGCAAGCATCGTCTTCTTTCAGTATAAAGATAGGGCTGTCCGTAAATTTCGCTTCGCAGGCACATCAAGGTGGCGCTGCAGAAGCTCGAAGCCAATGCCGCCGAGCACCTGCGCGTCTACGACCCGCGCAAGGGCGGCGGGGCCAACCGACGCCGCCTCGGGGCCGGCATGCTGGCGACGCCCAACGAGAACTTCGTCGTCGACTCGTGCTCTCGAGAGGCCAGCGTCCGCGTGCCGCGCCTCGTGTACGACGCCGGCCAAGGGTACCTCGAAGACCGCAGGCCCGGCGCAAACGTCGAGCCGTACAGCGCCACAGCGGCCATCGTGAAGACCGTGTGTCTCTGAGCCTGCATGGCCGGGGAGACCATGGACTGTATACCTACATCAGCTTCTCATCGCTGCGTTCTGCAAAGACAATCAAGGGGCCGTTCCATTTTCAGCCTGCTGGGAGCCATCGATCTAAAAAAAGCTGGGCTATTCACATAAAGTTGCGACGCCGGACCCGTCGCGCCTGTTGTTGAAGGTTAAAGGAAGCTTATCGCGGGAGGCCACGTTTCCACTGTTAATGACTTTGTGTCTGCAGTGCACGCCATATTGGCGGCATTGTTTACAAATCGAACTTGACTTGGCTAGCTGCAATCTCACTTGATTGAAAACTTGCGACTGCTCCGTAACATTCGCAGTTCACTTACTTCACGCAACAGCTACAAATCCTGGTTCGCACTTAGCTTCCGAATATACTGTCTATACAGATGTGAAGAGAGCCACTTTTTTGGTAACTATCAAGATTAACAACCAGGTTAAAGAGGCGGGCGCATCAAGATTACCCTGACGATAACCGTGACTCAAGCCTCAGCCGTTACAGCAGTGAGCACAATTAGGGGGTCAGTAATCATCGCACAGAGGTGAGCACTGTTAGGGGTAAACACGCGAGCACGCTGCTGACCCGCAGGTCGCGGGATCGAATCCCGACTGCGGCAGCTGCATTTTCGATGGAGGCGAAAATGCGGTAGGCCCGTGTGACCAGATTTGGGTGCCCGTTAAAGAACCCCAGGTGGTCGAAATTTCCGGAGCCCTCCACTACGGCGTCTCTCATAATCGTATGGCGGTTTTGGGACGTTAAATCTTACTTATCAATCAATTGTGCTGGTTGTGGGACGTTAAACCCCACATATTAATCAACACGCGAGCACATGGCTGACGCAATATCAACGCCGCGTAACACTCATCGGTAGAAACATTGCGCATATACGCAGCATGTGCTCTGCGATGTAGTCTTTCCACCACGTCATGAATAACTTGTTCGTCGCTACTTAGCCAAATTTTCGTTTGCCAAGCTGGTGCATTCTGCTTTTGAAGCTATTTCTGTCTTTGAGACTTTCTTTATAAATACTTCAAAAGTAAACTGTTTCATATTCACTTTTGTATAAACGGCCCACATTTTATTCGAGATGTGCCTCGGAATGCAGGACATGCCAGCCTAACCGACCAAAAAGCGGCTAGCAGACGACGAACAAGCGTATACTTTTGACGTTGAGCACATGCTGCGCCCGTGCAATGTTTCCAACGAATGCTGTTACGCGGCGCTGATAGTGCCGTCGGCCACGCGCTCACGTGTTCACCCTAACAGTGCTAACCGCTGTAAATGACTATTTAGAGACTGATAGCCAAGCCACTGTGTACTACTCTCGTGTCACTCTTCTAAATGTGAAGTTCGCCAGTGCGTTTGCAGCTGCGAAGCGTCACGTCATAACAGACGTTGCACAAGCTGCCTCATGACTCCCGCTGTGCTTTCATTTTACACTCTGAGTGAATTCCCCTACGACGCAAATTCATATCAAATGTGTCTCCCAGACTAGACAGACATGTAGTAAAGTTGGTGCCCCTACATTGGCATCGTCTGGGTTTAATTAAGGCTGTGCCTTGTAAAGCGTGTTGTAAAGCGTCATGCCTTGTAAAGCGTCTCTGCCGAAACGTGCGTTCATTACTTTTTGTAAATTAGCGCATTTTCCCATTAAGGAATCCCGTTGTTGCCATCCATTGAGCAACGTTCACAGGAAACGATGGCGGACGTTGTTTAACGCGTAACACAATTGCCAACACAGTTGCTAATTTGTCCTCTGAAATTTATCATCTACCATCGATTGAATCTTCAGAATGGGACATCAGAAAGTGAGCTAAAAATGAAAGAAATGCGAAAGCAAGTTGCCTCAGCTTCTGGCTTCAAATTTTAAATACGGGTCACGATAGCAATCGCACATGTGACGGGCACAGCTGAACACTTGAAGATGATCGGGTACGTATACGCCGAAGTTCGAGGTTTTCACGACCTTGTGCTCTGTGGTGTCTCACCGTTCGCTATGCATCCTGGCTGAAAAAAAACACATCGACGTTTGGGGGAAGCGCGATCTCGATGCAGCTCACGACGCTCAAATCAGCCAATGCCTCCAAACTTGGGTGTATCCCTACTGAAACCTTCCGTATGCGATGTCCAATAATTCCGTATGTTTCCGTAAGAATCTTACGGAAATATATGGAAAATATATGGGAAACATATGTATTCTTTATGGAAACATATGGAATTATTGGACTCGCATACGGCACGTTTCAGTAGGGATGGCATAGTAATCTGGCCATATGGCATCATTTGTAGAGGGAACGGAGAATGTCGTTTCCTAGCTGACTTTGATAATTAATGGCGAATTTTGGGATGCACGCTGAGCTGTAACGTTTGGCTCGCGTGTTCTCTGGAGCTTCGAATACCGATCAGCAGCGTTTTCTGACTATGCTCAAAAAATGTTGCAAGCCCTCTTCGATGTGAGGGAGCTTCAAAAAGTGCCGCCATATCCACGAAGTGAATGATGATGAGTGGGCGAAGCTCCGGAGGTAAACCTGGTAAACCATGAATCCTCCGTACATTTTGCCCACTCGATTTTATTGCAACGCTCCCCCTAGCGTACGTCGCCGCACTATATCGAACGATGACACGCGCCATATGTGGCATCATTCCTATTTTATAACACCTTGCATCTTTCATAATCAACTACACGTACCACCGTCTAGTTTATAACATCTTGCATCTTTTGGACGGACGGACGGACGGATGGACGGACGGATGGAGGACGAACGGACGGACGGATGGATGAATGGATGGATGGATGGATGGATGGATGGATGTACGGACGGACGGACGGACGGACGGACGGACGGACGGACGGACGGACGGACGGACGGACGGATGGACGGATGGACGGATGGATATGGCTGTACCCTTTAGATCGGGCGGTGGCTAGCGTAATACTTAGACCTGAACGAGAGGTAGCTACATACAGGGGACGCACAGCCCACGCCTTAAGGAGCTTCGCTCCTAAAAATGGTATAACTAATGTTATGACAGGAAAGACAACAAGTTTACCAAAAATTAAAAAAATAAACCAAAATACACCCAAGAGGATGCAAGCATGGTGTCCTTGCCTCCGCTGCTTATTTTAGTTCCTTGAGGGCGGAGTTCAATAATATTACAGTCGCATAATTAGCCCGCTTCGTTGCGCAGTTTATCCAGTGTTGCCTGTTGTCGAAGCAAACATATCTGAAATTGCGTTTTGCGAGAAAAGTGTTCCATAGATAATTAACATTGCTGAATTTTCATGCCCTGCAGGTACACAAAAAATAACTCACCAATTTAATAAGAACGCACTGCTACACAGAGCCTCACCCGCATATTCACAAACACTCCTCGACTCGACCCTTCACTCGAAACGTTCCTTGAGGGCCGTTTTCCGATTACAAATCACCGTTTACTCGAACTCCACCGCGGTGGTCTGGTGGATAAGGTACTCGGCTGCTGACCCGCAGGTCGCGGGATCGAATCCCGGCTGCGGCGGCTGCATTTCCGATGGAGGCGGAAATGTTGTAGGCCCGTGTGCTCAGATTAGGGTGCACGTTAAAGAACCACGGGTGGTCGAAATTTACAGAGCCCTCCACTACGGCGTCTCTCATAATCATGTGGTGGTTTTGGGACGTTAAACCTCACATATCAATCAATCAACCCTTCACTCGAACCGCGCCTCGACTGGAGAAATGCCCCGCCGCGGTGGTCTAGTGGCTAAGGTACTCGGCTGCTGACCCGCAGGGCGCGGGTTCGAATCCCGGCTGCGGCGGCTGCATTTCCGATGGAGGCGGAAATGTTGTAGGCCCGTGTGCTCAGATTTGGGCGCACGTTAAAGAACCCCAGGTGGTCGAAATTTCCGGAGCCCTCCACTACGGCGTCTCTCATAATCATATAGTGGTTTTGGGACGTTAAACCCCACATATCAATCAATCGACTGGAGAAATTCTCGAGCATTTTCGTTGAGATAGCCAAGGTATACACGGCAGCTTACCTTGAATTGTTCCTTGAGTGAAGGTTCTGCGCGAGCATGGCGTCCATACGGAGCGTGCCTGCTTTCGTCGGCTTTTCGCGATGAATTAAGCTTGAATGAAGTCGCAGCGCTGATAAGGCAGGGACCAAAGAAAGAGTACAGGACGCACACTTTCTCTTTTTGTAGCTCCCGTTTCGTCAGCGCTATGGCTTCACTGGACGTAACGTTAAAGCAACTTGCCCAAAAGTCTGCACTCTAGGAATAGAGCTTCCGCCGCAGCATTTCTTCTTACGCCTGGGCACATTCGTTACGAATCTGTTTTCGAGCCGTTCGGCTACGGCTCAGTTATACTGTGGCACCGAGACAGGCGGACGTGATATCGAGCGGATCGCTCCCTAACAGAACAATCTACAACGATCGCGAACCTTCTCGAACAATGAGGCGCAGTTGAAGCAGAGCATTCCTGAACTAAATTTTGTGGACGAAAACGGAATCAAAAACAAAATAAAGAAACGCGCGTGGTAGTATGAAGGATATCGCACGAGCATCGACCCACCTAACGTCTCGAGGACATAGCGACACGTTTCGCAACTGTGAAAATCAACATCGCAAATTTTCCCGGCTGCGGCGGCTGCATTTGCGATGGAGGCGGAAATGTTGTAGGCCCGTGTGCTCAGATTTGGGCGCACGTTAAAGAACCCCAGGTGGTCGAAATTTCCGGAGCCCTCCACTACGGCGTCTCTCATAATCATATAGTGGTTTTGGGACGTTAAACCCCACATATCAATCAATCGACTGGAGAAATTCTCGAGCATTTTCGTTGAGATAGCCAAAGTATACACGGCATGCTTACCTTGAATTGTTCCTTGAGTGAAGGTTCTGCGCGAGCACGGCGTCCATACGGAGCATGCCTGCTTTCGTCGGCTTTTCGTGATGAATTAAGTTTGAATGAAGTCACAGCGCTGATAAGGCAGGGACCAAAGAAAGAGTACAGGACGCACACTTTCTCTTTTTCTAGCTCCCGTTTCATCAGAGCTATGGCTTCACTGAACGTAACGTTAAAGCAACTTGCCCAAAAGTCTGTACTCTAGGAATAGAGCTTCTGTCGCAGCATTTCTTCCTACGCCTGTGCGCATTCGTTACAAAGCTGTCTTCAAGCCGTTCGGCTACGGCTTCGTTATACTGTGGCACCGAGATAGGCGGACGTGATGTCAAGCGGACCGCTCCCTAACAGAACAATTTACAACGATCGCGAACCTTCTCGAACAATAAGGCGCAGTTTTCGCAGAGCATTCCTAAACTAAGCTTTGTGGGCGAAAACGGAATCAAGAGTAAAATAAAGAAACGCGCGTGGTGGTATGAAGGATATCGCACGAGCATCGACCCACCTAACGTCTCGATGACATATCGACACATTTTGCAACTGTGAAAATCAACTACGCGAATTTTCCCGGCTGCGGCGGCTGCATTTCCGATGGAGGCGGAAATGTTGTAGGCCCGTGTACTCCGATTTGGGCGCACGCTAAAGAACCCCAGGTGGTCGAAATTTCTGGAGCCCTCCACTGCGGCGTCTCTCATAATCATATGGTCGTTTTGGGACGTTACACACCACATATCAATCAAACATCGCGAGTTTTTCTCTCGCTCGTTGACTGTTTCACGCTACAACAACTACCCCTATGACGAACTGGACACCCTTTCTATCTATTTTGAGCCTTTCATTTGTTGCAATCAAATGTATTCTTTGTGGCTTTTATCTGCAGAGATGATTAAAAAATTGCTGAGAAGAAATATGTCTTAAAGTTGTTGCTTGGCACTGCGTGCTTCGGTTAATCAGCCTCCTAAGACGGGAGTAATTGAAGTTTAAGGAACAGCAAAAATGGTGAGTTAAGCTTGTGTGATACCATGTACTCTCTCTTTAAAAGAGTATTCTGGGACGTGGCGCCATTGTAGGTCCTGGTGGACGCTCACACGATAACCTTCATATCGCGCGCGACTGTAAATACGCGTGATACATAGGCTCGACGTACAGCGCTCATACAGCACACAACACCTACAGACGAGCACACCAGCTTTGGGGAATCAAGCAGGTGGTCCTGCTCTATGAAAACTGCCCGCACGCGAAAATGTATGGAACGCCTTATTAAAACACAAACAGATATAATAGAAATACAGCAGAGACAGACTGCTTCAAAACATTGTTTTATTTTCAAGCTTAGTAATAGCACTTCAAATAAAGCAACGATGGCAACTTGTAAAAAAAAGCACGCAGTACATTTGCAATCAATTCATTACATAACGAAATTAGCGGTCGTAATATAACCACATGCCTGATAACATGTTCACATAACCATATGCGCAAGTGACCGAGCTAAATATGTATCAAAATAGTCAAAGCTCATTACCTCAACAAAAGACATGTATGTTTACGAACGCGAGAATATTAATGAATGTCTGCAAAACAAGAAGTTTGAGAAAATGCAGCTGTGGTGTCCTATTATGTTTTCATTATTGTTTGCCATTTTGTGCAAAAACCAGGCTGCCCACAGAACACAGACCAACACTGTCTTTAAACGCGCAGTATTTGTAATGCAATGTAGCGTTTGCATGACTGTATATAAAATGAGAAAATCTGCACATATCGTGTGTAACTGCACCGTGTTGGAAAAAAGATCGAAGACGGGGAAAACAACTAGTTGTAGCTTTGGCTGAGCTATAGCAGGGCCACCGGTCTCCCGTGCAATCTCTGCCGCCTTTGGACAAAAATAAAGTTCTCACTCACTCACTCCCTTGAATCACTCCCTATACAGCAGAACTCACGAAGTCGGGCTGCGGTTTGTTCATAAAGTGACATTGTAAATATGTTACTCTATGTTTTATTTCAAATAAACCCCTTTTTCGACGCAACGGGAGGATCAATTTTCTACAAGTGGTGCCGAAACCCACACACCACATCTTCACACTGCATTATCACGCTAGTGTGTCTACCCACTGTATCGTTTTCATGATGACTTACGAGCACGAACTTCACTTTGACAGTGTGTAGGCTACTAGACTGCATATGTTTGACTGATGAACACTTTATAGCTTACACATTTGAGTTTGTCACTTACATCGTTCTTCGTGAGCCACATGCAATAAAGGTTCATATAATATTCGCACTATTTGCCTAATTCAGTTATCAATACCTAAATCAGCATCATCCTTGTCCTTTCATGGTCGGACAGGATCGCAAAAACCGCATCTCCTCCGATTCTAAAGAAAAGCCGTTCCACCAAAATCACGCTTGCTCAATATACAGCAGCACCACTACCCTTCCACGGATGTGAGGTGGCGCGGTTCCAACAGCCAGACAGCCATATTTATAGTGTAGAAATAGCGCATGTTTACGGGGTTCTTGTGACCTGAAACAGCCGTGATGAGTGCAACGCTCTGAAGCATTTTTCAACACTTTGCTGCTCTGGTCCTCATTGGATTATTAAAGTAAGCTACTCTGCTCCTAACGGACACTTCCTCATAGGTAGACAGAACCCACACGCTCGTATTTAGGACACACCAGTGGTAAAAGTCAGGAGCAGCCTCAGTTTCCCGGTTTGCGGAATAATCCAAAATGTCCTATACATTATGTACTGCCGAGGCTTCGCCATGCAGCACAAACAGCGCGGTCCTCCTCAAAAGGTATTATTCCCATGAGTAATCCTCTGCAGCAAAAGTCAGAACTTGAGCACAGACAACATTCGTGCGCTAACGAATGTTCTGCGCTTTCAGAACGAGAAGACGGGACAAAAATTTTAAGTCATGCTCCCTGCGTGGACTGGGAGACGGAATTTACAGAGACTTAAAGGGTGTATTCGAATTTGTCACGTCAGAAGATCAAGTGCAAAGCGAGTATAAAACAGACGGAAATGAATGCTTACTCAAGTATCCAGATTTCATTAAAATTTTGCATGGAGCATACCTGGAGACAAGAAATTCTCTCTCTCACTCAAACAAACAAACAAACAAACAAACAAACACACACACACACACACACACACACACACACACACGTCTTT
Source organism: Rhipicephalus microplus (assembly GCF_013339725.1). NCBI lineage: Eukaryota > Metazoa > Arthropoda > Arachnida > Ixodida > Ixodidae > Rhipicephalus > Rhipicephalus microplus. The sequence continues at coordinate 205,700,158 of NC_051165.1, forward strand.
TAACCGAAAGCATATGCAGCTAATTAAAAAAGGGGGACACATTAAAACACTGCTTTCGCCAATGGCGGAGGTAAGGGACACGATCACTTTCCTCAACTAGCGTAACAGTGTAATTTGAACGCTCAACCCCAAGTACAAGATGCCTTGTTCTTAACGTCACACTGTTGTAACATTGAATAGCAGTTACGAGCACTATATTCCACATTTCATATTACAGCAAAGGGAACCACTACGAGAGTGCCCCACTGAAGCTCCCAAAAAATACAACGAGAGAAATGAAAATTTCACAGGCCCCTGAATTCAGCCCCCTAAGTTACGAATCGTGTACGTACTCCCGCAGCGAAATTGAATTTACGAACAAGTAATCCTTGTACAAAATACAGTGGGGAATTAACAAAGCACATCAATACAATGCGATATCGTGAAAAAAATTACTCACCCCAAGTTATTCGTTTGGTAGCAGCATCGGTGATCAGAAGGCCCTCAGCAAACCAAGAAAAACATAGTAACAAATCGTCCATTTGTGGGGCTGTGCTTCCTGCTATCACTCACGTAGTTCGTTAGTCGCCATGGAAATAAAAAAACTAGGTTACACGTACACGCGCAGACACTGCCATAATTAAAAACTACGACTGACAGGCGCATCAGGAACGAAATGAATAAAGCAAGTGAAAACGTACAGCAGCAGACGGTGCAGAGTCAGCTGTTCGGTCAACAACCGAGGAAAGCCGGTGCGATTGTTGCCAGACGTGAAGTGCGAGTATCGCTTACTCTATCGGCACAAAGCTTACGAAAGGTATACTCTACCAATATAGAGATACGTATTTTGCAGTAATGTCAATTGATAAGGATAGATTATTAAAGAAACCCTTACTTATTGTGCGCGAATAGCCATTTGCTAATCCCATTTAATAACACCCTTGTTACCAGATGCTTTTTTTTTTCGGTCCGCGCGTTTCATTCGAGTGAAAGGAACAGCATTTCGAAGGCCTCCCTCGGCGAAGGAAATACGGAGGAGAGTTCAAGAAACAAAGCGGTCCCTTGTGCAAAGGAGGGCGCTTGGCCTTGATTGGCGAAGTCGAGGAAAAAAAGTTCAGTGAAAGAGTGTTTGTGAATACAGGTGTTATTAAAAGCCTACCTCGGCAGTCTTCGGTGTTTTCTACACGCGAGCCGCAGACATATGGCCATGAACAGAGCGGCAGTGCTACAGCGATACCTCGATCTGGATCAACCGGACGACGCTGTCTTCTGCACATACGTCTTCGTCGATGGAACTTTGGAGAGAACTCGAAGCAAGACCAGAACTCTGGACTTTGAGCCGAAAACCGCTGAAGGTACGATATCTCTGTGTGTACGAAAGATAAAACGCCTAATGGGAACGACACCTGGCCAGAACGTGCGATTAGATAGTAGTAAAAATTTTTTTTAATGAGTTATAGTGACATATTCTCGCAATCTTCTCGCGTTGTGGCTTGGATTTATATTTTTAAATCACGCTTAAATTCATAAAAAACTACATCCGCTGGAAAATTTTCAGAGCACTGCATCTGTTTGCCCCGCGTCGCCGCCGATGCCATTGGCTGACTCGCATCACGTGGCCTCGCGCCGCGATATTCCTTCTTTTCGGTGCGCGCGCGCTTAGAACGCGCAGCGCAGCTGGGCTTTTAGCGTGCACACAGTACCATGGCGGCTGGATAAAAACAAGGTCGTGACAGTACTTAAGGGTATTTCGTCGCCTTTCAAACGCGCCATGCAGATAGGAGAAAGTATACCTAAGAGTTAACCGAACGTGACCTATAAATATCGTTTATTTTCGCATTCAGAGCAGCAAAAACGCCCGGAACAAAGGCGTTCTACGTGACTGCATCTAGAGTTGATCGCAAAGAATTCGCCCATCCTAAAGAACACTCGTCTCTGCAGTAACCTACGCGAAGTTTGCAGGGAACACTCATATGCAACAATATCTTACCTTAACTATCCATTCGGTCTGGGGAGTGATTAAAAACAAATAACTGCATGTTCGTTACTTTTCTCGGCTTTTTATGTCTCTATTTTCTTTAACAGACTGCGCGTGCATTTCGACAAAACTAGTCAGCCATGAAAAATAAATTTAAAAAATATTAAAATAACTCTTTACTGGGACCTTGATGGTGACAGTGGCGTGATCATTTGCCGTATCGCAAAGCACTACTGTGACTAATAGGAGCGTTGCGCATGAAATTGATCAGAGATGGTGCTGAATATCCGCGACTTCATGCATTCAGTGCAAAGTGGGGAGGGAGCACCCCCGATATGCAGCCATGCAGGAGTGCGTGTCAATCCTGTTCATAGTCCAATCCTGTCCTTAGTCGGACCGAGTTGAGTCGGCCCGACTAAGGCCTCTTGTGACACAAGGCTGATGGGGCGAATTTCATAGAGAGCGGTAATGGCATAGAATGGTTATGTCAATTGGTAGTTGTCGATTCATAGAAGTTCTCATTCGTAATTATTCAGACTACTAGCAGTATGGGATTTTTTTTTCTTGGACGCCTCCCTCCATCCGGCCGTCCCCACAATACATTCCTGTGAATTCAGTACCACCAATAAATTAATAACTAATGGGATCAATGAATAAAGCAGGACACTCTGCGGGCGATCTCACTGACTCACTCCCTCACTCACCACTGAGTTATCCACCAACTTATCCATTGCCACCTTCCTTAATCCATTCATTCAACCACAGAGTGCCCGGAATGGACATTCTGTGCCCTTGCATCGTACCAGTGGCCCGACGCAGGCCCTAAGTCCGAAGCCTACCTGTCACCTGTCGCCCTGTTCAGGGACCCGTTTTTCAAGGGCCGCAACAAACTCGTCCTCTGCGAAGTACTCCAGCACGATCGCTCACCAATGAGTAAGATGTCATTCTTCGTACGCATTCAAGTGCTTAACCTTAGGTGCAAGCTGGGCAATCCCACCACTTCCCCCCCCCCCTTTTTTTTTGAAAAAGTATATGTCGGCAGCTCATCACTGCGATGCGTGGTAGGTTCTCTGCAGCTCGAGCAGCCTGCGTGATGCTTTTCCGTTTTGCGAGTCAACATTGCAGCGGAGCTTGACGTCGAGTAGATCACCATGATCATTACCTCCCTACTACTCAGAAAGTTCGAAGTTCACTAATGACAGCTAGCACAAATGTGGTTCTAGACATTTAATCGCTTCTAGACATTGAATCTTCGAAAAAGCAACTATTACTTGCCGGATAGTTACATTTGCATTGTCGTCTTACGAGAATTTTTCTGTTTTCTAATATTTACTCTACAGCGCATACAGGCAAACAAGCTCGAACAGTATATTCTCTGCGCTCAGAAAAACTTGGTTTTTCCCATTTCGAGTTTCCGTGGCCCATCCCAGAGTTATTCCTTAAATATCAAAGAGTGACAAAAAAAGAGGGAGATGCTGTTCATCAAAGAAGCGAAGATTTCTGCCAAAGTGTATTTAACTAGTGCATGGTACTCTGTATAGAAACCATTCACATTTGGATTGTTCACACACCTGAATAGTTACCAGTGCCTGCAGGCCTCCCACACTGCTACAGCTCAGCGCGCCAGGAACATTAACCACAGTTCTGCCAGCGGTTTCATTTTCATTCTATTTACGTTTCAGAGACTAATACCCGCCAAAGCTGCCTCAACGCAATGAACAAGGCGAAAGACCACCAACCCTGGTTCGGTATCGAACAAGAGTACGTGGTAACTGAAAAAGACGGACACCCAGTGGACTGGCCGAGAGACTCTAGGCATACAATCAAGGCTCTAGGTATGTCGTGTCATATCTTCGTAGCTTACGTGTTGACCCTGTGCGCACCGTAAACGGCGCACTCAGGGCGACAAGAACAAGCGACGAGTCTAGTCTGCCTTAGGATGACTGCCAGTTGGGCGTGTTGGTAAAGGTTCATGATTTTATTTCGAAGCGAGCACTAATAAATACATCACACGCATGTACGTCATTCCCGACTTCCCCTGTCATCATCAACAACGTGATATAACAAAATATGCACTCCCATAATCGATGGCACACAACCGGAAACAAACATGTGTCAAGAACTAAAAAAAAAGAAAACGTAAAACAGAAAAAAAACTAAAAAAAACACTCGGTTATGTGACGTCCAAAAAAGCAAATTCCGCATCTGTTAGTAGAACTGACGCTTCACTGACGCAACTGTGCCCTCCTTTACTTATTCTATACGTTTCCATTATTTCCCTCGTCGTCCGCTTGTTGTGCCTGTCAATTATTCGTGCGTCTGAAAATTTCGGTTGGCAGGTGCGCTCCTTGCAGTCTGCCTTCTCGGTCGCCTTACGCGCTTCTCTTTGCGCTACACATCGTCAGCGATGGAAGCGATATTTCGATTATTGGGGCCGATTCCGAAGCAGAAAAATTGCGAGTTTCGAGCAGCTTTTGGTGTCATCGGAGCGCATGACCAAATATTGCAAACGACTCCTAGAGTTTAAATCATCATTCAAGCATCTCGTAAATATTAAAATACTATTACTTATTGCTAAGTATAATGTTAATAAAGCAATCACTTCAATTTTCAAGAAACAAACAGATGGGTGGTCCACGAACACAAAGTAAGATGAGCAGCATATATAAAAAATGTACCAGTACATATGGCAGGAATTAAAGAAAACCAATTAAGCTGAGCAGCAAATTACAAAAGTCGCCCCAGTCCCATGTAACTATAACTATTGCCAAAGCATCAGTTCACAACCGGTAGGAGTTATATAAGCTTGTGTGCCTAAGAGTGTGGTGCTTTGCTTATGGATTGTGTTGCAGTGGGTGTACTCAGCCCTCTGGAAACGAGTATAATTTGATGGTGATTGCTATGTTTTTCTTACATTTCGTGTGTACCAGTATCAATTTTGTTGTAACTTTGTTGTACTTTTATTTTACCTTTGAACTTGCTGTACCTTTCCTGCTTGGACCTTAAATGGTTCGCAGTATATGATAAATAAAATAAATAAATAAAGCTATTTTGATATTTCCCGAAAATAGCAAGCACCAGAATTTTCAAAAGTAAAATAAGATTGATGAGCTATACACTCAAAGTGCCAGTTCTTGAGACATAAATGAGGTCAAAGCTGATAAAAGTGGTAATGTAAACAACCACGCATCAAATTCATCACATCAGCAGTTAGCAATCACCAAAGCATTTCACCAAAGTAGTTTGCTTGTAAGACAATAACATAGAGCATAATCAGATATATATATCGACAATGGCCATTCATGTAGCACTGCCAGTATTAGTGCAAGTTGTTCGACACCTTCTGAAGTTTCACGCCGGTTCCTGCTTTTGTATATTCCGCCACACAGCTGGCAAGCAAAGCGCACTCAGCAACGCTCAACTGCGCGTGACACCATACCACGCGTCGTGACACCATATCACCACTATCACATGAAATAAAAAAGTAAACAAAAACAACGGGATTCGAACCCGGGTACCCTGCGTGCCAGCCCAGTATTCTGACGCAGAGCCACACCGATGCTGGAATCCCCATTGCAAACTTTCCTTATGCAGCTTTGATGTCGGGAAAGGAATCGCGTCAGTACGAGTAATAAAGCGTTTTAGAACAGCAAAGAAACAAGCAGGCGTCACACAAGGCGAATGGCGTACCAAGTTGGTCGTCCAATGCTTCAACCCATTACTAAAGCTTGTTGTTGTTCACCTATTAACTGTGGCGCATAGCCACTTCAGGTATAATTCTTCATCGTCATCAGCCACTGCACACAAAAAAAAAAATGGCAGCATATCACCGGAGTTAATGATGGAGAGTGGGGCGAAGCATCCGTCCATCCATTCGTTCTTGCTTCCGTCTGTCCATGCATCCGTCTGTGTGACCGTCCGCGCATCCATCCACTCGTCCGTGCATGCGCCTGTTCATGCGTCCGTACGTTCATCTGTGCGTCCATCCCTGCGTTCGACCATGCATCCGCCCCTGCGTCCGTCCATGCGTCCATCCGTCCGTGCAGCCATCCGTGCAGCCATCCGTGCAGCCATCCGTGCAGCCATCCGCGCGTCCGTCCATGCATCTGTCTGTGTGTGCATTCGTCCATCTATTCAACACTCCAGGTACCACCATCTCACATCTTTTCATCATATATTCCCCATATAGAAGCACCGCCATCCAGCGGACATTCCAAGGACTAAAGGAGAGGTGGCACACGCACACTTTCTTACGGCTTGCGCTTCGTGTCTACTTTGTAGTGGTTCTTGAGAAAGAGAAAGGAAGAGAAAAGTGAGCCCCGTTATTGTCTGCTTCAGTGAGCGACACCACCACAGAGCTCACTAGGGATGGGGGTGAGGAGGGATAAAAAGGGTAGAAGTAAAGGTATAGAAAAGAGGAAGAAGAAGCAACAACAAACTGAGGGGATAGGAGAGACAGGAAAGATGGAAGCACGGTCACTGGAGTCCGAGGACGGGGTACACTTGCGAGAGATGTTGTCGGCGTCTGTAGATGGCGTAGAGCAGGTCCAGTAAGTCAGAGCTTCACTGCCGTCGAAGGTCGTCGGCGACAGGAGGTGACGTAGGGCGAGCCCAGTCGGCCAGAGCTACGGTGACGCCGAAGGTCGCGAGCGCGCGGAGCGCGCGGGCGCACAACCGGTCAGCACGGAATCCAGCGAGCGAACCCTTCGTGTCTACTTTCCACTTTTAACCACCTCGAGTTCATGGTATATACTAGTTCACTGCATTCATGGCTCTGCGGCGCAACGCTCGCTAAACCTTTGTAAAACCAAGGAGGTTACACCGAGCGAGTATAACGTAGCAACCCTTGCTTGTCAGATAGTGCTCGATGTACATGCCAATGGCTGCTAATGGGGAATGAGAGACAGGGGAATTCGGCTTTTAGTTAACGCGCACACTGCGAATTTTTTTATTGTTCAATAACGCACAGGAGAAATCTCCCACCGGCACCACCTTGCAAATCCAAACGTAAGACTGGCTACGCACTACGACTACTACGAGGGACAAACCGGTGCCGTTGTAAGGAGCTTCGCCCCTAAAAATGCAACAAATACCCACCCACCCACCCACCCATTCACCTATCTATCTATCTATCTATCTATCTATCTATCTATCTATCTATCTATCTATCTATCTATCTATCTATCTATCTATCTATCTATCTATCTATCTATCTATCTACGCCAATTTTAGTTAGGTGCCGTGCACTGAAGTTGACTTATGTTGCAGCCCCGCCGCGGTGGTCTAGTGGCTAAGGTACTCGGCTGCTGACCCGCAGGTAGCGGGATCGAATCCCGGCTGCGGCGGCTGCATTTCCGATGGAAGCGGAAATGTTGTAGGCCCGTGTGCTCAGATTTGGGTGCACGTTACAGAACCCCAGGTGGTCGAAATTTCCGAAGCCCTCCACTACGGCGTCTCTCATAATCATATGGTGGTTTTGGGACGTTAAACCCCACAAATCAATCAATGATTTATGTTGCAGTGTCTACGGCTACTATCCTCCCGACCACCAGCGCTTCCTATCAGCTTCTCGCTTCTGGTGTCGCTAATACTCATGGTCCTGTTTGCATCGTTGCGCAAGTGCAAACAACTGATTATATAAATATCTGCAACTCTTCAATATATGTTCATGCGTGTAACATTTATACAAATATTTAGCGTCATTTCATGACGTGTCACTGAAGCAAAAAAATTGGCCCTAATCTACATGTTACACTGTAAATGTCGTCGAAAGACGATAGTCTTGTGTCTGGAGAGAGTGAACAAAACGTTTATTTGATGTTCTGCGCAAGAAAATCGGTGAATGGTATTCTGCAGGCGCTGCGTTAGAGTGCCTCGAGCGTGTGGCGGAGGCGAACGAGAGCATCTATAGGCACGTTAGACACAAGTGCCATCTGGCAGTTATCTTCGAAAACGAAGGCGTGCAGCCTACGGAGAAAGATGCGCGCCGGTCTCTGAGGTACGTGATAAGGTGTAGAACACAAAGCGACGGACAGGTGCCACCACCGTGACGTCATAACAAAGCGTTGGAAACACCTTTTTGAACATCGCGTTGTACTGTCAGCGCAGCGCGATTAAACGCTACATTCCTTAGAGTTACCTGTGTGTGACTTTTCTAGTATAAAGGCAGACATAGAAAACATCGAAGCATTGTTGTGGTGCCTCGGATATGCGCAATAATTGCTTTTTTAATTGACAATCGCACAACCATGAGCGCTAAACATTGAGCAGTATTGGTGGGAGCTGCGGATGGGGTTGGCCGTTTGAGGTATCGTTAGGGTGGACAACCAGACAAATGTACATACAGACAGACAGACAGACAGACAGACAGACAGACAGACAGACAGACAGACAGACAGACAGACAGACAGACAGACAGACCAAAATTTTTCTGTCGAAGGTCCCCAAGAAAGATTGTCGTCTTTAAAAAAATTACAACAGGGTGACCTTCCCTCCGCATGCTCCGCATTGTGTCAAATCCTAGGGTACTTGGGATCTGCCATTTTTTTTTGTTAAGGCTCACTTGATGGTCACATGGTTAAAAATCTTGGTTTTGAGTTTCCCAGTGCCACAGGGGAGTAGCCAGGGAGTGGCACACCGGGCACTTTCCCCCCTCCCACCCCCCTGAAATTTTTTGGTCGTGGCATAGAGAGCGAAAGTGGTCATACTAAGGGGGTGCCCCTCCCCAAATTGAGATGGTGCCCCGGCCGAATAAAATTTCTGGCTACGCGCCTGCAGCACCACTTTGGAGCAGATTCGAAGCATATATACTTAGAAATATTGGGCTTTGGAGCGGCCTGTAGCAGCATTTCTCTTTTGCAGCGGCTTGGAGCACTTGGAGCAGTACTTCTGTCAGTGCATAACGTTCTGATATACGAACTAGCGTTTTTGTGGTACGTTCATAGCGTCTGTTCATGTGCCATGACTTAACTGAAAATTTTACTTGCTGTTAGTTTCCCGCCAATTGCGTCGAAGCAATAAAGCTCTCCATCTTTAGTCCGTTCTCGTCCTGCAGGTTCCTTCGCTTGTGCTTCGTCAACTTTAGCCCTGATTCCAACAAGCCAAACGAACCACGCTTCTGCAGCCCTTTCTTCTGTCCCTACATAAAAGAAGGGACAGGAGCTACATAGAGTTACTTGCATAACCTGCAAAAGAATATCGTAGTGTGACGACAGTACCATTGGTCACAATACTGCTATTGCTTCAGGCAGTTGTCATTAAAAGAAAGTTTTTCGTCTTCGACTACATTGTCCGCAGCTCAGCGGTGTAAACCGCAAACCTTAGTGGATATCAGGCTTGTTGGTTAATCAGGCTTGCTGAACAGCAAATACCTGTAACAATGTAGCCACTATTTTTCGAGCATTGCTCTTGCATAAGGTACATACGACAACGCCGTCTCATTCTATTTTGAAAATAAGGCAAAGAAAACATCCTAGGCGAGGTATAGGTCACATTGGATGATTCAGCCCAGTTTCTTAGGTGAAGGACGTGATTTTATGGTTTTCATACACCTGTTCGATCCAACTCACTAAGATTCGTTCTATCCTTTGCTCATTGAGGTCCCTACTGCTTCGGCGTCGGGGCTGATGTCACTTCCGGGAGATACATATCGAACGCTCACTACAAGGCGTGCACCTACGCCGGCGTCAAGATGGCCGGCACAAACAGCGAGGGTATGCTATCTCAGGTAAAAACTTCTTTTCATATAGAGCAATGAGATTCACTCAGTTTGTTTTTCTTTTCAGTGTAATACCACCACACTATTAATTATTATTATTATTATTATTATTATTATTATTATTATTATTATTATTATTATTATTATTATTATTATTATTATTATTATTATTATTATTATTACTAAGTGAAGGAATAAATCTGCCTCATTTGGAGTTATGACAACATCATGATATCTGTAACTCAACGGCCACATCGGCCGCAACGGCAAAAGGCCATTTTCGTTTCAAATCTGAGCCCGGAGATCACTGCTGCTGACACCAACAAACATATTACTTCAATAGATGAGTCTCGCACCTCTTGACGGCACCTTCAAACTAAATTTCATACATATTCATCTTTATGCATCAAGAGTGACGAAGAAACGCTACAGCCACCTAAATGAGCCTTCGATGTGTCCTCTCGGATGCCTCTTCAAGCGTTTTCGTGGGGTGCTGCGCGACGGCATGCTTCATCCGTTCGAGCTTTAGAGCCAGGCGTCGAAAGTTCCGTGTAACGTAGACATAACAATACTGATTGTTGGCCTAGTTGGCACTTGCTTACTGACATTATTTGGCCGCAAATAATACACACACAAAGTAAAGAAACACTCAACGATAAGCACAAGCGGCACTTTCAAGTTGGAAGTGACATAAGAGAGTTTTAGTACAGCGGAATGGTGCTACGTACGGATCACGCAAGCGCCTTGCGTTACGCGGCGTCGTTTGCCACTTATGGGCTTTTAGTACGCCGTAGTACCGCGTACGTAGCGAGCGTGAAGCGTGTTGCGCCATCTGGTAGATCAAAATAGAAGCACGTGTTGTTGACATCCAATGTGAGCCAATCCAAGTGTTATAGCCAGATTATGGCCATATTTTAAGCCACAGAGACGGTCGGTGCTTGCCTTCGATGCCGCCATTTTGCAAAACAAAGTCTCGCGCTGTCGCTCGCGAACTTGTTCGAGAACGGCGCGATCACCTCATACGTACGCACGCACGCATCTCATGCCTGCGTACGTAGCGGCTGCGTACGTAACGCGATACGGGCGCGTTGCGGTCTGCGCATGCGTACTACGCAGAACGTGGCGTCCTTACGTACGCACCGTAGACAATGCCAGATGTGCTCGTGGTCTGCCTATACCAACATAAACGAGCTTTTCACTGACTTTCTTCCGTGTTCCTTTCCTATAGTTGCTATTTGTGATACATGGCTGGGCTCTGAAATTACCTTTATCTCACATTTTTCCTCCTACCTTCACCCCTTTCTGCAGCGACTGAGATTTCAGTGCAACAAAACAGCAAGGCGGTGGAGCGCTGATTGTCATTGACAGTTCACTGAAATTTGTTGGACGGAAAGACCTGGAGTCTTTCGAAGGATCGATGTGGTTAGAAATTAGCTTTGAGCGCCGGAAAAACTTGTCAATTGGGTGTTTCTATTTACCGCCCAGCATTACCCCTGCCATGTTTCATGATGTCATGTCGTCTATTGAACATGTAATATCGTCTCAAAGGGGGTACAGAAGAATTGTTCTTGGTGACTTTAATATCCCTGGAATCGATTTGAGCACGCTTATCTTTTTCTCATTATAATAACTTCACTGAGAAAAAGTGTGACCTTTTCTCAAATTTTGTGGCATTTGTATCCCTGATTGATTGATTTGTGGGGTTTAACGTCCCAAAACCACCATTTGATTATGAGAAACGCCGTAGTGGAGGGCTCCGGAAATTTTGACCACCTGGGGTTCTTTAACGTGCACCCAAATCTGGCATTTGTATCCCTACCGCAACATAACACCGTTGTCCATTGCAGAGACAACGCCGTAAACATTTGTCTGACCGACGATCGACCCGTTGAAATTGCACGCTTCGACATCTCTCTTGTTCTTCCTGACAAATTCCTCCCACCACTTCACTTGAGACTATCTGTATGAGCTGAAACAACGAGTTACAGTAGTCATTTTAAGCAATCTCCAAGTTTTGCCTTCAAGAGTGCTCAATGCACGGGCTTGCATCATTACTTGTCAGCCGTTGATAGGTCACATGGTACGGGCTAACCAAATTTTGATGACCAACTTTAGCGGTTTACGGAGCTTGTGTTAAGCAGCATGCGTAAAACCGCAATACGCACCTTAACATCGTACATATCACCACTGGTCTTTCCCTGAACCTATAAGTGCGCTGAAGCATAAAGATCGCGCGCATAAGAAGGCTAAATGTACTCCATTCAGCAAGTTCAGCTTTTTCCGCACACTCTCTAAATGCCCATATAAACGGGACCACCATTTATAAATTGCATTATTAGAAAGAAATCTTTCTTACATGCCAGCTGAGTTTTTAAAGGTATGCACGCAAACAGTCTAGCATAAGTGGGGAGTCCTTCAGGCTACTGGACTCGGGCGGTGTCGAAGTGCATGCCGTCGCTATAACTGTTTCGCCACGCATTTTTCAACCGTCTACAAGACCTCAGACTCTAGGACTCCGATAGTACAACAGCCCAAGGCAGTTAGCACATCTAGTGGTCTATGGCTGGATGAAAAGCTCATCAGCTCATACATTAAGCGCTTAAAACCAGGCGGAGGCGAAGATGCTGAAGGCCCGTGTGCAGAGATTCGGATGTACGTTAAAGAACCCCAAGTGGTCGAAATTTCCGAAGCCTCCACTACGGCGTCTATCATAATCATATGGTAATTTTGGGACGTTAAGCCCTTCATATTTTTAATATTTTATTATTTTAAGCGCTTATAACCTTTATCATTTGGCCCAAATGGCATCACTTCAGCCATACTCAAGGCTTATAATATATTTGCCCTCAGTACTGACTACAATATTTAACAACTGTCTGAACGCTTCCACATTTCCCGGCATGTGGGAAACTGCGCGTGTTTTCCCAGTATTTGAGTCAAGCTGCAGAACTGATGTTTCGAATTATCGCCCGATTCCTCTACTGTGTGCCACATCAAAGATATTTGAGCTGGCTTTTCACGACATTCACGACATCTTGTACGTTAGCGTGAATAATTCATTGATTCCTAATCAACACGCATCTCTGCCTGGCCGTTCAGCTGCCACAAATATTGCTATAGTTCCATGACCCGAATATCTTCACCTATTTCTCAGAGAGAACAGGTTGACGTAGTTTATACAGTGACCTGAGCAAGGCTTTTGACGTAGTAGGCCACTCACTGTCCTTGATTTAAGTTGCAAACTTTGATGTTGACTCCTCTGATATGAATCTATTGCCCAGCTATCTGCCTAATAGATCATGTTATGTTGCCGTAAATGGCCAAACGCCTTCCTTGTACAAAGGGACTAGTGAAGTTCCTCAAGGATCGGTATTAGGCCGCTCTTATTTTTCATTTACGTTAACGATGTTTCTTTCGCGATTCGTCATTCCTCTTTTCTCTTTTATGCTGATGACATCAAGATATTTAAGGAGGTTCATTAGGAAAATGACTGTCGCTTGCTGCAGTCAGATTTGTGTTTTTTTCTCCAAATGGTGTGACAACAATAACTTTCGTCTGAATACCTGAAAGACCAAATTCATGAGTATATCTCGCAAGAGATCCATCGTGTCATTTCCATCTATGTCAATACCACGTGCTTATGCAAGATATTGAAATTCAGAAATCTTGGTATTCTTTTTGATAGCATGCTAAGCTTTTCTGCTCACACGAAATCTGCTGCCATGCGTGGCCTTCGTTCTCTTGGCTGCGTTTGTAGAATTTTTTGAAAATTCAGATCTCCTACAATCTTCCACGAATTATACAGCGCAATATGTCATTGTTAACTTGAATATGCATCTGTAATCTGGAATGGTCTTGCCAAATGTGGCAGTGACGCCATTGATCGAGTCCAGAAAAAAATCATTAGCATTTATTATCATGGTTTCACTAGAAGTGACTCCGGATCTCATTCAAACACTACCAGATTATTATCGTTGCCATCACATCACAGCCGACGCAAACGCACTGATTATCATTTCTTTACAAACCAGTTCACGGTATGACATCACGCCCTTTATTTCTCAGTTGTATAAATTTTCTAATACCACGTAAGTCAACAAGAGATGACTGATTTGTGGGGTTTAACGTCCCAAAACCACCATATGATTATGAAAGACGCCGTAGTGGAGAGCTCCGGAAATTTCGACCACCTGGGGTTCTTTAACGTGCACCCAAATCTGAGCACACGGGCCTACAACATTTCCGCCTCCATCGGAAGTGCAGCCGCCGCAGCCGGGATTTGAACCCGCGACCTGCGGGTCAGCAGCTGAGTACCTTAGCCACTAGACCACCGCGGCGAAACTAAGTCAACAAGAGAGAATCGACCATTTCATGTACATGCCAACTTGCCAACTTCTTTCAACACTCAATTGTTACCAGAATACGAAGCCTCTAATGTGAACTTCCATGATCTTGATATTTTTTCACAGTCCACTGTCATTGTTTCTATCTCAGCTCTACACTGTCTTAACAAAGTTTTTCACAATGTAGAGGTTCTTCCCTTTTCCATCTTTCAGGAAGGTTTCTACATAGTCGTGAATATTTTCCTTTATTTCTCACTTCTTTTCCATGATTCTCACCTTATTCATTTATTAGATGCGAAGCTGCTCTTTGACTAGCCTCTGTAACGCTGTCCCTCCGTCCGCACCACGCTCGCCTAGCCACAGGTGATGGGGCGGTGCCAAGTAGGTCACGCTTTCCTTCGCAGCGCGCACGCATTGACGTCACTATCTCCGTAGCCTGTCACCGCTCGCCGCGTGTCATCTCTCTTGCTTCACCCTCTCCGCCGCTCGCAACGTTCGAGCGCACATCGAGCGAACAGTCTTTCTGCGATGAAACTTACAGGAAACCCAACCCACCTCCCGTGTCTTTGCGTTTCAAACAAATCATCAGTAGAGTAAACGCTGCACCACGTTTCACTTCAAACTGTTCTTCCAGCGTCCGCGTCGACGCCCGTTTCAACCGGTTCAACGCCATGCGCACCGCTGCTGCTTTGCATTCAATCAGGGTTTACTCCGTGCGGACAGCCCGAATTGTGAACGCTGCCAAGTGCACGAAACGATAGCTCACATGTTTTCCGACGGTGCATTATACGTGGCGCAAAGAAAAATGCTAAATGCAACGTTGGCAAGCATTGGACGAACACCATTAAGTGAAAGCCACATATTGTCAGCAATGAACGACCAAACAGTGTCAAAAACTGCTACAAAGGCTGTTCTAGACTTTATAAAAAGCGCTGGACTAGAAACTAGACTGTAGGGTACTATTCTAAGTGGCTACTGTACATACGCACCACCTCTTTTTGTCACCATCATCACCCTTCATCCCTCTTTCCTTCCCCTTTCCCTTATCCCCTGTGTAGAGTAGCAGGCTAGAGCGAACTAGCTCAGGCCGACCTCTCTGCCTTCTAATAAATTCTCACTCACACATACTTCGGAGAGACGGTCGATATTTTTTTCTTTCGATTTAGCGCTGATTTCTTTTTCTTACGTGTTTCCGCTCTTTTTATTTGATTTACTGAAAAGTGAGTGTATTGTATGTTTATTTGTATTGTTTTATTTTTGTGCGCATATTTGTTCCAGGGAACATTGAATAAATGATTCTTTGATGATTATTATTTTCAATATTCCATAGTCAATTCGCTAAGCGAGAAGAACTATTGTTTAAAGCAGCGCAAAAGACAGGACAATACAGGCATTCATCATCCATCGAATGCCGTTGTCCTCTGGCAAATACTACACTGGACAGAGTAGCAGGCGTGTAAATGCGTGGTGATAGGACGCCATGAAAACGGGAATAAAAAGCATCTACCTGATGATTTACTCATCCTTCAAGCACACTCGTTGGCTTAGAGGATGATAACCATTTTCTTTTTCTTCTTAGTCAATGTATTCATTTCGCCCCGCCACTCTCCGAAAGCGCTCTGCACATGACGTTGCTATGAGGTCACGATGACACCCCGAAATTCGGCTGTGACGCCATGGGGACGCCATATGGCGGCCGTCATCACGTGATGATGATTTTTCGCCTCACTCACGTTGACGCCACCGACGGTAGACGCCGACGCAAAACGCTGGTAGAATTTCGGGTTCGATAAGGCCTCAATGAAGAAAAAAGAAAAGTGCGATACTGCTAATAATTGAGCACTACTTACTGCCCTTGAAGTATGCTAACGTAATAACTTTCGCTGTGATATCCCTTATTTCACTTGTTGCGTACGGGCCAGCACGACGCACGCTCATCTATCTAGCTTTACTAACGTCATATTCGTTACTTGCTCTATTTCTGCTGTTACAATATTACCTCGTTTATGATGCGTCACATCGCTCACCGATAGCATGGACACAAACGAATCGAAGAACCCGGGCCATCTCTTCGCAGTGGGAATACCAGGTGGGTCCCCTGGAAGGCGTCGAAGCCGCCGACCACCTCTGGATGTCGCGCTACATATTGGACCGTGTTGCCGAAGACTTCGGCGTGCTGGTCAGCCTGGATCCGATGCCTTATCCACCGGGAGACTGGCTCGGTTCTGCCATGCACACAAACTTTAGCACCAGGGCGATGCGCAGCGACGGCGGCATAAAGTGAGCCTTCGTTCAGCTAACTATTAGTTTTTTTCCGAAGCATGTATTGAGAGCGCTCTCGTCTAGCTAAGGAGGCGGGAAGGGCCGAAGAGGCGTATTTTGACGATATCAGGGTACAATGAATGTTGTGATTTTACACCAGGAAATCCCGATATGATTATGAGAGACGCAGTAGTGGAGGGCTCCGGAAATTTCGACCACTTGGGTTTGGGCCATAATCGTAATAAATGGACTTCTAGCATTTTGCTTCCGCGGAATCGAGGTCGTTCAGGCCTGTATTTAATGCAGTAATCGACCATGACAACCACATGACCACCACGGCCATGAAAATTATGATCATTTTCTGTCCAACTTTTGACACATCGTCCTTTCCTCTGGTACCGATTATTACGTCATGCTGTTCGGCGAGTCAATTGTGATCAGCATGAGATATTTTAGTGCACGCCCATGAAAATATACAGCACTAGTGAGGAAAGAGAGTGGACAGGGTGAGTGCTACAGTTATAGCAATAATGGAGCAACCAAGTAATAAATCATTGATCGTGCACCCAATAGCGCTGCCGCAACATGTTGAAACATTTGTACTGATCACAATACATACAAAAAAAACCCAAGCTACGCCCCTGGTGAGAATGTGACATGTCACCACATTTATTGATTCCTAATTGATTGATATGTGGGGTTTAACGTCCCAAAACCAACATATGATTATGAGAGACACCGTAGTGGAGGGCTCCGGAAATTTCGACCACCTGGGGTTCTTTAACGTGCACCCAAATCTGAGCACACTGGCCTACAACATTTTCGCCTCCATCGAAAATGCAGCCGCCGCAGCCGGGATTCAATCCCGCGACCTGCGGGTCAGCAGCCGAGTACCTTAGACACTAGACCACCGCGGCGGGGCTTATTGATTCCTAATCGCATCATTATTGACACGTGTCGTTACGGGCTTAAAACCGGTTTCTTTTTTTTCAGTTTTGGAGTTCTGGTAAACGTTTACGTCTGAAAATATAAGACATTTTTTTCGAAAATACTAATGGTGTCATCCATCGGCAGATTCGGAGCACTTCAGGTAATACTTTCTTCTGCTTCTTGTGGAGCAAGTCTGTTCCATTGGCGGATTGAAAGTGCTCTCTGTATGTTCTATTGGCAGATCTGGAGCCGCTTCGTCTCGAGATCTCCTCCACGGAGCAACTTTTTCTACTCCGAAAAAATCGGCGGATTCGACCGGAAGTCGCAAGCACCCCGTGCCTTGAAACGGTGCGAACTTTGGGCGGGCCGGTGTACGCCGGTCGCGTCAGTTGCGCCTCGCGTCGGAGCTCATGTTTTGCTAGCGTATAGCGGCTCAGTGCCCAACGTGCCCACTTATGCAAGAAGAGAGACGCACGCATCGCTTTGCATTCTGACCTTGCCATTTGCTCCGGAGGGAGCGCGTGTGTTTCATTGGTAGATTCTCTTATGTTCTTGTGTGTGCGTGTGTGTGTGGAACTCTGTCGGGCACTCCACATCTGCCAATGGATGACACCATGAGACTAAGGTTGGGGGCTCAGATCCCACAGACGGTATCGGTGATTTTCCGTCCACTTTAATTACTATCAACTTAAATGATAATCATTATACCACTATAAGAAACCACAAGTAACGTTTCATATGCTTCTTGGCTTAATTGTCTATCGGTGCAATTATTCTTATATAACGATTCGTTTAAAACTTGCATTCCTTTGAAACTTGCAAGATACTTATATTATTGCGCTAATCCAGGAGAATGGACGCTCGGTACGAGAAATTTTGGTAGCGCGAGGCAAAATACGGAAAAAGGAAGGTATAGACTGCATGAGATGACTGTTTCCGTATACCCGTATTCCACCTCGCGCTACAAAAATGATTTTCCACGCGTCACCAACACACACAATGCAACTCTCGGTACGAGAAGTGTGGCAGCTTGGGCTAGTTGGTATGGCATGACGATAGTTATAGCGCGAGAACAAAACGACGACACAGTGTCTTTCGTGTCCTTCTTGTCTCTGTGTCGTCGTTTTGTTCTCGCGCTATAACTATCGTCTCGGTACGAGACCTAGCTTCCCACGTGACGCAGTGGACGGCTTCAAAAAGGACGCGGTGTTGTTTTAAGACGAAGCCCTTAGACATATCCCCACTAGAGAGCAGAATTCAGGCATATGCCGGTTTTGTTGCTTGGGCTCCAATCCTCCCACCTTGACGTTTGTTAGTGTCAACACGAATGATGAAAAAAACTATCACCCATTCATGATGTTTGACATGTGACATGACGTCACATTTGACTTGTGACGTGTGACATGATGTCACAGATCAACAAAACTTGTGACGTCACTATGAGTCAGACATTGTGACGCCACACGATGGCATCACCACATTACATCGTCGCTTGGTCAAAGGTGTCCCGATCACGGAAGCAGTGCAAATCTGAGTGAGGTGCAAAATGCTTGCAGTGCCTCCGATCTTGGAGGCAGTGTGAAACCACGTTACGTGCAGAAAGGTTTCGCGAGGGGGCGTGGCAAAAGCAATACGTAAACTGAGACGAAAAAGAAGATAGCTTTTTCCTTAAAGTCGTCTGAAGCAAATGTGGACCCCGTGAATAAAGCACGAGCACGGTTATCAACTCCGACCGGCTTCAAGAATAATGTGATATGCGGGATCAGCTGCAGGCAGCAATAAGGGAGGCTCGCCTCTTCTACGAGACTTCCACCTCTGGGAACTATTTTAGCAGGCTGAGTGTGGAACTTTATTAATGCATTAAAAAAGGACTTCGTTTTAGAGTATGCTCGTTTCCAATTTTCTTATGTCCCACTAGCGAGATTTCAGTAGTAGGATAATTCATTTAATTATGCACTTGCTGATTTTGTTATATCGCAGTATATCGCGTATTCCAAACGTATAGAAAAATAGCTGTAATCCTAAGCTGATATAGCCTTTTAATTCATTGCTCATATTTTCATCTCTGGGAGCTCTGCGTAACTTTGCAGCAATTGATGAGCTGCGTCCACGATCATCACTTGCTTTAGGAAAGCTGTCAGACTGAGGTTAGCCGGAACTTGTCAGCATGTTTTTGACGACTAGGAGGTATATGACCTTAGTTTAACGCAAAACACACACACACACACACACACACACACACAGCACGCACGCACGCACGCACACACACACACACACACACACACACACACACACACACACAGCGCGCGCGCGCGCGCGAAAATAACTTGCCAGTGCGCCATTCTCGTCTGTTCTCCGTACCCAGTGTCATCAGAGCTGCCATCGAAAAGCTGAAGAGCAACGCCGACGCCGATTTGGCCAGATACGACACAGCCAGGGTGAAGCGAAACAAACTCCGGGTCGGATCGGGAATGATGGCCACGCCTCTCGAGCAGTTCACCGCCGACGAGTGCTCCAAGGAGGTCAGCGTGCGCATACCACGCACCGTAGTGGACGCTGGAAAGGGTTACCTGGAGGACAGACGGCCCGGAGCCAACGCGGACCCGTACACCGTCTGCGAGACGATTGTCAGGACCGTGTGCCTATAGTGTGACCGATTATATGTCTCTGCCCGGCAATCATACTTCGCAATCGCGCATACGAATGTTGCAGTTCTGAACACATGCTCTGGCTGTGCCGAACCTTAAGTCTTTCAGCACCGTAGTGACCCCAGGTAACCACTATTTCTTCTTTTTTTCTTCTTGAAACATGTGAACCCAGCGTGCTGAATTTAAATGGTGCATATTTAGCATTCGGCAATCTGACAGAGATGACGCTACTTCATTTGGCTTTCAATACATGTTGCTTTCTTGCGGCTGCCGTCATCTTGAAGGCACGATAGACCATGGACCCGAGGATACCTTTTATAGATATATAAGTATGTGCTCTTCCTATGTTGATAGTGCAGGTAAGCATGATGTAGGAGTAGCTAACGCTAAGGACTATAGAAATGAAGAGTTGTGCTTTCATCAAAAGTGACCAGCAGATTCTTACTGCATGGTGGTCACCTGAAGTGACCACCTTATATTTTTAACTAAAACTGCCAATTTTTTGTTTCTTGCGAGAAAATCATTTTCTGTAAAATATATCGGTGTTTTCTTGAATAAAACTCTCCATCCAAAAATGATGCCCTGTGCATGTAAATAGTTAAGGGCCTTTTCACTTCAAACAAAGGACTTCTTGAAATGCACCCTCAAGAGACCAGCACAACTACAACTAACGCAGGCCGTCCAGAAGGTCCACGATGTTGTGGTTGGTCTAGATCTCCCAATCCTGTCATGGGTAAAGTCATCGACTCGACCCTGGTCCTCCAGTGCGCGACCTCGTTAAGACATCAATAAAGTTCTTATCAATTCATGTTGAACTTCAACAAGACCGTTCCACAGAGGTACACGTATAATCACCTTTTATGTTTTACCTTTGCTGTTATCACTCTTCTTTAGAATACTGTCCATGCTGCAAGCTCTAATATCATCTTCTTCTTACATCTATTGCTTTCATAGTAAGTGTCTTGTAGCACCTCGCGCAATACGAAAGAGACGTCGTGTTACTTCTTGCCAACTTCCCTTGTCCTAACTTAATTTTTTAACAACACATCCTGTGGCCTAACTCCGTTATACATGGGCGTGCGTATGGAGAGGTACGGTTGATCTTGTTCAGCTTGATTCTCTGTACGGTTTCGTTTCTCGAGGCGTGCAGCTAGTTCTTTCTCCGTCTCCTCAGTTCGCTGCCTATTCTTAATTTCGTTCCACTCTGCCAGTTTATCCCACTCACTTTCCATGTGAGCCGACGAATCCCACCGAGCCGCTCCTTCTATGTATATGATGGAACGCAGGCTTCGCCTCTATTGCTGTAACACGGCTTCACCAGCTCCTCCTCTGAAATCGTACCAGAGGGCGCGGTGAGCGGCGCTGCCAGCTGCAGATGTTGCTAGGCAACGGCTCAGTTCATGGTTGTGGCCATTGGCCACAGCAAAACGGATACAGTACGACCAACGTGGCTTCCACTAGGAAACATTTTCAATGTTGTGCAGGCATTATAGCTGCACCAATGCTGCTGTAAGTCTGTAGATCCACAACCTTAGATCATTAAATAAGCCCACCGTACAGATTGTGTATGTGCTCCAAGGCATACAGTGGGAAAAAGTTATTTATTAAACGCGGTGCGCGCCGACACAAACTGGTGTCGTGTCTTGTAGAAAGTATACTAATATACTTAACGTTGTTTTTTTTTTCAAATGATGATGCAATTGTTATCTTTCGTTCATCATGTGTAGAACTCAACTTTTCATAAATATATGTGACAAGCTTCCCATGGTGGCTCACAATTCAAAATGAAAACAGTGTATCGTACACACGTGCGGTGTGTTACGCGGTGTTGACAGTTATCAACGCACCCGCGCATCGGCATTTGTGAGGAGCGGAGACTGATTTCTAGCGCACGTTGTAGATAACCCCTAAGGGTGCCTTCGTTTCATCCCTTCATTATCAAACGGTATGGAGAGACCTATGATATCTTATAACACCACCGATCCCATTCATTTCACCCTATCAGAAGAATAGTAACGTCGACCTCGACCTATAGTATAACCTTAGATCACAAATGTGTATGCACTATAATGCGAGAAATGGATGGCAAATCGTGATAAGCAAGTGAAAAGGAGTGCAGTGTGAGAGAAAGAGATATAGTCAAAGCTGTTGCAACCGCCACAACTTGCAAGACGGTGGCCCTGAGCATGTCTGGCTGACGTCACTTTCTCCGTTGTGCCCAACAACCGGCCTGACCCTCTCTCTCTCCTCATCCTCCCATTTCGTTGATCTTCCACTAAGCTGCTCGCCCAACGCACGCTTTCTATTTAAAGGCTCATTTTGCTTTTCGTCGTTCACTCAGTCTGCGTCTCCCCCATCGCAGCACTTCCAAGAAACAGCCATGGCGACATACAGCCCAGACATCATGAAGAAATACCTTGGGCTCGAACAGCTGGGCGACATGATTTTTCGCGCATAGCGTGCGCATCAACGGCACCCTCGTGAATATGCTCGCCAAGACGCGAACCCTTGACTTCGGGCCGAAAAGCCTGGAAGCCTTTTCTTTTTCGTCACTTTCATACATGACATTTGAACTTGCAACAACGTTGATATCATTGTAAATGAGCGCCGCCTTTGACAAAACTCAAGAAAACACGTGCTGCAGTTAGCTAAATCCTGAAAGCTCGCACTACAGCTTGTAGGGGGTTTTCGAAGCTGCTCGGCCCAGAAACCCGCAGGGAAGATGCGGAGCCAGACCAGGAGTCTTCTTTATTGATCTAAACCCGGGCCGCAACTGCCAGCTGCTGCCAGCCGCCGCCACGTGCTACCAAGCGCACATCCGATCGTCCTTGTCCTCTTCCTTTCTCCTATGTGGAGATATGTGGAGAGAAAAAGTGGAGAGATGCCGCATAGATGGAGGGGCTATCCCTGGCCACGGCGGACCACGCGTGGTACACGCAATCACATGTCTGGGCAGTCAAAGCGACACCTCGGGATACCTCATGGGCTGCCAGACATCGTAGTCACCGACTCGCGCAGGGGTACCATCTCCGCCGCCGCTCGAAAACGGAGGCGCACCGGTCTGTCGGAGGTAAAACGGGAAAGATCCAGCCCTGACAGCGTTCAGTTTTCGAACAGATTTTTTATTATCGCGTTGCACCCGCCACGCGGCCCAAATTCCAACATCTTCCTTGACGAGCGGCGCATTGAGACGCTACAGGGCTCCCCCCCCCCCCCCCCCCCCGTAGAGCGAGAGCCGTAGGAATTACCAGAGGAGTCACCCAGTGGACATGCTTCGATGTTGGCATTTGGACTTTAGATAGAAACCCCGTGGCCGCGAGAGCGGCGATATACGCAGGTTTCAGTCGATCAGCAGTCACGACGTCTTCACGGCCATTGATGTCCAGCGTGAACGTCTTAGGTGTACGATGGAGTACGCGGAATGGGCCATCATAGGCTGGTTTTAGTGGTGGCCGTATTTGGTCACGCCGAACGAAGACGTGACTGCAGTCATGCAGATCCTGACTGACGAAGACAGTCTGGGGGTGTCGGTCGGCAGGAATCACAGGAGCAAGGTCCCGAAACGTGGTGCGCAGCTCTCGAATGTACGTGGAGGCATCGTGAGTGGAAGGTGGCGATGATGGCTCGAAGAATTCTCCTGGAAGACGCAGGGAAACGCCATAGACTAGTTCGGCGGATGAGCAGCCGAGATCCACTTTCAATGCTGATCGGATGCCCAGAAGTACGAAGGGGAGGTGGTCGAGCCAACGTTCCCTTGGCTGGTGAGCAGTGAGGGCAGCTTTCAGTTGTCGATGAAGCCGTTCGACCATGACATTGGCGGAAGGATGGTAGGCAGTTGTGTGGATGTGTCGAATGCCCAGGATATTGGCAAGTGCGGTGAAAAGGGCCGATTGAAACTGACGACCACGATCAGTGGTGACGACAGAAGAGTATCCAAAGCGCGACACCCAGCCGTTTGTGAAAGCCTTGGCAACTGTTGGTACTGTAATGTCGGAAATGGGAAACGCTTCCGGCCATCGGGTGAAGCGATCCACACATGTCAGCAGGTAGCAGGCTCCTTGCGATGACGGAAGAGGACCGACGATGTCGAGATGGACGTGAGAAAACCTTGCGTCTGGAGGTCGAAACGAGGATGTTGCCGTGACAGTGTGACGGTGAACTTTAGCGCGCTGGCACTCAAGGCAGGTTCGCGCCCAGCGTCGGACATCAGCATTGATGCTTGGCCAAAGGAAACGAGATGTGACTAGCTTCTGGGTCGCACGAATACCAGGATGGCTCATGCTGTGCAATTGATCGAAAATTGCACGACGAAAAGCTGAAGGCACGAAGGGCCGAGGGATACCAGTAGACGTTTCGCACGTTATTAATGAGGCAGAAAATGGAAGCAGGCACTCCGTGAACGATAGAGACGTGGATGAAGAGCGAAGACGATGCAGCTCAGGATCATTGCTTTGGGCAGCTGCTAGCTCTTCCATGTCTAGTGGTGGCTGTGTCGACAAGGCATCGATGCGGGAGAGTGCATCAGCAGCAGCATTTTCCGGCCCATGTACGTGTCTGAGATCCACAGTGAACTCGGAAATAAAGCAAAGTTGACGGATCTCCCGTGCAGTATCATTGCTGTGATTGCGATGGAAGGCAAACGTCAAAGGCTTGTAATCTGTAACGACGTAAAAGTCCCGGCCCTCCAATAAATGACGAAAATGTTTGATGGCGAGGTATACCGCAAGGAGTTCTCTGGCAAATGTACTGTATTTTGTCCATGGTGGCTTCAGTTTTTGTTTTGCGAGAAAAACCCAAGTGGCTGCCAATCGGATACGTGCTGCTCGAGAACAGCGCCAACTGCCACGCTTGATGCATCGGTGATGAGACGAATTGGGGCATCAGGGACGGGATGTATGAGCATGGTAGCGTCTGCCAGAGCCTTCTTGGCAGTGTCGAAGGCAGATGCAGCGTCCTTGGGCCACTCCAGTGGCGCAGCCGGGTCTTTCTTTTAGGAGCGAAGCTCCTTAAGGCGTGGGCTGTGCGTCCCCTGTATGTAGCCACCTCTCGTTCAGTTCTAAGTATTACGCTAGCCACCGCCCGATCTAAAGGGTACAGCCATATCCATCCATGCATCCGTCCGTCCATCCATCCATCCATCCATCCATCCATCCATCCATCCATCCATCCATCCGTCCATCCGTCCGTCCGTCCGTCCGTCCGTCCGTCCGTCCATCCATCCATCCATCCATCCATCCGTCCATCCGTCCGTCCGTCCGTCCGTCCGTCCGTCCGTCCGTCCGCCCGTCCATCCATCCATCCATCCGTCCATCCGTCCGTCCGTCCGTCCATCCGTCCATCCATCCATCCGTCCATCCATCCGTCTGTCCGTCCGTCCGTCCATCCAAAAGATGCAAGATGTTATAAACTAGACGGCGGTACGTGTAGTTGATTATGAAAGATGCGAGGTGTTATAAAATAGGAATGATGCCACATATGGCGCGTGTCATCGTTCGATATAGTGCGGCGACGTACGCTAGGGGGAGCGTTCCAATAAAATCGAGTGGGCAAAATGTACGGAGGATTCATGGTTTACCAGGTTTACCTCCGGAGCTTCGCCCACTCATCATCATTCACTTCGTGGATATGGCGGCATTTTTTTTAGCCAATAGGTCGGTCAAGGGCTTTAGGAATGTGGCGCGCTTTGGAAGAAAGCGGCGATGGGAGTTTAGTAGGCCCAGAAATTCTCGGAGTCTCTTCAGTGAAGTCGGGGGTGGAAAGTCTTGAATAGCCTTCACTTTACTGGCGAGTGGTTGGATACCCTTTGGTGTGAAAAGGTGGCCTAGGAACTCTATTGTAGTGACGCCGAAGAGGCACTTATTGGGATTAATTACGAAGCCGTAATCTTCCAGGCGGTGGAACAGGGTGCGCAAGTGGGCTTCATGCTCAGGGCCGGATGAGCTTGCTACAAGGAGATCATCAAGGTAGGCAAATACGAAATCGAGACCTCGCGTGACCTCGTTCATAGTGCGCTGAAAGATCTGTGCAGAGTTGCGCAATCCAAAAGGCATCCTCACATATTCAAACAGACCGAATGGGGTGGTGATGGCCGTCTTCGGAATGTCGGCGGGTTCTACAGGAATCTGATGGTAAGCCTTCATTCCTATTTCCGGCTGGGTGCACAATCTTAGAGAAGATTGTGCACCCAGCCAAATTTGATGTGAATTCCTGTATGTGAGGAAGTATATAGCGTTCTGGTAAGGTGTGGGCATTGAGAACGCGGTAATACCCACATGGTCTCCAGTCGCCAGGATCTTTCTTCGGCACCATGTGGAGTGGCGACGGCCAGTTGCTGGAGGAAGGCCACCCAATGCCGAGTTCAAGCATGTGCTCAAACTCACAGCGGTCGATGGCGAGGCGTTCTCCAGATAGTCGACGGGGTCGTGTAAAAACAGGAGGTCCAGTGGTCACAATGTGGTGAGTGATGGAATGCTTCACCGGTGACTCTCTGGTGTGCGGCTTCGTGATGCTGGGAAAGTCGTCGAGTATTTTTGCATACGGCGAAGCAGGTGTGAGAGCTCGATGTCCCGTTGGCGAGGAAGTAAATAGTACACCGTTGATGGAGAGGCGGGTGTTGAGATCAATGAGGCGATGAGCATGCATGTCCACAGCAAGGTTGAAAAAACTGAGGAAGTCAGCTCCAAGAATGGCTAGCGAGGCGTCAGCGAGGATGAAAATCCAGCGGAACATACGGCGTAGTCCAAGGTCAAGTGTAAGAGAGCGTTGGCCGTATGTGCGAATGGCGGAATTGTTGATCGCTTGGAGTGGGCAGGTCTGTTCGTTGCGACGGCGATCTGCACACGAGGCCGGGATGACGCTAACCTGGGCTCCTGTGTCGACTAGGAAGCAAGCACCAGTGATCTTATCAGAAACATAGAAAAGGCGGCATGACTTTCGACCAGTACCACTTGCCGCCGTCAGTGGCCGGTCGTCGCATTTCCCGACCAGGAGCATGGGCGAGTGCATTTGCGAGCAGAGGCACCGAATCGGCGGTGGTACCAGCACACGGTTGAGGATGAAACGTCCCGCGGCGCGTCGGGTGGCCGAAGTTCCGGAGAACGTGGGGGCGTGGAGGAGCGACTGTGTATCTGGAACCTGGATGACGGTCGACGATGCGCAGGTACAAAGTCATCGAGGCGCCTGACAAGGGCGTCCAAACGGTTCTCGATGCTCGCGAGCGCCGGGTATGCAGCGGCGGCCGGTGGCGGTGTGGTAACGGCGTTGAGGCTATGTGCCCGCGAGTACTCCGCCACTCGGTCAGCCATTTCAGCGAGTGTGTCTAGTGGGACATCTCCTGCAGCTACGAGGACCGGGACCATGCTCTGCGGTAAGCACTGGAGGAACAACTCACGTAACAGCTTCTCCTTTTGAGGGGCGGAGGGGCCGCCAAGGAGCTGGCACATGCGTCGCAGGAGCTGTGATGGGCGACGGTCACCGAGCTCTGTAGCCGTGTTGAGCTGTTGGAGTCTGCTGTGTTCGGACTCAGACTTGCGGGAAATGATAGCTGCCTTCAACGTGTCGTAGGGATGGCTCGGGTGTGGCGCCGCTAAAATATCAGCTAAGTCGTCGGCTACGTCCGGAGGTAAGCAGGATACCAGATGCCAGTGCCTGGTCTGTTGGCTGGTGATTTGCCGTAGACGGAAGTGCGCCTCAACCTGCAGAAACCATGTGCTGGGGCTGTTGGGCCAAAATGGTGGCAGGTTGACATGTTGAATCACAGCGACTGCAGCACCACTAGGTTTGGCGTCTTTTTGGGCGTCAGGACCGGTAGGATTGGTGGCAGAGCCGGCGAGATCCATGCGAGATGATCAGGGCTGTGTGTTCTTTATCGGGTCATCATTAGGAAAGATCCAGCCCTGACAGCGTTCAGTTTTCGAACTGATTTTTTATTATCGCGTTGCACCCACCGCGCGGCCCAAATGCCAACTTCTTCTTCCTTGACGAGCGGCGCATTGAGATGCTACAGGTCTACTGAGGTTAGTGACTGCGGTCGTCGGTGGCAACATGAAGGCAAGCCGTTGCTCCTGGTGCAGATCCAGTCCCACCACGCTAGCGGACCCAAAGTAGTCAAAGTAGACCTCCTGGTGCTGACATTGTTGCACAGTGACATGGCCGTAAGCATCTCGCTGGATCTTTTGTCGTTGTAGCCGCCCGGACCTGTGACGTCTAGGTGGTGGCCACTCCTCCGCGTAGTAGTCATTGAACGCTGGCGAGCTCAGCAGCCGTGGAAGCGTGACGTCCTCGCAGAGGCTCCGACTGCTAATGCCTCTGGCGCTCACACCCACCCTCGCTGATGCTTTTCGTCGCCTTTCTAGACGTAGTTTCAGAAATCGAAGACGGCCACTTTGCGCTCCAGGGCACACACACTTGTGCAGTTACTCCGGTTGGCCGCTTGTTCCTTCTTGAACGTATCCACCCTTTCTGTCGCTTTCTCCAAGGACTCCTGCAAGTCTTCGTTTTCTGCCTGCAGTTTGTGCACAATGGCACTGAGGCTTCTCAGCTGCTTCACCAGTTCAGACCGCTCGTACAGGATGTCACCCATTTCTGCCGAGGGCTTTATTTTTCTTGCGACAGAAGTGGTGGCGTGATATTGTGAATAAACTGCTTCCTGAGCGGTTCTTTTCTCGATTTTTCTTTCAGGAAGCTTTTCATCTAAACTATCAAGCTACACAACCATCACAGGCTTTTCTGCCGTAGACAGACTGGTTGTCGCAGCAACCACTTCCTCCTCCCTTGGTGGGTCCTTCTCGTGCCGTTGACGCAAGGAGCGCAGCTGCTGCTCCGCCTTCGCCAATTCATCATGCAGGCGCTTGACTCTTGCGGCACACCCTACCCTGGCGGTGTCCACAATCTCTGTGTAGTGAGCCTCCAGTTGGCTTTTCATAACCTGGATGACAGACGCCTTCTCCTCGGCTATGCACTGTTTCAGCTGCGTTCTTTTCTTGGCCAGTTGTTCCACGACACTCACATGCTGCTCCTTCATCTTCTGAA
This sequence comes from Rhipicephalus microplus, assembly GCF_013339725.1. Lineage (NCBI taxonomy): Eukaryota > Metazoa > Arthropoda > Arachnida > Ixodida > Ixodidae > Rhipicephalus > Rhipicephalus microplus. The sequence continues at coordinate 205,729,045 of NC_051165.1, forward strand.
TCTGCGCTTTGTGTGTCTTCTTCAGGGCCTTCAGCGCCAGCCCGGACTGTGCCTTCTACGAGTTATCCACCAAGTAGTGGTTGGTCTCGAGGCTTCTGCGTAGCTTCCGCTGCTCTTCCTCGTAGCCGGCCTTCACGACTTGCAGCTCTTGTTACATTCTCTCTCTCTCAGCGCCTCCATGTTGGCCCTGTGCTCCGACTTCAGTGCCTTCATCTCTGCGGCGTGCCTTACCACCAGCCTCCTCTCGATGTTCTCCAACTCTAGATCGTACTCGAACCTCTGGGAGCCCAGCGTCTTGGCGTACCCGCTTTACTTTGCAAATATCTCAGCTGGTCAACTCTAACACATGCATCTCATACCAGGTGAGTGCCGTATCCCGCAAGTAAAATACAACGTTGGCCAGCATCAACATGGGGTCCCTTCTATAGTATTCGCTCACGCGCTCGTACAATGCGACCCAATCTTCGACATTCACCTTGTCCTTGTCTGTGCCCGAGATGGTTCCGGGGTCTCGTGGAGGCAGGAGTATCAGAGGAGGAGGAGGAGGTGGCCGCGGCAGCTGCTGCTGCCGCTGCTGCTGCTGCTGCTGCTGTTGTTGCTGTTGTTGTTGCTGCGGCTGTTGTTGCTCTTGTGGGCAGGCCTGTCGAGCCATTGCAGGAAAATGACGGTGCAACCACTCCAAAGTTCCGTGTTGGTTTGCCGGGAGAGCCAGGTAAACCTACCCCGCACCTCCACCAATAATCTTACAAGAAAACGTATAATTGCGGATATTTACGATGTTTACTTGCGATGGCAAGGCTGACACACAGCCGGCCTGGGACCAGTCTTTATCCACTTCGTAGTCTTTTCTTCCAAGTAGAGACCCTCTACCGCTTTATGCGCCAATCCCACTACTGCCTTGTGGCAATATGGTGGTTTTGGAACGTTCAACTCCACATATCAATCAATACTTTTCCTCCAATTGTCAACGTCATCAATAGCGCCATCTGCCGCAGCTCCGGGCTGCAGCGCCATCTCGTCGCCTGGCGTCTCCACACATGGCGACCGCCACGCCAACTTCGGCGATCCCATGCACCTTGTCGACTCTAACGAACCTCTGCCTTGCCTCCATGGAGCTCACCTCCCTCCTCCGCGACGATGGGTACGGCCGGAGTAGACGGCTCAGTACTCGTGCGCCCATGCTCGTTCGTACCATGCTACCATTCCAGCGTACCATTCGTACGCTCGTTCGTATTATGCTCGTACCAGCTCGTACCGAGGGTCGCTCGCTTGTAGTCGTGAAGCCGAGTTAAATGGTGAGCCACAAGGGGTCCCGAGAGGGACGTCCGGAGGTGGTGGCTGGTGCTCCCGAAAGACGGCCTCCTCAACTTTCGGAGCAAAACGGGGAAGCTCCTCGAGGGAAGGGATGGAGCCACCCAACCGGTACAGCTGGAAACGGGGGTGGCATAGCTGCATTACGTGCGAGACCTTAAAGGCGTCAGGTGCAGTGGGTCCACCCGACGGAAGGCATGGCCCGAACATAATCTCGCAGACCCTCCTCTGGGCGTTGCGTTCGAGTGTCGAGCTCACACCTGATAAGGTATTCGTGAGCGACCGGTAGGAACTCTTTTCGGAATGCCGCAATGAACTGGTTCTAGGACTGAAATGGTGGTTGAAGCCACCGCCATCGTTCTGCAGTACCAGGCAGAGCAACTGGGACGACCCGCCGGAGCACGTCGGACTCTGAGAAGCCGCTAACGGTCGAGTACACGAAAAGATTGTCAATAAGGTCGAGGACCGATTCCCTCGCATCTTGACCGGGAAAAGAGGGCACGGTCAGCGGCGTCGTCAGGGCCATGGTCCCGGACTGCCAGGTACCTCGATCTCCGTAGCTCAGGGGCAGGGTTCTTCCCGTTGGGCGCCAAATGTAGGGGGGGCTTTGAGGCTGCTCGGCCCAGAACCCCGCAAGGAAGACGCGGAGCCAGACCACGAGTGTTCTTCATTGATCGGAACCCGGGCTGCAACTGTTGTTGTTGTAGTTCACCTATTTATCGTGGCGCATACCGACTATGGGGGATTGACCAAGAATCAAGTGGTTTTAAAAATTATTGTTTAGATTTAGAATATTGGAGATATAATAAAAAGATTACCGATAACTCAGGAAAGTGTGGTGCTTGATGCAATGCATAGAATTATTTAAATAAAGAAACGAACTTTATCCTAGAATAAAGCAATAATCTGACTTTTATAGGTATATAATTTTGTATACTTGTTAGGACATTGAAAAAGGTTAATTAGTCAACCTATTAGTTTCATGAATCTACTCCCAGACGACCGCGCATACTGTCGCATTAGAGAATCCAGAAACGGAAGCTCCTAAAGACAAAATGACAGGCACAAATAAGTCCATACCAATACCACGTAAAGGTATTTCTAAAAGGGTTTTTCGTAATGTGTTAAACCGCCTGCAGGTAAAAAAAATCTATTGTTTCCAGTTCATCACAGAACGCGCACAGTGGCGAAGGTACCTGAGCAGACCTGTGTTTATAGAAATTTAGATTTGGTACCCGGCAACGCAGCCTTGTGATAGCTACTCCTTGTTTACGAGTGCGGCAAAAGTCTCTTCACCAGGGATATATTAAATGGCGATATTCTGTAGAGTTTGTTAGTGCTATACCTCTAAAGACTTTGATAAGCGTACATCTGCGAAATCGAGCCGCTGTCACATAAGCGGATGATGAACAGTGCGGTAGAATAGGTTCGCAAATGGACGACTTAGCTAAGGAATTGGCTATTTCATTTAGAAATAAGCCTTCATGTCCAGGCACCCAAACTAATCGGACTTTTCTCAAATGCGGACGCACTAGTGCAGGGAACGCCTTTGTTACTTGATTATCAGCGCCAACAGGAAGTGCCGCACAGAGAGATAGGGAATCTGTTATTATGACAGCTGATGTAATTGCCGTATCCAACTTGCGTAAGGCGAGCACTACTGTCAGAAATTCAGCCACAAAAACGGGTATGAAATCGTGTAGTCGAAAGGAATAAATCCAATCTAAAATCGAGCTGAAAATACCAACCCCTGACTTTTTGTCACATTGCGATGCGTCTGTGGCAATAATAACGTTCGTTGTAATACTGCGCAGGTGATCTTGTAGTACACCATCCAAAACATTATGGGGAAGTAATTTGGCATTATTAAGAAAAATGTCGTCGAATTGAATTTCCATAGGGTATCAATTATAACGACTCGGCATGATGTCTCATACACGTACGTCTAGAGGCTCCAGTAAATTTTGCACAAATATAATTTGTGAGGTGTGAAATCGCGGCCATCTAGCACCAAAAAATGATTCAGGGGTGGAAATAAAGGCTGTTTCTGAATGTCGTAATGGTGATTCATAAATTATTAAGAATGTCTGAACAGTCAGAAGGCGAATTCTACAAGAAAGCGGAGGGACCCTCGATTCGAGATACAACACACTGTTAGCAACTGTTTTGGGCAGACCAAGGCATAAGCGCAAAGCTTCTCTTTCCAGAAGAATTAGAGGCCACAACTTGTAAGCGGGAACTCCAGAGAAAAGCACACAACCAAATTCCAGAATAGGACGAACGTACATGCGATATATCATTACCAGTGCGTCTCTTCTCATACATATGCAGCAGTTGCTTAACCTACGTAATATGCCAACGGCTCGCACACCTTTTCCGGCCATATATTCCATATGAGGTCGCCAGTTAAGCGATGTGTGATAAATTACCCTAAGGTATTTAACAGATTCCACCTGTGGTATATCCGCATGATGGTGAGACAGAGAGATGAGTACGGGGTATTGCAGCGGGAAAACAAGGAGGGCCCATTTACTCGGATTAAGTAGAAAGCAGTTGCTTTCGGGCCAGCTCTCCAGTATATTAAGGTAAGTCTGCAGCCGTTCATATATGGTCTGAATGTTATCTGCTATTGCAAAAAACCACAATGTCGTTTGCATAAACATAAGTTGTTATATCCTGTTTACGTGGAATGGTACTCATTAGTAAATTAATAGCACCGGGGAAAGCACTGACTGAGCCTTGCGGTACACCCCTCGTTTGTGTATGAGTAGATTATTAAAACCCATCTTTAAAACAAGAAAACATCCCGCTGCCAGCCGCTGCCAGCCGCTGCCACGTGCTACCAAGCGCACACCCGGTCGTCTTTGTCCTCTTCCTTTCTCCTGCGGTCATGTGCTCGCGGCCGCCGCTCCCATGGGCTTCGCAAGAACACCGTGGCAGTAGTGTTACTACATAATACTTATTACTACTCAATTCAAGGACACATAAGAAATTGCGCCAGTTTTAACAAGCAGCTGCATGCCTCACGTTCACTCTCGCTGAACGCGTAGAAATCAACAAAAAATGAGCTTCACAGCGCAGTATGCGCGAATGTCATTGATGCGAGCTTTACTGCATTTGCGTCATGTTTACTTGGTGAGTGGATGCACACCTTGAAGTAGCCCCGCCGCGGTGGTCTAGTGGCTAAGGTACTCGGCTGCTGACCCGCGGGTCGCGGGTTCAAATCCCGGCTGCGGTGGCTGCATTTCCGATGGAGGGGGAAATGTTGTAGGCCCGTGTGCTCAGATTTGGGTGCACGTTAAAGAGCCCCAGGTGGTCAAAATTTCCGGAGCCCTCCACTACGGCGTCTCTCATAATCATATGGTGGTTTTGGGACGTTAAACCCGGCATATCAATTATCACCTTGAAGCAAAACAGCGTCGGCAGAAACACGTATCGCGTAAACAAGTATTTTTGAATGAAACGCCACTGCTGAGACCCCGTTGTCGAGCAGACGCACCAAGTATTCTTAGAGGGGCCCTCTAACGCTTCAAAACATCCATCCTTCTTCCATGAAAACATCGGTGCCGATGGCATATTTTGTATAGTGGCGCTCGCCAGAACTACTGCGAGCGGAAATGACGCCAGAAGGTTGCGCCGTATGATTGGATAAACGTAACCTTAAATTCGATCACGGCATTGCATAAAAATAAGAATTACTATTGGATTTTTTTTTCATTAGCATGATTTTTACTCAAAGCGACGGAGAATAAAGCGTTTCGACTTTTCGAGCTTGAAAACTGCAAAGCTGATCAAAGAATGCACCGAATGCCATGTGCTGGAGAAAACGCGCCGGCGATGCTTTGGGCGCCGGTACTTTATGAAGTTAAATAAAAATGCAATATAAGCGTTCGCGAACTGGCTCGTTTCGCACGTGTCGTTCCCTCTTCAACTGCCACATTGTTTGTTACCATCGCAACGGCGTCCTTAATACGCTCGACGTAACAGGCAATATGTCATGCTAGCTTGCTGTATAAGGTAGGTCTTTTAGTTTATTTCATTGGGCTGCCTTTCTACGTCAGAGGGCGAGGGAAGCACGGTAAGGTGAGCCCGCGAAAATCGAGTTGAGGGAAACACCCATTTTTTTTTTATTTTGATATGTCTACTCTGAATAACTTTGCATTTTAGGACCTATCGCTGCCGTTCTTGCGACACGTATCTCTTAATCCGTCAGTGTAGACAAACAGCTGGAAAACCATGTAAAACTATGCAGTTGTGGAAAGTGTTAGAGGGCCCTTTTAACGCCTCTGTGCCCCGCCACGGTGGTCTAGTGGTTAAGGTACTCGGCTGCTGACCCGCAGGTCGCGGGTTCATATCCCGGCTGTGACGGCTGCATTTCCGATGGAGGCGGAAATGTTGTAGGCCCGTGTACTCAGATTTGGGTGCACGCTAAAGTACCCCAGGTGGTCTAAATTTCCGGAGTCCTCCACTACGGCGTCTCTCATAATCATATGGTGGTTTTGGGACGTTAAACCCCACAAATCAATCAAATCAAATCAATCAATTTGACGCCTCTGTGATTGTCTCAAGAGTGTTTGTTTCATGAACACTATCCCATCAGATGACCTCGGACTGGGGAGGAAACTGACTATTGCGTCTTTAGCAATACGCAATAAAAGAAATCGTCTTCACGGATGCATACGATGACTTAAAAGGGTCGTGCTGGGCGAGAACCTTTCGAAAGAGAAAGCCTTGAGCCACGTTTTGCGGTTGCGAAGTCACCTCGTCTTGGATTAGGAATGCAAAGAAAGTGGTATGACAAACCTGTTACGCAAAATAACAAAGAAATAACCTGCTTTAACGCTTCGAAACTACGCGCAAGGTATAAGAGACGCCCCTGTGGTAAGTTTCGAAATAACTTATGTCACTTTGAGCTCCTTTAATTGCACCGAAAACAGAGCGCAGGAGTCTTTTTTTTGTATTCAGTACCCAGCGGAATAATTTTTGAATGCATTGACAGTCGAACCAGTTGTCATGTTGGCAGTATCACACCGCCTTCGGAAATTGCAAACCACTGCAGTTTTTCCGTGGAGGTATAATGCAGGCTGTTTTTTTTTTTTTTTTGCCCAGTCGGGTGTCCACACAAATGAACGCATAAAGAAAGGCGCGAGAAAATGAGCGGTCACAGCACCCGGCAAAGGATTACGTGCATGGATTTGTTTCAAGTATACTGCAATCAGGCACTCAGGAAAAAGGTATACTTCATACCAGCCATACAGTGCGATTATATATAGTGCGCAATGGCTAAAGAAAATATGCGGCGTTACTTCTAACCCATACACTGGGTGAGGACCATTTACTATTTTTTTTTCGGTAACGACGTTAGTGAAGGCCGTCCTTTCTGAGGTTCTTAATAACATCTATGCCAGTGGTGGTTACAGCGCTATGCACACGGAAAATATGCGGCGTTACTCCTACGCTTGGTGAGGATCATTTACTGTTTTTTTTTTTTTTGCTTGCGACGTTGTCGAAGGCCGTCTGTTCTGAGCTTCTTCACATGCATGCCAGCGGTGCTTACATCGCCGGCTGGCAACAGTCGGACTAAAAAGCAGAAATGTATTTTTCCGTCTTTGTACACGCTAACTTGAGTGACCCTGAAATGCGTCGTCGGAATAATAACTGTTCGATCATGATAGGCCCACCTTTATATTCAGTTACCTGACGCAGCAGCAGACTAATAATAGTGACAATTGCAGGATATGGGTACGGAAACGAGTCAACGCAATTATAAAATGCATTGCTGTGTTGCTTTGGCGTAACGATTATGAGTGTGTTGCGGGGGGGGGGGGGGGGAGTTGCAACCTGTTTCCCCGCGCCCTAGTCCTGCTATTTCAACACGGCAACGTACTGAATAATTCAGCAAACTCGTTTTCATGTGCTGTTCTCCCAGCAAACCTCCACGTCCCCGAGTTGCACAGGCTGCGCCTTTGCTGTGTTGTTTGACATTGTGGCGTTCAACATCAGAAATCAGTACAGGTAAATTAACCCTGAATGCATTTTCTCCTTGGAGAAACTTGCCCCAACTACATCTCCTACTCACGATAACAAAAACGTAATTGTATGTGGTGATGGCTTGAGGATATTGTCAGTTTTTCACCGAATGTAGCAACCGGGTAAAAGGCGTCTAATGCCTCATAAAGAATCGCATTTATCTTACGTCATGTCGATGAGCTACTGCGAATATTTGTTATGTTTACTAATGAAGCAGTGCACTGAGACAAGCACAAAAGTACCGAAAGGGACACCGCTGCACTTGCAACTAGTTTTTTGACGATAAATATGGTCTCCTCCCGTAGGACGTGCACCTTAAACATATTTTTTCTCGAAGTCACGTGACCTCCACTGTTGTGTTTAATTTCATTCTGCTAGCCAATCTAACACTCGGCGATGTCAACGTTTTGACTAAATCATTGCTACAGGGTGATAGCGTTGATCAATGCAGCATACTTAAACCTCAACACGTCACATGGAAAGAGTTAACCCCAGGACGAGCGCTCGCCCAGCGTTCTTGCTATCTTCTAGGGGCGTTAATTATTTATTCTTGTCACGCAGTGATTTAATTAAGCAACCATGACTAGTGCAGGCTTAACAAGGCTAAATTATTCATGATGTCGGCTGTCAGCTGTTAACAAGCAAGCATTGTCTTCTTTTCAGTATATCGGCTGTGGCGGCTGCATTTCCGATGGAGGCGGAAATGTTGTAGGCCCGTGTACTCACATTTGGGTGCACGTTAAAGAACCCCAGGTGGTTAAAATTTCCGGAGCCCTCGACTACGGCGTCTCTCGTAATCATATGGTGGTTTTGGGACGTTAAACGTACCCCACAAATCAATCAAATAATTCTTTCAGTATAATGATAGGGCTGTCCGTAAATTTTGTTTCACAGGCGGCGCTAAAGAGGCAGAGAGAGAGAAATAACGTTTATTGCACCCGTCTAGAATAACGGGGGAGGAGGCTTCGGCCTCTGCCCCCAATCATCCCCCTAGCCATCGGCCGGAATCCCTTGGGACTCGGTGGCGGTCAGGGCGAGACCGATGACTTGACGCTGTTCTTCGGCGTCACGGCTGTGTAATAAGGCCTCCCAGGATTCTACGTTTCTACTTGGATCATTGTATGATGGGCAGGTCCATATCATGTGCACTAAACCCGCAGTGCTAGGTGGCGCTAAAGAAGCTCGAAGCTAATGCCGCCGATCGCTTACGGATCTACGATCCATGCAAGGGCAGTGCGGCGAACCAACACCGCCTCGGAGCAAGCATGCTGGCGACGCCAACGAGAACTTTGTGACCGTCTCGTACTCTGGAGATGGCAGCGTGTGCGAGCCACGCCTCGAGTACGACGCCGGCCAAGAGTACCTCGAAGACCTCAGGCCCGGTGCAAACGTCGAACCGTACAGCGCAGCGGCGTCCATTGTGAAGGCCGTGCGTCTCCAAGCTCGGATAACCGGACGATCATGGACTGTATACTTATATCAGCTACTCATTGCTGCGTCCTCAAAAGACAATCAACGTATTAAATGCGAAAGATTTCTTAGCGAACTTCGGCGACTTTGAGCATATCTATTTATCTATCTAGCCGTCTACGACTTTTAGCTCTCCTTGCCGTTTCAATTATGGTATCGATACCAAACTTGGTATGGCATAACATGACTGTATGAAGAACATATTTGACTAGTCATAACATGAAAATCATGACATGTATGTCATGAATGTCGTGATTTACATTTCATGGTCCAGCAGCTTTCGCGGTGATTTCGTTCACATGGCATGTTCCAAAACTGGTATATTACATGGCTAATACAAGCGACAGACCCTAACATGAAAATCGTGACATGCTTGTAATGTAACAACGTGACTACATGTCACGCTCATGATGCACTCGCGGCCGTTTCGCTAGCGTCACATATGCCAAATTAGGTATTACGGTACGTGGATGATGACGAAGGTATGTGACTAGTGCAAACATCATAAACATGAGATGTGTGTCGTGTAACATCACTACATGCCACGCTCATGACGCGCTGGCGGCCGTTTCGCTAGCTTCACATGTACCAAACTCGGTATTACGCTACGTGAATGGACGACACAGGTAAATGACACATCGAAATATGATAATCACGAGATGCGTGTCATGTAACAACATGACTACATGTCACACTCATGATGCACTCGCGGCCGTTTCGAAACAAATTTGGCATTACGTGACGCCAATGGATGACGAAGGTATGTGACTTGTGCAAACATAATAATCATGCGATGCATGTCATGTGAGAACATGACTACATGCCACAGTCAAGGCGCCAATACATTTTGACATGACGCGGTGCACGTGCTCACCAGCGTTCATTTCGTCGCGTCATGCCGGCGTTGTCAGGCCAGGCGTCGGTCCTGCCATTTACTCGCAGGCGTGCGTCGCGCTGCTTTTACGCATGCGCGTTTCGGCGCGTCCGGCGTCCCTCCATCACGAAAAGTGGGAGACGCAGTGTACTCTGGGTAACGCATCAGCATAGAGTTACTCTATAGCATCGGCGCGAAATGTAGCATGTCGCATTTCGCGCCGATTGCCATCGGGTCACGCCGACGGACGCTGGTCGGGCCTGGCGTCAGACTAAAGAGTGCTCGTGGTTTGCTAACGTGATGTCGCTGTGGTCAGCGTGCGCGCGCGTCAACGCTACATTGAAGAGAGAGAGAGAGAATAAACATTTATAAGTATATTGGGCTCTTCATGATGCGCTGGCGGCCGTTTTGCCAGCTCCACAAACACCAAGTTTGGTGTTACGTGACGTGAATGAATGACGAAATATCTTACTGGTGCAAACATGATAATCCTGACACGCGTGTCATGTAAGAACATGACAACTTACCACGCTCATAGCGTGCTCGCGGCCGTTTCGCTATCTCCACATATACTAAATTTGGTACTACGTGACGTGAATAGATGACGAAGGTAAACGACACATTCAAACATGGTAATCGTGACACGGAAGTCATGTACGGCATCATTTACTTCTACCTCGTAACGTTGTGCTGATTTTAAAGTGACATAGCAACATTTCTCATCTATGCTTCGCATATAATCGATCCCCACTGTACGTTTTTTTTTTTTTTTAGCCTGCTGGGAACCGTCAATCTAAAAAAAAAAAATGGCCGCGTATCTGCCTGCTTCACTGCAAATACCTTCGAAAGACGATATATAGCCTTCTGTCTCGAAGCGCTACGTGAGATATGGACGTCATTTGACAGTGATGTCCGAAAACAAATGCTTCTGTAGAACGCAGAGCAACTGGTGCGTGGCAGCACCGTATATCGTCTGAGCGATGCGAAGTTAACGCCCGCTTTTACGTGCATAGCGTCGCACCACCTAGTACTTACGTATTCATGTCCCGCCTCAGATACGCGTAATGTTTGCTTTTCGGCCGACAATGTTCACAAATGTAAACACAGATAAAGATGGCTGGGCGATGAGCAAGGGCTTAAACTTTCACCGGGCGACTGACTCGTGTGGCAGAACATTCGCAGTTCACATTCTATACGAAGGAGCTACACATGGTGGTTCACGCTTAGCTTCCGAATATGCTGTCTACAGACCCAACGGTAGTCACTCTTTGGCAAATATGAAGCTTAATAGGATAAAAAACCGGGCAACAATATGAGCGTGACTACAATAATGGCTCATGCTTCAGCCGTGATACTGAATGTCCCAGTTCTTTTTTTTTTCTCGCTTTTTCCCGATATCAAATCCGCGTCCCCTCAGGAGAAGTCGTCGCTTCTGCTGTCATATCTCAACAAGGGCGCTCCTTTATGTCTGCACAACTGCCTAAGGGTTCGTACAAAAGTGTAAATGTCAACCTACACTCTTAGAAAAAAAGTGGTGGTATACTTGCTAACTTTGGGGTAGTAATGGTTTGTCACATATGTTACAACCCTGGTAGTAAGCGCAGTTAGTAACGATGAGGGTGGTATTAGTTACTACCTCTGCTGTTACTACCAGCAGTTAGTAAGTGTTACTACCCTAGTCGTTACCACCCATTGGTAGTAACTTTTAAAGGGTTCAAGAAAAAAGTAATAACCGATACTACGTAGTTCATTCATTTTAGCATATTATTTCTCCACTGCTAATGTTGGCTAAGCAATGTCTTACAACTGGACAAATTCGTGTAAGAAGCGGGGTGTTCCATGATGGCGAAGAATGCATAGACCAAAGAAGTTCACTATTTTTCACGTATTTTTTTCTTTATTGATTTTTTTCTTTATTGCCTTCTTGACTACAGGTCAAGCTAATATGACAATCACTATCACACGTGTTTAATGCGTGATAACGCGTCAAACAAAGATATTACATCTTCAACACAGTCGGTAGTCTTATACACATCTCGCACTTTTATAACAGCTTCCACGAAACACTCATTAACGGATAGAACTCTCACATCACAGTGTCTGTACGATAGCATACTACGCCAAACCGAATGAAGACAAAGTAAAAATATAACATCCAAATTTTGCACAGAACTATCACAAGGCAAAAAACGAATTCCATATGGAGTAAGAGGTAAATCTTTTTTTTAAAGTCCTCTGTAAAATGTCCCAAAAGAAAATAGCGTTCTTACAATCAATAAACACATGTTCAATGGTCTCAGGTTTGTTACACAGGAGACAGCTGCTTCCCCATGGTACATACATCCCTCTCTCTTCAAGCCACGTTTTTACTGGCAAGGTTCCCGTATGAAGTTTAAAAAAGAAGGTTTTCACATTGGGTGGTATACACATGTTTTTCACTCGCTTTAGTACGTCATGACCATATGATTTTTCATAATTTGAACGGAGGAAAAACATTGTATTAGGTCTTTCATAAGGCGCTTTCTTTTCACATTAGTTAGGTAATCTATCGAAAACCTCGCCCTTAAGAAACGATATGAGAACACAACTTCGCGCAAGAACGGTGACAAAGTGTGTCGTTCTCGCCTCTCTGAAGATGCAAAGAAGTCAGGCATGTGGTGTAACAGCGTTGTTTGAAATGAAGAACGTAAAATAGTGTCTCTCTGGTCTCTAATGAGCAGGAAACGTGATATTACTTGGTTAATAAACAGATGGCACAGAGACAGCCCTCCTTGCTTAACTCGCTGAAACAATTTCGTTCTAGATGTTCTCTCCCACGTAGAGCTCCAGATGAACGTGGCGAATATCCTGTGGACTTTGTGAATGCTTTTACGCGTACAACTAAGTACTTGCAAAAGGTACATAATTTTAGCAGCCAGAAACACGTTGCATACAGCTGACCAAGAGAAAATTGATAAGCCACGACCGCCCCATCCATCGGCGGTTGCGCGCAGTTCTTCAGCCTTTCCAAGCCAAAATGCTTCACTGTCTTGATACCTGTCCAATGGTACCCCTAGGTAACGACTAGGTGTCGTGAGCCACTGAATATTTCCAAAGGAACTGGGCGTGAGGTCCCAATTACCATGCCATAAACCAATGCTTTTCTCTTTGTTCATTAAACTTCCACTCGTGTCACAAAACCTTTGAGTGATTTTTAATAACGAAGTGACACTCTCTCTATCAACAGCAAAAAAGGCAATATCGTCGGCGTATGCCAAAACACGCACTTCACATGACTGCAACCTGAAACCATTAATCCCTGTGTGGTGAATAACTTTCTGACACAGTGGCTCCAAAAATAGAGCGAAAAGCAAAGGACTTAAAGGACACCCCTGGCACAGGGAGGAAAGTACTAGTATGCGCTGTGAGAGTTCTCCATTTACAATTAAATTTGTGGTTGAACTTTTGCATATATGCCAATCTAATACCTTTACATATGATCGCACCAAGACCAACGTACTCAGCTAGCATGAAGAGTATATTGTGTGGAACCATGTCAAAAGCCTTGGCTAGATCAATTTCATAGCTACTTTTAGAAGCGCAGCGTCACAATACTCCAAAATGCTCCTGGCAACATGAATATTCGTGAATATGCTCCTATGCTTGATGCCGCAAGTCTGATGTGACCCGACCAACTTGTATATAACTCCTTGCATCCTCCTAGCCAGAACTTTCATTAACACCTTATAATCTACGTTTGTTAGCGTGATTGGCCTGTATCCTGTCACTTTGCGTAAAACATGTTGCTCTTTCCCTTTAGGAATCAGCACGGTGTGTACCCGATTAAACGATGGAGGCAGAGTTCCACGATCTAAAGACTCTGAAAAAACCTCATGCAATGCGGCGGCCATATCCTCCTTGAACGCCTTGTAAAAGGTGGCATTAATGCCATCTGGACCAGGTGATTTGCCCATGCCAAGATCATCGATAACCTTCTCAATTTCCCCTATACTAATAGACATTTCCAATAAATTTGTGTCCTCAGCATTAAGTGTCGGCATTTCTATCAAGAACTCATCTACAAAACCCGGCTCCTTTGGTTCGCGATAAGCAAACAACTCCTGATAATAGTTTTCAAAAGCTTTCATAATATCTTTATGTTCTCTCAATATTTTACCATTCCATTCTATATAGCTCTAGTATGTCGTGAGCTCGCGCATATGCCTTTTTATCTGAGAAGGCTCGCTTTGTCGGTGCTTCACCCACGAGGTATCTCTCAGCTCTTGCTCGTATAATTGCGCCTTTATATTTATCTTCTTCAAGACATTCAATTTTGTTTTTGACAACCTGCAGTTGATGTGTAAATAGGCCCGGGTTTTCTGCTTCAATTTTCACCAAATCATTTAGCTCTACCCGTAGCTCACGTTCCTGTTTTCGAGCTTGATACTGCATGTAGCAAGCACACTCTATTGCCTTCATTTTTATCTTTTGCTTAAATAATTCCCATCTTTCCGTGGCACTCCTTTCTGCGTTTTTGAAAAAAGTTCTCGATTTCCTTCTTTGTCTTATCTACAAACCCTTCGTGCGTAATTATCTTAGTATTCAGTTTCCATGTTTCCCATACAACCTTCTTTTTGCACTTTCTACCTATCTCAAACGAGACTAAGCAATGATCACTGAAGGAAACGTCAGAACTATGACGTTTTTCTTTATTGATTTAAAAAAAAAGTTTTCCTTTATTGATACACGTAGTAAGAAGTAAGCGTGGGGTATATATAGCCCCTACTTTGCAGGGGCATGTCTGGCACAGGGGAGCATTTGCGTTTCAGGTTGAATTATAACAAATATAAACCTATAGCACTATATTACACTACCTGGTTACGTGTGTTTGGTGACGTAGCACAAGACATTTAATTAGCCTTGCTGATAAAAATTTAAATCTCACATTTATTTATTATAAAATGGCCACATCAAGGCATTATGTACAGTGGCCGGAGCAATGTACCGAACTCATGCTCAGTGCATTTGAATGCTTCACACGACTAATATATCGGCGTTTGAAGGTAATAATCGTTTTGGGGGTTTGACACGCCAAAACAATGATAATATTTGGAGACGCGCCGCAGTGGTTAAACTGTGACTGTCCTCGAGGCTAATTGTGACCGTCTGGTTATTTCGATTTGCCGGTCTTGTTAATATGTGCTGTAATTTACTAAGTTTGTAGTGATTGTCTACTACGACACGTGTAGCACTTGCTTATGGTTCGTTAACTTGTACTTCTTCGTTTCGACAATATCAGAATGACGTTTAAATATCTCGCTTGCGTAATTTAAAACAAAATGTATTTTCTTGATCTATGGATATTTTCTGCGTCATTTTTCCGTGTAATGATTATACGTCGAGACGATTCCTCTCATAAATTATCGGAATCGCATTCACACACTATATTGGAATAGATAGTCAAAAGCCGGGTAGCAAATAGGTAGTAACGAGGCAAGAAAGGTAGTAACGGCTGCAGTTACTACCTTTTTCATTTCAGTTACTAGCTGTTTACTAACGTAGGTAGTAAAGAGCTCGCAAAAAGTCAGTAACGGTTGCAAATAGTAACTGTTTACTAACGTAGGTAGTAAACAGGTAGCAAAATAGTAGTAACGGTCGAAGAAAGGTAGTAACCGCTGCAGTTACTACCTATATTCCTGCAGTTGCTACTTTTTTACTAACTATTTTTCAAGAGTGTATATGACGCTGCAGAGCGTGTACTACACGCAGCTCATACTTCGCTGATAACCCTGACCTGGTAGCGATATGCGACCGAAATTTCCTCGAAGGGAAGCAGATGAAGACGTGCAGATGATTTGATTGATTGATATGTGGGGTTTAACGTCCCAAAACCACTATATGATTATGAGAGACGCCGTAGTGGAGGGCTCCGGAAATTTAGACCACCTGGGGTTCTTTAACGTGCACCCAAATCTGAGCACACGGGCCTACAACATTACCGCCTCCATCGGAAATGCAGCCGCCGCAGCCGGGAATCGAACCCGCGACCTGCGGGTCAGCAGCCGAGTACCTTAGCCACTATAGACCACCGCGGCGGGGCGTGCAGATGATTTTGTGATTAAGACTGCAGGTCACAAAAGAAAAACAAGAAGGAAACGCCTGTGGTGGCATTTTTCAATAAAACACGACCCTGATGACGATACCTTATTGATTTTTTCAGCGTTATCAAGAGGCCTATATACGGCGTGAAGGAGCTAGTCTGGCCTCGCCAGACTGAACTGCTTTTCCAACTCGTTGATGCACACTCTTTTGCAACGATAAACTCGTAGCTAATGTGAAAGCTTAAGGCAGAATCCCGAGTCACCTGAAATAAGCGATACTTTGGCGTCCTTTTCTTCGTACCGCTCCACGTGTGCATGTATTCGCACGCCCAACATTCCCTGCAAGCACAAACATAGCCGCTCAAGGCTTGCCGTCAGTTCCGGTGAGATGTAATTGCGGTCGAACGCAACGGAGTGGCCACGTTTTCTGCAGTCCGGGCGTAATCGGCATCGTTATCGTGAAAATTTTATTAGGAATATCTCATATCGCGCATAACTTTTACAACGAAATTGTTTTATTTAGGGGTCCACCACGGCTGCGTGACGTGTCTGCGTCACAAATATGTCGTTGTAAAATATTTACTAGCGGATTGCAAAGAAAAAAAAAATTGGCGGATCCCGCGTACAGAGGGAATAGATGATATGTTAAGCACGAATTAGAAGTGTTGATATGACACTTTAAAATCAGCACAACGTTACGAGGTGGAGGTAAATGATGCCGTACATGACTTCCGCGTCATGATTATCATGTTTGAATGTGTCGTTTACCTTCGTCATGTACGCGATACTGAATTTAGTATATATGGAGCTAGCAAAACGGCCGCGAGTACGAGTGGTATGTTGTCATGTTCTTACATGACACGCGTGTCAGGATTATCATGTTTGCACCAGTCATCTATTTCAGCATCCAACGACGTCACGTAACACCAAATTTGGTATTTGTGGAGCTAGCAAAACGGCCACCAGCGCATCATGAAGAGCCCAATATCCTCCAATGTAGCGTTGACGCGCGCGCACGCTGACCACAGCGACGTTACGTTAGCAAAACACGAGCACTCTATAGTCTGACGCCAGGCGCGACCAGCGTCCGACGGCGCAGCCCGACGGCAACTGGCGCGAAATGTGACATGCTGCATTTCGTGCCGATGCGCTGCCCAGACCATAGAGTTTCCCACAATACTTACAAAAGCATATAGAACCCTCATCGGATTGACCGACAATGCGGAATGCGACGTCTGCTGCACCAAAGAAGACATCGACCATCTGATATGCCATTGCCCTCGATTTGCCTCTGAAAGACAGAAGCTTTCGGACGCATTGCGACAATTGGACGATCGGCCACTCTCTGGGCAGATGCTACTGGAACACCGTCATCGCCTTTCGTCGGCTCAAAAAGCAGTCAAAGCTGTCTTGTGCTTTTTGAGGACTACAGGCCTATGTGACCACCTTTAACTTTTGTGCAGTGCCACCGCTGCATACGCGCCAGCCGATTGACTGATAATCCTCTTTTTTTTCTCTCTTTCTCTTTTCTTTCCTCTCACTCTCTCATTTTTATGCCCCCTTCCTATTCCCCCAGCGTAGGGTAGCAAACCGGGCATGTGCCTCGTCAACCTCCCTGTCTTCCCTCTTGTCGTTTACCCCCCCCCCCCCCCTTACTAGAGGGAACTCTGGTGTCTACGGGAGCTGCAACGCATGGCGCTTCAGCGAGCATGGGAATGATGGGTAGTACACACATTTGTCTAATATTCATACTTCTGGCCTGCCTTTGGCTCCTTGTGTGTTCGTGTGGCTTGGAGCTGTTTTCTTACTAAACAAGCATTAGAAAATGTTCAACGGTTGCGCTTCACCATTTTATTTTTTTTTAAACTTACTTTCCAAATTGGCTTACGAAGTTCAAAAAGGGTTCAATCTTCCTTTCAAAACAAAGCCGAAACACAGCAATAAACGAAGCCGCAAGTACGATTCGCCGCTCGGAAGTACGAAGACTAGGCAAATGTGTGCACTACCCATCATTCCCATGGTCGCTGAATGATCGCAGCGCCAGAGTGCCCTCTAGTTAATTTTGAGAAACTCCAAGGCCCAGACAACACTGCGCCTCTCTCTTTTCGTGACGGAGGGACGCCAGACGCGCTGAAACGCGCCTGCGTCAAAGCAACGCAGCGCGGCGCGCGCCTGCGAGTATTTGGCAGGACCGGCGCCTGGCGTGGCACCGCCAGCATGACGCGGCGAGCACGCGCACCGCGTCACGTCGAAATGTATCGGCGCCTTGACTGTGGCATGTGGTCATGCTATCACATGACTCGCATCTCATAATTATCGTGTTTGCACCAGTCACATACCTTCGTAATTCATTGGCGTCACGTCATACCAAATTTGGCATATGTGAAGCTATAGCGAGACGGCCGCGAGCGCATCATCAGTGTGGCATGTGGTCATGTTTTTACATATTACGCATGTCATGATTATCATGTTTGGATGTGCCATTTACCTATGTCGTCCGTTCGCGTCACCTAATACCGAGTTTGGTAGATGTGAAGCTAGCGAAACGGCCGTGAGCGCATCATGAGCGTAGCATGTAGTCATGTTACACTACACGTATTTCATCCTGTTTGCACCAGTATCATAACTTCGTGATCCATTCACGTCCCGTAATACCAAATTTTGTAGAAGTGAAGCTAGCGAAACGGCCGCCAGCGCATCATGAGCCTGGCATGATGCGCTGTCATGTTACATGACACGCATCTCATGATGATCATGTTCGCACCAGCCGCATACCTTCTTCATTCATTCACGTAGACTGTAATACCAAATTTGGTATATGTGACGCTAGCGAAACCACCCTGAACGCATCATGAGCGTGGCATGTAGTGATGTTACATGACACACACGTTATGATTTTCATGTTAGGATCTGTCACTTGTGTTCGCCATGCAATCATTCCAGATTATACCAGTTTTGCAGCATGCCATGTGAACGAAACCACTGCAAGAGCTGCAGGACCATGAAATGTAAATCATGACATTCATGACGTGCACGTCATGATTTTCATGTTATGACTAGTCAGATATGTTCTCCATACAGTCGTGTTATGCCATACCTAGTTTGGTATCGATACCATTATCGAAACAGGAGAGCTATAAGTCGTAGGCAGATAGATAGATAGATAGATAGATAGATAGATAGATAGATAGATAGATAGATAGATAGATAGATAGATAGATAGATAGATAGATAGATAGATAGATAGATAGATAGATAGATAGATAGATAGATAGATAGATAGATAGATAGACAGACAGACAGACAGACAGATAGATAGATAGATAGATAGATAGATAGATAGATAGATAGATAGATAGATAGATAGATAGATAGATAGATAGATAGATAGATAGATAGATAGATAGATAGATAGATAGATAGATAGATAGATAGATAGATAGATAGATAGATAGATAGATAGATAGATAGATAGATAGATAGATAGATAGATAGATAGATAGATAGATAGATAGATACGCTCAAAGTCACCGAAGTTCGCCAAGAAATGCTCCGCATTTAAAACTAGAAGGAAAAGTTCAGCAGTGGGGCGTTGAATTAGCACCCTCACGCTCACGTAGCTATTGGCGTTTTGTTAATTAGGCGCTTAAGTGTCAGTTAAGCTGCTGCAAAGTATTTCCGCCTCAACGTACACAGTTCGTCTGCAAAAACGACAGAAGGCTTACTATCGTCGGATTTTTATTTTAAAGATAAGTGTCTACGAAAAAAAAATAACACCCTGTATATATTTAACATGCGCTAATCTCTCTGATTAGAAGAAAGCTGGGCATTGAAAGAAAGTGGCGCCCTTCAGTGTTTTCTTATAGGACTTCGATTGTGCACATCTTTGGGGGGAAAAAAATACGACGTCAGACTCAACAATCTTGATCGTACACGACTTTCGAAGAGTTTTCGCACTGACATCGTGCGCCATTGTACACGACTCGTGTATCACTCTCATAAATGTCAAGTTCGGCAACGCACTTGCACCTGCGGACCGCCACGTGACGACATGCGTTGCACAAGCTGCCACATAACTCCTGCTGTGCTTTTATTTTAAGCTCACAGTGCATTCTCCTACGACGTATACTCATATCGAAGGTGCCTCCCGAACGACGCGCCATGATAAAGTTGGTGCCCGTATGCCCAGGCATCATCTGGGTTTCATTTATATGTCGTACCTTGTAATGCGTCTTATGTGTGAGTATCTGCTTAAACGCACTTTTATTAGGTTTTTTATAAATGAGCTCGTTTTCCCGTTTAAAGATCCTGTTGTTTCCTCGCATGAAAATAACGTTTACATGAAGCGATGCCTAATGTTTTAGGCGTTACATGATTCCTGACACAATTGCCGATGTATACTGTCCTCTTGAGATCGATTGAATCTTCAGGTTGGGAGGCCCCGCCACGGTGGTCTAGTGCCTAAGGTACTCGGCTGCTGACCCGCAGGTCGCGGTATCAAATCCCAGCTGTGGCGGCTGCATTTCCGATGGAGGAGGAAATGTTGTAGGCCCGTGTACTCAGATTTGGGGCACGTTAAAGAATACCAGGTGGTCGAAATTTCCGGAGCCCTCCACTACGGCATCTCTCATAATCGTATGGTGGATTTGGGGCGTTAAACCCCACAAATCAATCAATCAGGTTGGGATATCAGAGAGCGAGGTATTTAATTGATAGAAGTGCTGAAAACGTTGAAGCAGCTGTTGGCTTCCAATATGAAAAAAAAAAATAATCACAGCATATCCACGGAGTGAATGATGATGAGTGGGCGAAGCGTCCATCAGCACGTCCATGCTTCCGTCCGTCCTTTCGTTCTTGTTTCCGTCCGCCCGCGCGACCATCCGCGCGTACATCTATGCGTCCGTCCGTGAGTCAGTCCATCCATCTGTCTCTCCGTCTGTTCGTGCGCCCATCCGTCCGTACGTCCGCGCGTCTATCCATCCGTCCGTCCGTCTGCTAGTCTGTCTGTCCGTCCGTCCGTGTGTCCATCTAGTGAACACTCCAAGTCCCACCATCTCCCATCTCGTATCCCCTGTGGCACATACCCACTCTAGAGCGGGTATGTGCCACCGGTGGCCACGTACTACATACATACATACATACATACATACATACATACATACATACATACATACATACATACATACATACATACATACATACTACATACATACATACATACATACATACATACATACATACATACATACATACATACATACATACATACATACATACATACATACATACATACACCGCCACCCCACGCCTTAAGGAGCTTCGCCCCTAAAAACGTCTCATAATGGCGGTTCTAAATATAACGTGCATAGCTAAATACTTTCAAATCATGGTACCGCCCGCTATTCACTTTCAGCAAATGAGGCACGGATACAGCGGAGTTCCGGGCTTTCACGTCCTTGCACTCTGTGGTGTCTCACCGTTAAGTATGCATCCTGGCTGAAAAATAACAAATTGAGGTTTGGGGAGAGCACGATCTCGAGTGAGAGTTGACATTGGTTGTCAGCTCGCACATCGTGAACATGCTTTGTCGAAACGGTAGTGTCATTGTCTATTCCTTACCTTTTTCGCAATTTCTCCCATTTTTTCTACCAAATGCACATGCTACTCGTAATTCACTAATGTGTCTTCTTCATAAACTTCACGTTTATCTGGTTCTTCGACCGCAAATACATGAATAAACATGGTAGAAGCTCGATTTACTGGCATGGTTACCACACTCGCGTGCATTCTTTAAACCGGGAAGTTTGTGAAATAGCGAAAGGCATTTTTAGGTCCTCGGAGATATAAAAGTTTCACGCGACGTCACCAATTAACTACCACGGCATTGCGTTTGCCGCTAAACAACACGTGCGCGTGTGAAAAAGTCCGCGACGGCGGCTTGGCCACGGACCCTCATATGCCCGAGCAATGAAGACCGGGTATAGACGGTCTCGTCGAGCTATGGTGGGACGTCGGTATTGGCCGGTAAAGAAGGGAAGAATGAATTCAGCCATTTCGCAATTAAGCGTGGTGAGATAGCTGCGAGAAGGTGGCCCGTGCTGTCGTTTGCATAAATCATGCATGAAATAACGAAATCAACCACCACAGTGCTCCTGTGGGAGCACTTACAGGGACATGTAAGAGGAAGAGCCTGGAATCTGTGGCACACACCCATGCTACGGGATTGGTCAATACCCGGGCAGTTCTAACGAAATACTGTTAATTTGTTAGCTCACGTCTTTTAAACTAATCAGAGAGATCTAGGGGAAAAAATAAAATATGATAAACTGACAATTACAGATAACGCATATAGAAAATGAAGCAGATAATTTCACTAACAACCATAAATGAATGAATAAGTAAAGCAATTCGGAAACACGTAATTTAGGAGTAATAACATGTTGTACAGTATGAATATCTTTGAAGCTTTACTAAACTCATCCAAAGCATTGGCAACTTGTTCTTGTTCTTGTTGCCCTTTACTTGTGGCTCATACCCACTGTGGGGGAATGACCAGTAATTGAGTGGTCTTATAAAGTATTATGGCTGCGGCGATGGCGTAGTGATTAGAGCATCCGCCTCGCATGCAAGAGGTCCGTGGCTCAAATCCCGGTGCCGCGCAGTTCCCAACCGGATTTTTAAAAAAATCCGCGTGTTGATGTAACAGCATTAAGAGGCCTGGGGTGCGGCCTCACCGGTAACCACCGCCGGGAACGCACTCCCTCACCAGAGAAGGATTGGCCACCCTGGTGCAGCATCTGGCCACTACCTCCCACATGCATACGTCAAATAACTCACGGTCCTCAGTTCCCAGCAGCTGCGAAGCAACTGACCAAGGCGGCGGTCAGATATGCAACGCAGCAGAGGGTACTAAGAATCTCTGGACTACAGGCCGCCATTGGAACCTGAACTTGGCAACGTTTAACCCTAGAACCTTATCTAGTGAGGGAAGTCTAGTTATACTATTCGAGGAGCTATAGGGTGTTAAATAGGATATATTAGGGCTCAGTGAGGTTAGGAGGACAGATGAGGACTATACGGTACCACGGAATGGGCACGTCCTTTGCTATCGGGGCTTGGCAGACAGAAGAGAACTGGGAGTGGGGTTCCTAATTCACAGAAACATAGCTGGCAACATAGAGGAATACTATAGCATTAATGAAAGGGTGGTAGGTATCGTAATTAAACAGAATAAAAGATACAAGATGAAGGTAGTACAGGCTTACGCGCCTACATCTAGCCATGATGACGCTTGAGTTGAAAGCTTCTATGAAGACGTGGAATCGGCAATGAGTAAGGTAAAAACACAGTATACTATAGTGACGGGCGACTTTAATGCAAAGGTAGGGAAGAAGCAGGCTGGAGACCAGGCAGTAGAAGATTATGGCATCGGCACTAGAAACCCCAGAGGAGAGCTACTAGTAGAATTCGCAGAACGCAATAATTTGCGGATTTTGAATACCTTCTACCGAAAACGAGAAAACCGCAAGTGGACATGGAGGAGCCCTAATGGCGAAAATAAGAACGAAATAGACTTTATAATGACTGCACACCCAGGAATCGTGAAGGATGTGCAAGTGGTTGGCAAGGTACGATGCAGTGACCATAGAATGGTACGGTCTCGAATTCGCCTAGACTTGAAGAAGGAACGACAGAAACTGATACCCAAGAAGCCAATCAATGAGCTAGCACTGAGAGGGAAAGTACAGGAATTCAGAGTGTCGCTGCAGAACAGGTACTCGGCTCTTAGTGAGGAAACCAACCTTAGCGTAGATACAATGAATGATAATCTGACGAGTATCATTACGGAGTGTGCAGTGGAAGTTGGAGGCAGGATAGTTAGACAGGACACTGGCAAGCTTTCCCAGGAAACGAAGAACCTAATTAAGAAGCGTCAAATCGTGAAAGTCTCAAGTACAACAGTCAAAATAGAAAGGGCAGAGCTTTCGAAGTTGATTAATAGGCGTAAGGTATGCGATGTAAGAAGGTATAACATGGAGAGAATTGAACACGCTCTGAAAAACGGAGGAAGCGTCAATGCCGTGAAGAGGAACCTTGGGATAGGCAAAAGTCGGATATATGCACTAAGGGACAAAGAAGGCAAAATAACTACCAATATGGATAGGATAGTTAAAATAGCGGAGGAGTTTTACAGAGATCTGTACAGTAGCCGAGACAACCACGACCTTAATACTATAAGAACTAGCAGTAACCCAGATGACACCCCACCAGTAATGATAGAAGAAGTCAGAAAAGCTTTGGAGAGCATGCAAAGAGGCAAAGCTGCTGGTGAAGATCAGGTAACATCAGACCTGCTGAAAGATGGAGGACAGATTGTGTTAGAAAAGCTAGCCACCCTGTCTACGAGGCGTCTCCTGACGGGAAGGGTACCAGAGTCTTGGAAGAACGCTAACATCATCTGAATACATAAGAAAGGAGATGACAAGGACTTGAAAAATTACAGGCCGATCAGCTTGCTCTCTGTAGTATACAAGCTATTTACAAAGGAAATTTCTAACAGAGTAAAGAAAACATTAGAATTCAATCACCCAAAGGAACAAGCAGGATTTAGAACAGGCTACTCAAAAATTGACCACATTCATACTATCAATCAGGTAATAGAGAAATGCTCAGAGTATAACCAACAACTATACATAGCCTTCATAGATTACGAGAAGGCGTTTGATTCAGTAGAAATATCAGCCGTCATGCAGACACTGCGGAATCAGGGCGTAGATGAAGTATATATAAACATTCTGGAAGAGATCTACAGGGGATCAACTGCTACCATAGTGCTTCATAAAGAAAGCAACAGAATACCAATCAAGAAGGGTGTAAGGCAGGGGGACACAATCTCCCCGATGCTATTTACCGCGTGCTTACAGGAGGTTTTCAGAAGCCTAGAATGGGAACAGTTAGGGATAAAAGTTAATGAAGAATACCTTAGTAACTTGCGCTTCGCCGATGACATTGCATTGCTGAGTAACTCAGGGGACGAATTGCAACTCATGATTACGGAGTTAGACAAGGAGAGCAGAAAGGTGGGTCTTAAAATTAATCTGCAGAAAACGAAAGTAATGTACAACAACCTCGGAAAGGAGCAGCGCTTCGAGATAGGTAATAGTGCACTTGAAGTTGTAAAAGACTATGTCTACTTAGGGCAGGTAATAACCGCAGAGCCTAACCACGAGATTGAAGTAACTAGAAGAATAAGAATGGGGTAGAGCACATTCGGCAAGCTCTCTCAAATTATGACAGGTAGATTGCCACTATCCCTCAAGAGGAAGGTATATAACAGCTGTATCTTGCCGGTACTTAGCTACGGAGCAGAAACCTGGAGACTTACAAAGAGGGTTCAGCTTAAATTGAGGACGACGCGGCGAGCAATGGAAAGAAAAATGGTAGGTTTAACCTTAAGAGACGAGAAGAGAGCAGAGTGGATTAGGGGACAAACGGGGGTTAAGGATATCATAGTTGAAATAAAAAAGAGGAAATGGACATGGGCCGGGCATGTAGCGCGTAGACAGAATAACCGCTGGTCAATAAGGGTAACTAACTGGATTCCCAGAGAAGGGAAGCGGGTTAGGGGGAGACAGAAGGTTAGGTGGGCAGATGAGATTAAGAAGTTTGCGGGTATATATTGGCAGCAGCAAGCACAGGACCGCGTTAACTGGCAGAACATGGGAGAGGCCTTTGTCCTGCAGTGGACGTAGTCAGGCTGATGATGATGATGATGATGATGATGATGATGATGATGATGATGATAAAGTATTATTCTATTTTAGAGTAAAGGAACTTACAAAGTGAAAACATTGCAACCTTTAGAATGAATTTTTCATGATCACTGATCTCTACTGTAAAGGTTTTGTATTAGTAATAGATAATAAGCTAGATCAGAACCTAGCTTTAAAAAGATATAAAAAGGAAGAAGTTATGCGTATGTCGACACAAAAAAATAATATTAGTTTGTTAGTCTTTTCGTTTCATTCAGATAATTCCGCAATGCCTCGCAAACTTTCAGACTGGCAAACCCAGAAATGGAGGCTCCAAAGGACAGAATCACGGGCATGGATAAATTCATTCCAATAGCACGTAAAGTATTTTCTAACTTGGATCTACGAGCTGTAGTAAACCGTCTACATGTGAAAATGTAATGATCTATAGTTTCTGGCTCCCCACAGAAAGCGCACATCAGAGAAAGAGCCTGACCAGAGCTGTGTTGGTAGAAATTTAGTTTGGGCACCCTACAGCGCAGCCTGGTGATTGCGACTTCTAGTTTACGTGTGTCACAAGAGGATTGGCGCCAGGTATATAATAAGTGCCGATATTCAGTCGAATTTGTGAGTGATGTACCTGTGGAGCTTTTCATAATGGTACGCCTGCGAAATTGCGCAGCCGTTACATAAGCGGATGGTGGAAAACACGGTAAAATTGGCCTACTTATTGCTGACTTGGCTAAAGAATCAGCCATTTCGTTCAAGAGCAACCCTTTATGGCCCGGCACGCAAACTAATCTAACTTTTCTCAAATGGGGGGGGGGGGGGGGTATTTATGCACGAAACGTCTTTGTTATGTGCAATTCAGCACCAACCGAAAATGCAGCGCAAGGAGACAGAGAATCTGTAATTATAACAGCCGATGAAATTCCGCGTTTAACTTTCGTAGGGCCAGTACCACTGCCAGAAACTCAGCCAAAAAAACAAAACAAACGGGTATGAAATCAGGTAGTCGGAGCAAATATGACCAATTAACGCCTCCTAGAAACATTTTTCTAGGAGGCGTTGGACCGATCCAAGTTCCGGCTGAATATACCAACAGCTGACTTTTCATCACTCTGCGATGCATCTGCAGCAATATTTCCACTTGTTTTGATGCTCTGCAAGTGTTCTTGCAATAAACCACCTAGAGTGTGATAGGGGAGCAACTTTGCATTATTAGGAAAAATGTCGTCAAATTAAATATCCACATGGGGTGAATTATCACTAGTCGGTCTTATCTCGCCGATACGTACAATCAGCAGGTGCAGTAAACGTTGTACAAATATAATTTGTGGGGTGTGAAACTGTGGCCATCTAACACCCAAAAATGATTCCGGGGAGGATATGAATACTGTCTGCGACGGCTGGAGTGGCGACTCATAAATTCCTAAAAATGTCTGAACGGTCAAGATACGAAATCTGCACGAAAGAGAAGGAACTCTCGATTCTAGGTAAAAAACGCAGTTAGAAACTGTTTTAGTGAGAACAAGACATAAGCGTAACGATTCTCTTTCTAAAAGAATGAGAGGAACTTTAAGCGCCTGTTTGTTTGTTTGTTTGTTTTGTTTGTTTGTTTGTTTGTTTGTAGCCTCTAATCAATGGCTTCACCGCCTCTACTTCTTCTTCTCCTCTTTTTATGGCTCATACCCAATGCAGGAGATTGGCCGAATATCAGAAGAATGTTTTCAGTATTTTTTTCGCAATACTTGTCGTGTAAGCTAGGAATAGCTGATATAACAAACTTAGGTACAGATTATTAGTACTACAATACTTAAAGGATAAACCATTTAGTTTGATATGCTTTTAGACTGACTGATAAACGATGATAAATGACTGATGGTGCCCCCAGCACCAACTTTGCGTAAGCACGATGATTATGATGATGATGAGGACCCTAGAAGGACTGGTTCTTACACATTCAGGGAGTTCATCCACAAATCGGGTGGATAATGTATTCTGAAATCTGTTAAGTACGCTACCGACTGCTCAGGCTACCTCAGATTATGGCTCATCTTCGTTGCAGGTGTATTTTGGCCGAGTAGTGTCCGCTATTTTATGCATGAACGGGGCGTGCAGCCTCGTCTAATTAAAACTATGGCCGTGACTACGGCGACAACACGTTTGAACTCGACAGTGCTAAAGCGCCCACTCAACGAAAATAAAAAACAATTTGTGTCAGTAATGGAGAGAGATATCGTCAGAATTTCACTGACTTCCTTCGGTAAAAATTTCGTTTATTCGGATGAGAAACCTAGTTAGTTTCGTTGATTACGGTTGGCGACAGCACTGCCGGGGAACGTGATTGTTTTCGTTACATCAATAAATCAGTAAAATCGGGATTCTTGATATCTAGTTTTAGTTGTAATAAGGAAATAAAAGATGTCACAGCAGCTGATGTGGATTCTCTTCCTCTGTCGGGCGAAAGGAAGAAGAAGAAGTTGATCATGTCTACGGTGCGGTCACCGAGCATTAATTTGTCGAAAATGAAACAGCTTGTCTAGCAAGGAACTATGCAGGCGGACAACTCGGCACCCCCGCCTGCTGACACGTAAGTCATGCATACATCGTATATCTCACCGCTAATCACGGTCGCTGATTCAGGCTGCCTTATTCTTTTTTTACAGGCCTCGCGTCTTACGCGTCGAGAAGGCGCACAGCGTTCTGAAGAAAACAAGCCGAGCAACCTGGAACACGTACATATCCAGGCTGGACCGAGACCAGTACACGGTGTTGTCCTGCTGGCTCTTGCTCATCACCTCCGTGGGACTGTTCATCGTCCTATTGCTGACGTTCGGCAAGCAGTTTTGCATGGTCGTGTTCCTGAGCATCAGCGGCCTGGTCGTGCTGTTCGTGCTGTTCGTACAGCCCCCCGAAGGCACGCTCAGGCGACAAGCCCTGAGAGACGTGCTCTTCGGGCGCGAGACCGGTACACACACCGCCGCGGCAGCCTCTGCGATATGCCAGGAAAACTGTAGCCGCGCCGACGGACTCTCCATCCTCTCAGCGCCACCAGAAGCAGCCAGTCTGTCGCCCACGGCGAGGCTGAGCCGCCCTCGGCGCCCACTGCTCCCGCGTACCAACTACGAAAACCCAGCATGATGTTCGAGAAGTACAACGAAGCCTGCCACGTGGCACTTCCGCCTTCCTCGGGCAGCCGGGCTCCGCACGAGACGGCGAAGCGCGGTTTCTTCCGCGCACTCATCTCCAGGCTCCGTAAGGGACACCTCCAAGTGAACCCTTACTACACGACGCTCACGGAGGACGCGCCTAGCATTGAGGGAGCAGTGGTTGAGAACCCAGTCACCAAACCGTCGACGCGGCGAAGTTTCGATCCTGGCAAGGATCCCACACCGGATACCAAAAAGCGCATCGGCTTCCAGGAGGAGCCACTGATGCAGATGGAAGGCGAGCAGCTTACGGGCGTGAACACTCCGACTAGCACCCAGAGCACGTCCAGGCGTCATCGCCGGAGCCACTCCATCAGGCCGATGACCGATACGGAAATCAGCAGCCACTGTCGGGTGGACCGCAGCATGTCGGTCTTTGCCACCGTCACTCCAGGCTCTTCCGTGCCGGGGCTGAGGCCTCTCAAGAGCGGCATCAAGGGCAGCGTGACGCCCAAGCTGGGCGCACCCGCCGCCAAGCGTACTGGTTCCACGACCTCCACACGGCGCACAGTCAACTTTACGGGGTTGTACATCACCGATGAGGAAAGTGTCTCCGCCGCCGATGCGCAAGATGGCAAATCTGCTCGGTCTCCACTGGAGAAGAAAATCTCGACGACAGGCAGTGTGTGCTCGTGGGGCATAGCGAACCGAGTGAGACGGAGCCTGCCTGCTAAGGGCTCGTCGTCGTCACGTAAACGACACCACGACTCTCATGCCAGCTCCTCGTCGCCTGACTTGCGGATTGGCTCGAGCAGGACGTACGTATTGCGGGACCCTGCCAACGGGTACCGGAAGATCCACCACGTATGGGGTCACTGACCGCGGCGATGTTAGCCAGAACGGCGCCAATGCAAGCGAAGACCCGAACAACGTCCCATGATGCGTAATGCCCATGTTACCGAGGAGCACGCCAAGGCTCGGGTATACTTGTTCTCAGCAGTTCCCGAGCGCGTCTCCCTCACTCGCCATCAGCGTGAAACAAACTGCTGTGTATGTATATATATAAGACCGAGATTCTGACAATGACCCGCCCATTTCCCTAATGTGTGTATATATCTGTTAAGAGCGAAAAGAGCGTGCGATTGAAATAAAACCAATGATTTGTTTGTATCCTAAAACCGAATTTATATGTATGGAATAAATACAAGTATTCTTGCAATCGGCAAGGGGGGGGGGGAGGAGGAGATACACCATCAATTCGGCACTGGACATACTGGTGCCACGTGAGGCTTATAGCTAGACAGCGGGTAAACTACAATCCACCTTTTCCATTTTATTTGAATTTATTTTTATGTCCTCACGTTCATTCGGGATTTTGGTAAGCGCCCTCAACAAGCAGGTGCGTTTCTCGTCTTTTCTGCTTGGGTAAAGGCGCATATTAAAGATGGAATTAAAGGAGGAAATGTAAACAATGCAGGGCTGGTACAAGTGAACAGGTCGATGTCACACGCTCCTCTTCAATTTATCGAAAAAAAAACAAAACACAGCTTCTTATTTATCAAGAATTGTGTCATGTTCTTCCAGCCGTAATGTATGCATGCGCAAACGTCTTCTATAAGTGACACGGTGTTGTATTCTGTAGTCCACCAAGAATTCATTGACGTATTTCCGTCGCGTAAATTACGTCGAGAAAACACACACGATAGGAAGACAAATAAAAAAGTTCCACCAACGTAAGTCGAACCAACGACCTCACTATCGACAACAGCAGACGCCGGGCACGACATCCTCTACGCCACGGTCACCTTCTTTTTTTCTTTACTGCCAGACAGCTACGCTAAGGTAACGTACTTTCCCGGCTTTAAAAACGCGCCTTTTGTATATACTACGATCCTCTCACAGTCATATTGGCAAAGTGTAGTATTACCTCATGAGTCACGACCTTTGTGATGACTGTCTGACTTCGTGATTAGCTTTTTCCAACGCGTCATTTACGCATCCGTCCTAATCGGCACGTTTCAATAAAAGAAGTAAAATTTTCTGACGGCTTGACACACCGCCTTATCCAAAGCGTCGGCTTGGGTCATAGCATCCATTGATAACAAAAATATATCCACAACGCCCTTGCTTCACCTGGATGTAACTCCGCGTTCCCCACTTAAGCTCACCTCGCGAAAAAATCATGGTTGGTCGACACGAAAGACACCATGCGCGTTGCGTTTCCCGCTAATCGGACAGTGACGTTCAATAGCTCTTACATGGCGCGAAGGGACGATCTTAGCCCAAGTTTGGCGTGAAATCAGTCACGCTCTTCAGGCAGTTACACCGCTTTCTCTTGTTCCGCTCTCACCGTTAACTACATCTACCACAGGCATACAGTCACACTCAATATGAGTTCCAAGATGCTGGCTTGATTAGACTGACCTCAAGCCGGAACAATGACGCCGACAAAAGTTAAATCGGTTCAGAAAGCACCGCTGAGAGTCTCACCCGCCATTGTTTTTAGGGGCGAAGCTTTTTAGGCCGTGTGTTGTTCCCTACTCCGTATGTATACAGTATGTAGCCGCCTCTATTTTATGACTTGTTCAATATATGGCGTTGTATGTGTATGCCCTTGAGAATAAAATATCAATAGATGGCGTTGGTGGTTTTCACCGCATATCCACGAAGTGAATGGTGGTGATAAGTGGGGCGAAGCGTCCGTCCGTCCGTGCTTCTGTGCATCCGTCCATGCGTCCATCCGTCTGCCTGCGGATCCGTACGTTCGTGTGTCATGCTTCAGTCAATGCTTCTGTCCATCCGCCTGTCCATCCATGCGTCCGGCCATGCTTCCGTTCGTCCATGCGTCCGTCTGTGCTTCTATCCGTCCATCAATCCGTTCATTCTTGCTTTCGTCCGTCCGTGCATCTGCCCGTCCGTCCATCCGGACGCACGCACGAATGGACACACGGACGGACGCTTCGCCCCACTCATCGTCAATCACTCCGTAGATACGCTGTGTTTTTTTTCTATTTAGGTGAAGATTTGAAACGCTGGCGACATTTTGAGCCCAGACAGCGTGTTGCAACTGATATCGAGCATGAATTTGCATGACTACAATATTGAATCATCAATCAATCATTAATCATGGAACTTAGTCATAGGGATGGAGATGTATCAATAAGCGTCAATGTGGATGCATTTGCGTTAAACGCGGCTTTAGCTGCCAAACGTTACAGGCATTTTATAAGGTCTCTTCGACGACTTGTGCGTGAAAACACGTTTTCACTATGGTGCCCACCAAGCAACGAGACGAATCGTCAACACCACCTGTCCTCTTTGATGGCCCTCCGCATGCCCACTGGGCTCGACCGAAGAGAAGCCACCCTTCTTCGTCGTTTATGGCTAGGAGTGGCATTTACAAAGTTTTACTCCTTGGTCATAGGAATGGCCGACAACGCTCTCTGTGATACCTCCTGTTGCGAAGAGACGCTACACCACATCCTGTGCGACTGTCCGTTGTATGACATCCAGAGACAGTCACTAGCGTCCGTTTTTGCGCGTATCGACAACAGCCAAATGTCTGTGGACAATATGTACATATTGCCTTTTGTTGCAATATGTACATATTGCAACAAAAGGCGACAAAAGCTCTGTTGAAATTCCCACGTGACACGGACTTGAACAAGCGGCTGTAACAGCAATGTCACACACCGCGAAAGACAAGACTGGACTATGACATAGTGTGCGCGCGTGTGCTGGCGAATGTGCTGCGTTTATCTCTCTTCCCTCTCTCCTCTCTATCTTTCATCTCCCCCATCCCCCTCCCATGCGCAGGGTAGAAAACCGGCTGCCTATAGGCTGGTTAACCTCTCTGTCGTTCTTTTTCTCCTATTTTCCTTCTTGTTCTCTATTTTCCCTCCCTCCTATTTTCTTTAAGGTCTCTTGAATCAATGTACAGAAAACAATGCACCACTTCTGTAAGGGGACGTCTTATTTTCGCGTTATACCGGGTCCTATGACGAAGGAACCAACCATGTTTTTTGTTTTTGTTTTCATATAAAGGTTGCGTCAGATCAAACGCACCTAGTTACTCCCTTTGTAAGTGCATGTTCTACAGCGACTTCGCTCGAAAGGCCCATTCCGTAGCAGTGCATAACAGCTTCAAACCTGGGATGAAAGCAGTTAATCAAAGAGGCGCGGCCTTGTTTCATACATCTACCCACATATTTAAGGCGACTCATTTATTAGCTGTCCGACGCGGTCACATAACGGTTACGCTGCTCGGTTGCTGACCCGAAGGTCGCAGGTTCGAAAGCAGCCGTGATGATCAATTTTGATGAGGCGAAATGTGACATGAGGACGTAAAACGCTGGATATTTCATGAAGCTTTTAATATCCAACCGAGCTTTGAGCCTGCCTGCCTGCCTGCCTGCCTGCCTGCCTGCCTGCCTGCCTGCCTGCCTGCCTGCCTGCCTGCCTGCCTGCCTGCCTGCCTGCCTGCCTGTCCCGGGTCCCGTTAACTCGGGAGGCGATCGCCGGGCTAATTCCAAGGGCCGAAATATCGGCACCCCGAACCGCACCACGAAAGCGGGGACAATTTAGAAGTGGTCCTTTTTGCGCGCCAGCGGACGCCGGCTGTGGCCCAAAGAACAAGTCAGAGCCGAGAGTTGATAAACAAACAAAATTATATTCTCAATAATGGCAGATCGAAAACAATACACAAGTATGCACACTCCACAATAGTTGAGTACAATATGTCACCAATCAAACAACGTACTACACAGTACGATCAGCCACACTCGAAACAACGGACACCGACCACAATACACACTACAATGCAGTCGCATGCATTGAACAACCAAGACACTTAAAGACTAAAGAGATAGAAAATCTATTCAGTCCAAAGTTCTTGGAACAAAAGTCTGAATGATACTCTTCCGAGAATCACTCACTCAAAGTCCAGCGTTGTTGTCGTTCCGCGGCCCCCGAAGTTTCTCTTCCAGGAAACCTCGCTGAAGTTTCTCTTCCAGGAAACCTCGCGTCTTCAATTGGCCACTCTCCAAGCTTCAAACTTCTTCGCCGGAAACACGTCGGCTTCACACACGCAGCTGTTGCCACGCGTCTTCGCTCGATAGCGGTAAACACACACACTCTTGCCTGTAGCTCGGGTCGTCACCCTTCAGGTAGAAATCATCTTCTTCTCCTGCTTTGTCTCTACGGACAAAACCTTCGCCGAGTACACGGCGGAATCCCTACGCGCTCTGGCGCTAACTTCCGTCTTCTCCTGATCTCTCGTCTCGGCTGATCGATTAAATACCTTCCGCGCGAGATTCCAGAAAGTTCTCATCGTTTCGTCGGCGCGATGCGCAGCGAAGGCTGGGGGAAAGGTCGAGACGATACGAGGGCCGTCCGCGTCGGATGACTCAACCCGGCATTACCACGCCCCTTTCTATCGAGAAATTTCGAGTGCTTGCTCGGCCGCCGATGTGGGGTGAGGAGGTTCGTCGGCGAAGCCACGCTTCCGAGGGGAGAGGATCGCGCCCGTGGGTCTTTGGATGTTTGTTTTCTTTTTTTTTGTTGACCTCGCGGCGTCACTCTGGCGCTTCATCGCGAGACTTTGGCGGCACGCCCTTTTTGAGCGCTCGTTTTGTGACACTGCCCCCCACTTTAAGAATATTAGCTCATAATATTCAAAACCACACAAACGAGCGCGAACAGTCTCCACACTCTCAAAGACTGTAACATAGTCCGTCGCTCATGACACGTCACATTCACTATAGATCACTCAATTGTACACTGTAATTCAATTACACAACACATGAAATATAACCACAGGCACATGAGTACAACACTCCACCACACATTCCCAACAATACAAATGTACAAAGTTCTCTCATTACAACAATTGTACAGCACTATACATCACATCACAGCACCAACACTTCGACACTTGTGACACAGGATACCACAACATTAACACAACATATGGCACTCAGCACTGCCCAACACATTCTCATTCGACCTCAGCACTTATCTTGTGTACTTTGAGCGGCGCTTGCGCCCTTTCTTGCGGTGCTCGCTCGATCTCTTCTTGTGTTTCCACGTTCTTTTTCGGCGAGCCCTTTCTAACGACGGTATCTGAGGCGGCATCTCAGCCATCGTTGTCACTTCCGACACTGCTAGCGGGTCATGACGCTCCACCGATTCTGTCCGGTTATTCACCCACTTGTTCATGTTGCGACATTTGGCCTGGCTGGCCGACTCCGTCATCTTTACACCGTCGGTCGGTTGAGGTCGTGCCGACGTAAGTCCGGCTGCCCAGCACGTGAACTCATTCGATTCGATGATGTTCTCATTCACTGTATCTTGCGCCCAGGCTTCACCTTGGGCTCGAGTGAAATCCTTCGCGGGATTGTTCTCCGCTGTATCTCGCGGTCCCTGTGTCGGCGGGGGCTTCATCTTCGGGTCTTCCCCCAAACATTCTGGATCATTCGGCCCTCGCGCCCCGTCGATGTTTCCGATGACGAGGTCGTACAGGGGGGTCGTCATGCATAGAGCCGTAACCTTCCCGCTGAAATACGGGGTTTCAACCTCAATCTCTGCTTCGGGAAGCATCCGAACCGTACGGTCAATTAGGCAAACCGGTTTCGTTCTACCTGTCAACTCACTTTCCCGTACCAAATTTCTCCGCACGATAACAGTGGAGCTGCCGGTATCTCTTAACACCGTAATCTTTTTGTCCGCAACTTTTCCAGGCAGCGTTGGCTTTCCCTTCGAAACACCGGTTGGCTGTTTTTTCATTACAGCACCCACAATAGGGATTTTCTCCCCATTTTTCAACTCTACAAATCCGTCGGTGACGGCATTATCATCGGATTTCGGTGCTGCTAGCACACAGGACACCTGGTGAGTTTGACTCGCTCCGTTTCGACATGCGTCTGCTTTGTGCCCAGTCTGACCACACTTGAAACATTTTACAACCGTGGGGCTCGTGAAGTTAGTTCGGCAGTTTTTAGCACGGTGACCCACTCGGTTACACAGAAAACATCGCGGAATGCTCTCTGGTGCACGCTTCTTTTCTTCGGGAGCCGATTTCTTCGAATCTTCAGGACACTCCTTCTTGACCCTGGCCAAATTAGTTCCACCTTGCGCTTCCAAGAATTGATCAGCCAATACGAGCATGCCTTCAAGTGACTCAGCCTTCCTCTCTTTCAAGTACAGCGACAGGCTTGGGTGGCAACTATAGTAAGAAATTGTTCTCAAATTAGGAGCTCTCTAAGCTCATCGTACTCCTGTGCTGTCCCTGAAAGTTCAATCCATCTGTCGAAATAATGGCAAAGTCGGGCGGCATACTGCGTAGCCGTCTCACCATCAGCTGGCTTTCCTGTCCGAAATCGGTCCCGGAATCCTTCCACAGTAAATCTAAATCGCTTCGGCAAAGCAGCTTTCACCTTTGCGTAGTTGGCTGCATCGGTCGGCGTCAGCCTACCATACACACTGAGCGCTTCACCACTCAAGCAAGTACTCAAAGCAGTGGTCCATTGATGTCCGGCCAATTTCGGCTCCTTGCAATCGTCTCAAATCTGTGAAGGCACGCGTCAGGGTCGTCCTTCCTTTCATCAAACGCCACGAGCAGCTTGCTTGGGTTCAAGCGGAAGCCATGCTCTTCCCGTTCGCTGCTTTCAACTCTAGCTTGGACGGGAGTTTCACTTCGCTGTTGCAAACGGAGCCGCTCGAGTTCCATCTCGTGCTGTCGCTGCCGTTCTCTTTCCTCTCTTTCTTCTTTCGCCCTCTCAGCTGCCAGTCTTTCTCTCTCCAGCTCCAAATTCAATTGCTGCTTTCTTTCTTCTCTCGCCCTTTCGGCTGCCAACTTTTCTCTCTCCAGCTCCAACTTCAATTGCTGCTCTCTTTCTTCTTTCAGCTGTCGCCCTTTTGCCTCTCTTTCTTCTTTCGCCCTTTCAGCTGCGAGCTTTTCTCTCTACAACTCCAACTTCAATTGTTGCTCTCTTTCTTCCTTCGCCCTTTCAGCGGCCAGC
Source organism: Rhipicephalus microplus (assembly GCF_013339725.1). Taxonomy (NCBI): domain Eukaryota; kingdom Metazoa; phylum Arthropoda; class Arachnida; order Ixodida; family Ixodidae; genus Rhipicephalus; species Rhipicephalus microplus. The sequence goes on from NC_051165.1 coordinate 205,765,732, forward strand.
CTTTCTCTCTCCAACTCAGCTGCTTTTTCTTCCTTGGCCCTCTCAGCTGCCAACCTCTCTCGTTCCAACTCAGCTGCCTTTTCTTCCTTGGCTCTCTCAGCTGCCAACCTTTCTCTCTCCACCGCCTCTTTCTCCTTCTGGCTTACCCATTTCCGTATTTCGGCGCCAGAAAGACCCATCTTCTCACCAAGAGCTACATACTTTTCGAGATCCATTGTGTCTCGCAAATAAAGTCTTGCCACGTGCGAAAAGTATCTGCCTAAATCAGTCTATCGGAACACTCCACTGATCTCGTTAACGAGAACACTGAACAACACACACAATCGTTCCGATAGCACTATCAACAACTCGAGGCTCTTTCTCACTACTTTGGACACACTGTGCACCAAAAGGTCCTCGTCGCGGACGCCAGAATAATTGTCCCGGGTCCCGTTAATTCGGGGGGCCATCGCCGGGCTAATTCCAAGGGCCAAAATATTGGCCCCCCGAACCGCACCACGAAAGCGTGGAGAATTTAAAAGTGGTCCTTTTTGGCGCGCCAGCGGACGCCGGCTGTGGCCCAAAGAACAAGTCAGAGCCGAGAGTTGATAAACAAACAAAATTATATTCTCAATAATGGCAGATCGAAAACAATACACAAGTATGCACACTCCACAATAGTTCAGTACAATATGTCACCAATCAAACAACGTACTACACAGTACAATCAGCCACACTCGAAACAACGGACACCGACAACAATACACACTACAATGCAGTCGCATGCATTGAACAACCAAAACACTTAAAGACTAAAGAGATAGAAAATCTATTCAGTCCAAAGTTCTTGGAACAAAAGTCTGAATGATACTCTTCCGAGAATCACTCACTCAAAGTCCAGCGTTGTTGTCGTTCCGCGGCCCTCGAAGTTTCTCTTCCAGGAAACCTCGCCGAAGTTTTTCTTCCAGGAAACCTCGCGTCTTCAATTGGCCACTCTCCAAGCTTCAAACTTCTTCGCCGGAAACACGTCGGCTTCACACACGCAGCTGTTGCCACGCGTCTTCGCTCGATAGCGGTAAACACACACACTCTTGCCTGTAGCTCGGGTCGTCACCCTTCAGGTGGAAATCATCTTCTTCTCCTGCTTTGTCTCTACGGACAAAACCTTCGCCGAGTACACGGCGGAATCCCTACGCACTCTGGCGCTAACTTCCGTCTTCTCCTGATCTCTCGTCTCGGCTGCTCGATTAAATACCTTCCGCGGGAGATTCCAGAAAGTTCTCATCGTTTCGTCGGCGCGATGCGCAGCGAAGGCTGGGGGAAAGGTCGAGACGATACGAGGGCCGTCCGCGTCGGATGACTACACCCGGCATCACCACGCCCATTTCCATCGAGAAATTTCGAGTGCTTGCTCGGCCGCCGATGTGGGGTGAGGAGGTTCGTCGGCGAAGCCACGCTTCCGATGGGAGAGGCGCGCGCCCGTGGGTTTTTGGATGTTTGTTTTCTTTTTTTTTCGTTGACCTCGCGGCGTCACTCTGGCGCTTCATCGCGAGACTTTGGCGGCGCGCTCTTTTGAGCGCTCGTTTGTCGTGCCTGCCTGCCTGCCTGCCTGCCTGCCTGCCTGCCTTGCCTTGCCCTGCCTTGCCTTGCCTGCCTGCCTGCCTGTCTGTCTATCTATCTATCTATCTATCTATCTATCTATCTATCTATCTATCTATCTATCTATCTATCTATCTATCTATCTATCTATCTATCTATCTATCTATCTATCCATCTATCTATCTATCTAGCTAGCTAGCTAGCTAGCTAATCTGATCTAATATGATTCAATGAGAGGCCACTAGCCCGAGAGCCAAGCTTGGGAAAGGAAATCAACCGGGCTTAATGCTACTCGCGTTACTATGGGCATTATGAAGAAACTGCGATGAAAAGGGCTTGTTGCTTACATTAGCACGGTGTTTATGACTCTTCATTTGTTTTGTCTCAGTAAGGGCGGTTACAGATTCCGTTCAAACCATAAGAATGAGTTATTGCCGCGAAGAAATAAAAAATAAATCTGCTATCATCATGCATAGGCATGAGCAACGAGCTAACGTGCAATGATGATTATGATGCTCCTGCATGGAATGCCCCTACGTCCTCAAAAGAGTCGGACAGGTCATGAGGTGCTATCGTTTCTTTTTAATTTATTCACGTTCGAACTTATGACATCGAATTGATAGAAGAGTTACTCGGCCGACTTTGTACTACTAAATAAACCCGTGCTGCCGAACCTTTAAACAAAACAAAATAATTTTGACGAGGGGTCAGAAGCTATAAAATTAGTAGTAGCGATTAAAGTACACATTCAATCGATTTTACTAAAGCATGGATTTCTATTCAGCACTGCATATATTCGCGCCCCAGAGTTCCAACACAGAAGCCCCAAGTGACAACAGCACAGTCGAAGTAAAGAGCAGACTGAATTGCCGCACTTCAATTTCAATGGTTATGCTGACGGCGGAAATTGAAAAGCCTGCAAACCTGGAAAAAGTGTTCACTTGTTACTTCCTCATCGGGCATTTGTCAAGGATATATACGGCCTTTTGAAATTTTCATCACTGCGTGCATGAGCCTAGGGACGTCATCATTGTCATCCGCATCATTATTATTCGTTCGAACTAGAAGAAGACGTTGTTCTCTACGAGTACGCGTGCCTACTCCGCATTTCCCGAAGAAGTCGTCTTGTTCTCAGCTCTGCACAACCTGCGATCATCTATTCCGGTATGTGAAAATCCCGCAAAACAGTAATTTAATTCTCGAGTTCTTAACTTGATTTGTTGCGTTGAGGTAAAGCCATTGCTCAGAGAGTGGTGGTCAACGCTTGATACCACGAAGATAAAAGGAATCGAAAAAAAAAGATATTTATTCCTGAGCTCGGTAAAGAGGCTGGATTTAGTTCGAGGTGCGGCATGTTGTAAAGTTAAATTTTTTTTCTCATTCGATGCCAGGTTATTCTAGAGTAAGTCCTGAGCTTGCGGCTGGTCTTGGACAGCTTCATCACGTACTTCAAGTTACGTATAAACAGGCTGAAAATTTCCCGTATTCCATTGACCTCTCTTTTGGGCGAAAACTGGTTGTGGGGCCATCCAGCGTCGTGACGAAACTGGTGTCGTCCTTTCTCTCAGTGTGTTGTAAGGGTGCGAACTGATTGCCGACATTCTTCCGCATATCGTGTCGCTTCGGAAACTGGTGTGCCCTCGGACGAGTCTGGTCGGTAGGGAAGAGTGGTGTCGATAGGAGATTATGGCTCTCTACCATACATAAAAAGAAGGGCGAAAAGCCTGTCGCGCCCAAGGTGCCGTGTTATAAGCGTTAAGCGTACGTAACGTATAAGGAAGAAAAAGGTCCTAGTTGGTTTGGTTGGAAGCGACATACATAGAGAGCGTATCGCCAAGAGTATGGTTGAAGCACTCGGTCAAGCCGCTTGTTTGCGGATGATATGTGGTAGTAAGGCTGTGAATAACGCACCATTCAACGAGAGGTTCTTGAATCACATCCGCGATGAAGACACGACCTCGGTCGCTCAGGACACAGCCGCTGGATAAAAACAAGGTTGTTTTTTGTTAGTTTGTTTTTCATACAGCGGCCGTGCTCAGGAGTTCACGAGGGGCGCCGTGACGCAGAACAAAACGTAGAAGCAGGAAAGACGCAACGTCACGTGCCGTAGCGGATGGCAGAGCAGCCGTTTCTGCATATCTCGTGGGATGGCCTATCGCCATAAAAACCCAGCGATTCCCAGCTGATGTGCATATCAGAATACCGTAAAAGTTTGTTCCAACCCGGTGGAATGGCCGCATTGGGTATGGTAACAGTTGCAATGGTGCAGTATAGGGTGGCAAGAATCAGGCTTGCGGCGCAGGCACTCTGCGCAAGATCGGATGTGTGTAAATACCGCGCCAGTAAAGCCGAAGACGTAGTCTGGCGTCGGTTTCATACAAACCGGCATGTGCGCAAAGCAGATCGGCATGGAAAGCAGCATATGTGCAAGCGCGGGGTTGTATGGGTACGAGAAGCCACTTGCGGCCGTCAGGTTGGTAGTTACGGCGATAAAGGATTCCATCACGGATGGCGAAGTGAGACTTGTCGGTGTAGCGTTCGAGATGGTGGGCCGGCTATAGTGCATCAGAAAAGTAAACCATCAAAGACGCAATCCACGATTCCTTCCGCTGCTCCAAAGCCATGCCGATGAATACTGATGGTGGAAATAAGATGTCTTGAATGGAGGCACACGCATTATTATAGTAGAAACAGGCGAACGCCAAATAGCATCGGCATCTGCGCGCTTCTGGCCTGAGCAGTAGATGACACGTATCGTACTCTTATGGAACCGCAGAGCCCATCGTGCCAAGCGTACGGAGGGACCTTTGAGTGCAAATGCCGCAATTTAGTGATCATGTCACATAGATCTCAATATGACCACGGCGCCAGGCTCCTTACTTGTCCCTACCCCGTGATCCTAGTTTTGAAAGTCTGATGGCAACAGTCCAATGGCGGTGAGTGAGAGTTTTAGCCAAGCTCTTAAAAAATACGCCAGGCCACCTCTAGAGGGGCTCTGCCCCCGTTATGCAGCGTAGAGAAAAGCCAAGCCCCCACCGTGCCCTCTCGTACTCTCCACCTGTCATTGAACGATAATCGCAAATTTCCAATAAGAACCTGGAGGAGACGTCGAGTCTCCAGAAAAATCTTCTTTAAACTGTATTCATACCACGCTTGCTTTATTTGCTTGTCTGTGCATTATGTCCAGAGAAATGGTATTTCCCGTGTTCGCTATGGTCTTTTTCGGCTATAATTGAAATTCAGTTGATCGGCTGGTTAAAACGATCGGTGCAAATGTTTGAAATTGTTCTTCAACTGATGGTGCGTCCTTTGTTGCTGCAGGCTGCGCAGCTTTTTGCCTTTGTTCGCGATGCCGACGACGAAGCATGCGCAAGGAGATGAAGAGGGGGCTCCGGCCAAACACGACCAGAAGCAGCAGTCACAGAAACAGCCGCAAGACACGGCAGGGGATCGCAGGGAATCCGCAGCAGACATTGGGCACGATATGTCAGACGTTTCAGCTCCATATCTTCCCAGAATCCTGTCTATAATGGGCATGACAGTTCTGCCAGTAGCATACTGCATTTTATCCGTCCTCTTCGCCGAGATCGTAAAACCGCAAGACTCAGTGTGCCGCTCGGAAGCATGTCGCTCTACGGCGAAGTTCATCGAGAGCAGCATCAACGTGCACGTCCGGCCTTGCTCCGACTTCTACGAGTTCGTCTGCAGCGGATGGGAGAGCACGTATCCGACGGACGCCTCTACCATGATAACGCTGGTTAATCTATCCCTGTACATGCCAAGCGGAACAAACCACCCGCCCAACATCATCAAGGCCATCTCGTTCCACGAGTCTTGCGCGACTACCTTTGCTGGACCACCAGATTCCAGCATCGACGAAATCAAAAGCTTCTTGACCGACGACCTGCGATTCAACTGGCCGACAGTGCTGCCCAACTCGCAAGAATTCTTCAGGATTCTCGTGGAGCTTCAGCTGTCCTACCTCATACACCCGTTTGTCGACCTGAGCTTCGACAGCGGCATGAGCAATTTGAGGCTGGCCATAGAAGACCGCTACCACCCGTGGTATTTGAGCTACGCTGCCACCTCTAACTTGAACTTTCGCTCACACCTCATGAACGACGTACTAGGCGAAGTGTTCCAGCAGACGCTGCCCGTGGGCATAGTCTCGAACATAACATACGTGGAAGACGAGATCAGAATGGTGACGACTGGGGACGACGAGCTGCTGGTTGTGAGGCTGAGGGTGCTCTCGCAGGATCCATTTAAAGTAGGCTGGCAGCTCTTGCGCGCCTTGGGGAACTATTTTGATCCAGAGCAGAAACGACTGCTCATCAACAAAGTGGTCGCTCGGGTTTCCGATCTCGCAGTTCTAAAGAAAACTCTATCTTTGATGAACGAAAAGAGCACTTTGCCAGCCATGTCAAGCTATATGGCCTGGGTGATTGTAGAGACGCTCGGTCGGCACACGAGCCCTGCTCTCCGCAAGACCATGATGGAAACTGCTAAACGCTTCAGGGTTACCAACGTGACGGAGCACATTTTTCGGGTGGACGTGTGCTACTACGAAACGTATCGCCTGTTCGCCTTGGTGCTTGACCGCTACATGTACCAAAAATTTGACAAGGATATCATTTCCGATTGGGAAGAGATCGTCGTCAACGCTAAAAGGTACGTGAGGGCTCAACTAGAAGATCTGTACTGGATGGACGCTAAGACCTTAAGCAAGATGCAAACACGAATTCGTAATCTCGTCAGTGAAGTCGGCATCCTGTCGCGATTCAGGTACGAGGATGTGGAGGAAGCCTACACGCGGTTGCCGGATATCGACAGCACCATTCCCTTCACGACCCTGTACGTCAGCGTGCTGGATAGCCTGAGCCAGACTCTGAGAGCCAAGTCCTACCGGTACATTTACCCGCGCGACGTGTGGTCGATCGTGCCTACTGTTCGCCACGTCTATTCCCACAACGTGCTATTCGTACCTCTTTCCGTCTTCATGACTTCTTTCTTTGGCACCGAAAACTTCCCTGCGGCGTTGATCTACGGTTACCTCGTGACGCAGGTAACGAACGCTATCTACTACGAAGGTTATTACAGCAACAAGTACCGAGCCGCAGAGACGTGGAATCTGCCGACAGAACGCAAGTTCCGAATGCACATGAAATGCTACAACGACGCGTACAACAACGTCACCTATCAACTGAAGGACCCAGCGGAAAGCTTTTTCCGTTCTGGCGCTTTGCTCAGGGCCTACCAGATGTTCATGACCGATAAAGGTAGTTCGGGTAGCTTTGTGCTACCCGCAGTCGAGCTCTCGCCAGTTCAGCTCTTCTTAGTGGGAAGCTGCATAAACCTGTGCGTTAGGAACGACGAGACGAGGGTCATGAACAAGGCCCTTTGCAACTGGCCCATGAGACGCGTCAAGATATTCCAGCAGGCCTTCAAGTGTCATCCCGCCGAGGCACTCGCGCACCTTCGGGTCAATTGTTCCGGGCTCGTCAACGTCATCAAGTCCCGATATCAGAACGTGTCCGTGGAGACGAGCTTTCGGTGCACGGACGAATAACGTGATATATGCCATAACATTATATACGCTTGATTTCAGTGCCTTAGGTGGCTGTACGTATGCGTGTGTGTTTGTGATAGTCATTTCGTGAACGGTGAGTGGTCTGTTCGAAAGAGTTTTTTTTTTCGTGACTGCGGCATGGATCACGCGATTAATGAACGTAATTTTGTTTCATAACTCATTTTCTCTCATAAGTATCGCCTGTTCAGCGTCTCTTACGGTCATGGCGGCTAAACGCATATAGCAAGTGTAAACTATTTACAGCAATATCTAAATCATGCAGCGGTTCGCAAGTGCGGGTCTGCAGACCCCCGGGGGTCAGTAAAGTCATTGGAGGGGCAGTTGGTACGCGAATTTCATCCTCGAAAAAATAAAATCCCAGTTTCGCCGCAATGACCAATAAATAAGTGCGATATAGCAACATATTATATTCTTACAAGAAGTAAGGCTGGCAGCTAACTCTTAAATCCAGTCTCGCGTAATTCTACAAAACGTTGATTTCAGAAAATACGTTTGCATGCAAAGTACATACGAGTGAACCCGCCACGGTGGTCCAATGGTTATGGGGCTCGACTGCTCACCCACAGGTCATTGAATTGAATCCCGGTCGCATTTTCAACAATGAAGACGGAAATGCTTGAGGCCCGTTTTCTTAGGTTGAGGTGGCGCAGAACCCCGGGCGGTTAAAATTTCCGCAACCCTCAACTACGGCGTCCCTCGCAATCTTATCGTGACTTTGGAACAGTAAACGCCGTATGAAGGGTGTACGACCCACCTGGTTATGCCTGAGTTGCGCGCGCATCAGCGACCACGACAACGCCCTTGTAAAGACACAACCCCCGTGTACCCCCGACGTTATGTCACGCTCCTTCAAGACGAGAGGCGCGTTTGAAACTCGTTTGCAAATTTGCCTTAGGCAGGCTTGATGTCGGAAAAGGAATCGCCTTAATATGAGTAATAAGGGTGTTTTAGAACAGCGAAGGAACAACCAGGCGTCACAATGTGAATTGAGTAACGAGTTTTGCATCAAAGATTAACTGTGGCGCATACCCACTTCAGGCCTAATTCTTCATCGTCGTCAGCTACTGCATACCAAAAAAATGCCCCCACCTCCCCGAAGGGAATAGCGAGGAAATGCGAATGCATTTCTTGCGCCGAGAGAGGGTACCGTTGCCGTCAGGCATTCGCCTTCACCGACTTCTGCCGCCGCCTTGAGAGGCGCCCAGCCAGCGAACGGTTGAGAGTAAGGCGCGAGCGGACAGGAGAGTGCGGTGGCGCAGGAAAAAGAGAGAGTGAACGGCGAGGGTAGGATCGGCGAAGCACTGTACCTACCCTCTCCTACACTCTGTCACACCACATGCTCTGGTTGCTAGGGGCGAGGATAGTAAGCGCGCACGCCCACGGCTGTCGCTATGGGAGAGGGAGTGCACAAGTAAATCAATTGCACAAGTAAATCATGTATATTGCTGTGCACTTGTTTGCAACTAAGCTTTACCCGTGGATATTGTTCGTAAAGCATTCGGAGAGCATTCATTACGTTTCTAACTGTTCCTTACGTCAGCGATGAACATATTTCGCACGAGCGCGTCCCACCGGTATTTTTCTTAGCGCCAAAAGTCGGTTACCACAGAAAGCAGAACGTCCGGACGTTCACGTTGAACCCGCACATTAGTTCAGCGGTGGGAAGCCGGATGCAATCGGCGCTTTAAGTTCTAAAGATGTGAGAAAAAGAAAAACTTTAATTGCATAATAATAACGCTTACCATTTGTGGAAACGGCGCTCTCACACATTACGCGGTTTCAGGAATCTTGTGGGCACAGTTGTATGGGGACTGCCAGAAGCATGACATTACAGCAACTCTGATTTAATATATGCATTTGACTCGGTAATTTTTATACAACGCGGAAATCCCGCCAACCACCGACTGCAGACTATCGCCGCCATTGCTGTGTGTGCGTTGTATCGTCTGTTCGATACTTTTTCTGCGTACGTTTGTTTGTAAAATATTTTGATTATATTTAGTTTGGATATGTTTCGTGGTATTATTTTTTATTCATGCACCAATTTTTGCCACTCGAAGGTTCAGTCTTTAGTGGCGAAAAACGGAGCCAATGAAAACTGAATCAGAAGTCAAGATAGGTGTTTACCGGTCAAGACAAGGCAATCCAAGTTCGGCTGAGGTTTTCCAATGGCTGCCGTTGCTGCTGTTCCAGCGATGGAGGTTAGCGTGCGTATTTTCGCAATTTTAACACCGAACACGATGACCTAGATTAAGTGGTTTTCTTGCAAACTTAATTGATTGCATGAACTAATGCTACGTTTGTTGTATGCAGTACTTGTTTGCATAGCGCAACAGCATAGGTGCGCGACCGATACCTTTCACGTGAGCAGCTTTTGCGGCACTGTGTTCGAAATTTACGTTATAACGTTTGATCCATTTTTGTCGCATGCCGAAAATAACCGCTTTTCAGCCTCCATTGTCTCAATGTAGTTTGACGCGCACAGAATTAGGAGTTATGGTAATTCATGGCAGTGCTTAGTTCATATGCATTGATATGTCAATATTTTCAACGTGTAATTCGCATGCATCGGTGTATGCATCTTTTTTTTTTTATCTTTCATACGTAAAAGCGATCGCAGGACAAGATACCGTTGACCTTAAAGACGCACCTAATTCTTGTTTCTTTTCAGGCCTCCCGAAGCACGCTGTCAATGCGTGAAAAAGCTATGCTAAAGCAGGAGATAAACAAACGGCACAATGGAAACTTCTCTGCCGGGTATGTTCCCATATTTGAGAACTCGCTGCACAAAACTGGTTTGCGGGGTCGGAAAGCGTTTCTCTTCTATGGCTTGGTGGTGGGTCTCTTCGTGGTTTCTCTCGCCAACCTTGCGGTAAGCTCTGCCGCTACTTGCACGATTTTCCCTTTTCTGAAAGATGTTTAGCGCGCTTGCATGTCGAGCATTTTGTGCTACCCCTTTGGCGTCGTACGTGGTGCAGTGATGTGCGCACATCTGGCTTCGTGCTGGTTGTCCTGTTTCTGGTGGCCTTCTATGTGAACATCTCTTACGCTGCTTGTCTTACCAGCTTTCCTTGCCTGTTGTTTGGCACTGATTGCACGCACGCGAATCCTTGCCTTCTGCCCGCGCTGTTCCTCACTACGCTGAACCCTCGGAGTTTCGTGTACCGTTCCGCACAGGTGTACTTAATGTGGTGTCCTTCGTCATCCTTCTTTCCTTTACAGTTGGGAGTTTCCAAATGATAATCTTTCCAATGTCAACATCAAGGTCCTCGCATGCAATAAAAAAAGGAGTAATTAATCTAATAAAACGTGAAATGCATCTTATGCTGCATTTTTCGTGTACTAATAAGCATGATTCATATGTAGTCTGTCCATTGGCGAAGTGTATTGCACACAAAACTATTAATTAGCATGATTTTGAAGAAAGCACAAATGTGGGTCTTTGGGCTGGTTGTTTACATGTGATCGTACATGTAAAACAGTGGCAAAAGAGACTAATCAATAATGAAAAAAATACATTTGTGAAGAAACCAAGTCGCATTTCTTTCACCCCTACCAATTTGCTCCCGATGTGAACAGCTACCTGCACCGTGAGTTTGAGATGGTTTCCATGCTCCTGTGAGTACTCTCTTCTAGCACAGTTTTCTAATGAAAAAAGAAACACTTTCTGTATGGACTTCCATGGCAGTACAAAGGCTGGCGTCATTGCCTAGGCATTGTATTTTTGTGGGTCATGCACGTTTATAACAGCCCAGTGATGAAGCAGTGCCATACACAGCACCTGACTGATGCATCAGTTTAGTGTTCTCAAGTGGCCAACTGTGTTTGCATAAACACTGTACTGGTTTCTGCCTCTTTTGGCATTGTCTGAAACTGAAAGTGCCACTGGTACTATGAAAACGTCTCAAGACAATAATCCAGTCACAATTAGTGGGTTGTTGGCTATTAATTGCAACTGAAGAAGCAATATGTAATATTTTTATATTGGTATTTCTTTAAAAGTGCTTTCTGTCTGACCATCTCTGTATGCTCATGAAGCACATTGCTAAGCAGCTTAATATTTTTATCCAAATTGTTAGTTACTTGAGTTGTTCATTCCTTTTGATAACTATTCATGTAGTACAATTGAGAATGAATGCTTTTCATTCTTAAAACAACTGTAATCGTCAGCAGCAGGCTATTTATGTCAACTTCAGGACAAATCCATGAGCAGTGGTCACCATTTTAGCCTCTCCCCCCAAGCTGATCAGATTTTATGCCTGCATGTTTCCCGATTTTATCACACCACTCCACACTCTGCTTATCATGGCTGAATTTTGCATCCCTCAGTAGTCATTACAAACTATAGCTTGCAAAACATTTGTCATAGTTTGTATCATTTTTCAGGTGACTGTGATGCTACTGGGTGTTCTGCGTATTGGATATGGCATGGAAAGCCTTGAATTCCTTCCCAGCGGCCAACTGTTGAGGTTTCTAAACAATGCCGACCTCGGGACAGTCATTCCACACAAGGGTGTCATTGGAGGCTTCAAGGACACAGATCTGCATATAATTGGTGAATCCCAACCGGTAAGTATCTGCTCCTTTTATGATTATAGTAGCAATTGGTTTTCTTTAACGTTAGCAAAGGAGATTTTCAGCAAAGGTGTCACATAGATACAGGCTTGTGGTACACTGTGTATAATAGAATAGTATTGCTTTTTGTCATTACAAGTTTTGATGTGTTCTATCATGAGCAGTATGATTGGGAACACCCAAGTGCATGGCAAATAGTGGAAAATGTCAAGCATGGCGATTCACAGTGATAGTTCTTGAAAATGAATTAGAATGGGCAATGCTGTCCCTTTAAGTATTGGAACGCCCACTTCGCTATTGCTGATGACAAACGGCACATTATTGCACATGGTGGGCCGCTCAAAAGTATAAGTTGGGCATGGAAACCTAAGTGCAACAGACTGCTGTCCCTAGCTCTGTTCAAAATACCACTTTTTGGTTCGCTTGTGTGCATGAGACACATAAAATGAAGGCACCTCAAAACATGATAAGAGCTTTTTGCTGAGTGTGAGCACTACAGCAGTCACTACAATATCAAGCTGTTACTTGTGTCATACATTTCAAATGCTGTGCAACTGACACATGGTGGGAATGTCAGCAGTTCGCAGAGAAGCTTCATCCATTACACTTTATTTTTAACAGCACCATCTGAGTATCAGTATTTGTGTTGGAGGTATCAGTATTTGTGTTGGAGTATTTGTGTTGCAGAAACAAAACATCATTTTTTTTTCGTTGATATTTTCTACACTGCTAGTCGCTATTGAACTGCAGTACGCACTTGTACTGAGGGAAGAGAGAAAAAAAGAAGTAAGGCTCTTTTAAATTTTCGCTTCGAGACAGTCACTGTGCGGCAGTGGAGAGAAAGGTTGTTTCACTCCATGAAGTGCCAAATCCATCTATTTTTGGCTTCGAACACTCTAATTGGAATCGCTTTATTTCATGCAATGCCGAACACTTTCGCATGCTGCATCTAAGTTTAAATAGAATAGCCATAGCTCAGCTTTTTAGTTACATACTGCAGAAGTGAGTCTTCTATCTCCAGGAGCGTATTGTGCTAGCCTTTAAAGGCACTCCCCCGTGCACCTTTTTTTTCTGAGTGCTTTCTTGTGAGATAACCTTCGATTCACAGAGTTCTCATTCTTCTCAAACTTCTGACCATCCGGTTGGGTGTTCCAAAAGAAAAAAAAAATAGCTTCGGAATTCTCACACCCCACAACAGGTAAAACTTCTAACCTTCTAACCTAAGATGCGAGTTTCCAAGGTTACATGTTTTTGCTTTTATTTATTTTTACAAGTTTAGCTTCTGTATGTTCTCTACAAATAACTGAAAATTGTAATTAAGATAGAAGTACATTAGAAATTTTTTCAAAAAGCATATTGTGGCTACTAAAAACTAAGAAGTACTCATTGACTAAAGCATTCTTGAAATTGTCACTTCACTGCTTGCCATAGCATTTCATCAGAAGAGTTCATTAAAGCCACATGCTCAAGATAACCGTGATTGCCAATCTCTCATGATAGAAGAAGTCATCTAAAAAAACATGTTTTGCGCATAGATGAGCTTTCATTTATACCTTTAACAGGTGTTTTTCTCAAGATACATTTTTCGACAACTTCTTGAGTTTGTACATGATATTTTTGGAACTTCTGATTGCCCAATGAGGATGAACTTTTGCCTACATATCTCTTAACAGGGGAAGGGTGCAAGTATATCTTTTAAAACTTGATACTGCCTGTATAAAACTAAAATAAACGATTAGTATGGGCTGAGAATTCTCAGAATATTCACATTATATTTTTTACCATTAAAATGTTTTCTATGCACTTTCTTAATAGTTATTTGCATTCTACAGGTAATTTAGAGCAATATGAGCCACTAATGGCTCAGAACTATGTAAGTTTAGTGGCATGAAAATGTTTGTCAAAAATAGCTATACTTTACACATTATTGTGGCATAAAACAAAAACTTTGCAACCTACTATAAAACAAATTACATATTTAAAATCAGCATAAAGGAAATATATGCAGCAAAAATTTCATTATCCTTTGCTACAGATTAGCACAGTTTTTTTTTTTTTTTCGAATCGCATCACATTTTATTAATAATGAAGAGTATGAATGAAGGGTTAAAACTGAGGAGTTTTAAGTGTATTTTTTGGAGGGGGGGAAGACTATTTACAAAGTTAGGGCTGCTGCTTTTACCAGTATGTGGCCATTACATAAGTTTGTACAGTAAATGAATTGTGTTAAAATATTTTTCTCTCGCCAAATTTTTCACTGCCACGTTTTCTTCGCTTTGTGATTCAGGTTGTTGTGAGGACTTCAGGGGACAAGCAAGCAAGCCGGCAAGCGTCTGACACAGCTGGACCAAGCCTGGAAGTTGGCCCTGACTGGACTGTAGTGAGCAATGTCAAGGAATTTAGAGTCCGCAGTCCAACCACAGGCCGAACAATCTTCTCAACTGAATACCAGGGTTTCCAGCTGCCTAAGGGCATACCAAATCTCAGTGTCAAGGAGGCACATGTATCTCGGGTAAGCACAGTTCTTCTTTTCTTAAATCTCTTGCTAGCAATCCGCTAGCAGTTTCAATTACATCATGCCAAGAAGTAGTGGGCTGGAGCTGAAAATTTGAGATGATACTAAGTGAAATTCTTCGCAACATGATTTCTAATTATTGGCTATGGTCACATAATGCAGTATAGAGGTGCATCTTCAAGCCTGGGAAGTGTCTGCAATGCTGCTTCAGTGAAGTTAGCTCCCCCAACATTTTACTCTGTAACCATTTTGTCCTTCCACTGAAGGGCCTTAGCAACACTTTCTTGACATCTTAAGTGCTTTGGACGAGCAGAGCTTGACTTGCCCCAACTGTCGCCGAACTGCTTTGGATGAGTAGACCTGGTACTAGTGGAATAGGTACTCCCCTGTAGTGTTCAGGACGTGAAGCACTTGTCTATGACTAAGATTGTGTGTCATCTACTAGATGGCAGCATTTTCTTGACGATTTAGTTCTTCTCCGGCAGAAGGATCACGGTATTTGTAGGGAAAGATGGCATGCAGAAATGACAACTTGGGCGTAGCTGGCCCGTCAAGAAAAAGGAGCTTTTCGTTTTATCTGCTTCGAGTGATGATGATGATTCGCATACAGATCTTTATTTTGCATCCAGAAGCAAAGGCAGCAATAGCAGTGAACTGAGTTGCCGTTACGATGTTGATGGAGGCAGCTCGAAAGTGAACATCACAAGTGCTCCTTGTTGAAGTCGCTTTGCATCATTCTTTGTTTTGAAATTTTCCACGCATTCCGAAATGTTCCTGTGTGAAATAACCCGAAGACACATAGCCTACTCAAGCAAAAAAAAAAAAATGTGGCATCTGCAACTGTTTTATTTATAAGGTTTATATTTTTATTTGTAGCAGGTAGCTAGTTTCCCATGTATTGTCCAAAAGTGAGCTTCTCATTGTGTTTATTTAGCTATATATGTGGTACAAATATTTTTTAACATCAACTAGCTGGTTTTTAGTACAATCAGATGCAGAATCACCAATAAACAAAAACAGGTAGTCTTGCTCCGGAAACTGAAAAAAGTTGAGGGCTCAAGGGGTTAAGCGATAATGGAATAGTTCCACTATTATCTCGTGACATTTCACGAATCATATGCCGCAAAACTTTTTAGAATCCGTCAAGTGTGACTAGAGTTCTATAGATTTGTCGAATGCTTCGAGTGCTTTCTCTCTCATTTCGTACCAGTAAGCATTCAGAAAACTACACAGGGAAGGGCATCAAAAAAGCCCAAGAAGATCTTTTGTCAGCATGCACTATGAACTTGAGCCCTTGTCTACTTTTTTTTCAAATGTGTGGCATGTGGCAGCATCCCGTGGCAGCCACAAAAGTTTTGTAGCTTGCGATGCTCAAATCTGCCAATGGCGCTGATCTTGAATATATATGGTGCAGTAATCTGGGTATATGGCATCATTTTTAGAGAGAAGAGGGAATGTTTTCTAAGTGACTCTGAGAATTAATTGTGAATTTCAGGCTGCATGCAGCTCGCGTGTCCTCTAGATCATCGACTACCGATCAGCAGGGTTTTCTGACTATGCCCAAAAAGTGTTGCAGGGCCTCTTTTAGTGCTAAGGAGCTTCAAAAATAGGATAAACTAAAGTTGGGACAAGTAAACCTGCAAGGTTACAAAAAAAAATTGATTGAAAAAGCAGAATAAGCACTGAAGAATGCAAGCACTGTGTACAGTTCTAGGTATGCAAAGTGCTTGGGTAGGCTGTTTCTAAACTATAATATTTCTTACTGAAACATGATTGTTCATGAGTTAAAGGGCTTCCAGGAATGGTGTAGTAATGTCTGTTCACCTTGCTACCAGATGACCAATGTGCAGACACATTTTTATACTTTTCACTCTGCAGGATTCCGTGGCTGGGCTGGCACTACAACACAGAGGTTGCATGAACGAATATTTTGCAGTCCTAAATGAAAAGTCTTTTAATTTAAATTGAAAAAAAAACAAACATGCTTCAATTCAAATTTTGCACACCTTTTCGAAACTTGATCAAGTCAAGATTGGTGTGACATTTAAAAGGGCTGTCTACCGCTTTAAAGATTCGTTTTGATTGTGGCAACATCGCATTGGTGGCAATAAGCATGCTTTTGTACTATGAAAAAAAAAATTACTTTTATTTGATGTTGAAAGTCGACAAAGAATGACGGCTAGCGTCGCCCAACAGCTATTTGGTTCAATCTACTGGCAGGACAAGAAATCCACACAGGTGCACTCACTTTGTCTAAACACAAACATTTATAACTTGAAATTGTATTTTACACGCTTGATTCAGCTTTAAGTGGTGCCAGAGAGTAATTTTTGTTTGTTTTTTATCATGCGTTCAAAGAGGTGTGCGGCGGGGCATTCGCCTGCTTTTCTACCTACCTGCCTACGGCAAAGAAATGCGAGCACTGCATTTGACTCCAATCATCAGAATAAAAAACACGGTCTTCAGCGAATAGCATCGTGATTGACTTAAAGGAATTTTCTAATTATAACCATAAGGCCAACGTAATCTAGTAACGTTGCGTGAGTCGTCATGCGTGAAGTGCACACCAGTATTCACCGGGGGTTCTACGTTAAAGAAGATTTTGATATTACATTCCACTTCACCTGCGTCCATGCTGGCCCCCATATCGCATATACAACACAGAACACCTAAACATGACCGAAAGACAGCTGGGATTCTCTGTTCTTTTCTGAAGCATGCCTTATGATCATTAACTTTGTTTTAGAAGCATCTTTGGGATGATAAGAGCCACTGCAGTTCATTTCACAACACCGGCGTGCCAGTGTTACTAGAACAGACCACCTTTTCTGCTCGACTGCAATGGTTTTTTCAGACTGACTAAACAAAGCTGGAGAAGTAATAATTCTTTATCTGTGAAGGAGAAAATGCATCGTTGGCAAGCAACATTGCCACCGCTTGGTACTGGGTCCTGGGCTTCTCTCGCTCGCCTCGTGCTGATCGTCGCTGGCATCTGCTTGACCGTTGCTCTGTCCCGATCATATTTTCGTCGTAGGGCCCCCGTCGCAACACACGCCAATAAACCCCTTTTCAAATGGTGGAAGGTGCTGACATTCCCCGTCGCCTGAACCTGGGTGCTGCCATTCCCCGTTGCCTAAACCTGGAGCTGCGCAACCAAATGCTACCTCCTATCATGGCCACCAACAACGCGCAACCTAGCTCTTCCACTCCATCCTCCAGCAACCCCGGCATTCTTCGCTTGCGAGAGCCCAAAGTCTTTAGTGGAGCTGGTGAGACCGACGTGGAAGACTGGTTCACTCAGCACGAACTGGTGAGCGCAAACAACAAGTGGGATGACGCGGACAAGTTGACTAACATCATCTTTTACCTCGCTGACGTGGCCGAAACGTGCTATAATAACCACAAAAACGACATTACGATGTGGTCCATCTTCAAAACGTCGTTTGCTGACGTTTTTGGCCGACCCGCTGTCTGCAAGTCCAGAGCCGAACAACGCTTGCGGACTTGTGCACAGATGCCAACGGAATCGTTCACCAGTTACATCGAAGACATTATTGGTCTTTGCAACCGTGTGAACACCGCCGTGCCCGAGTCGGAGAAGATTCAGCACATCCTCAAAGAGATAAATGACGGCGCATTTCAGATGCTCCTGGCCCATAATCCTGCCACCGTTGCGGAACTTGTCACTTTGTGTCAAAGTTTCGACGAGTTGAGGAAGCAGCGCACCCTGACTTGGCCATTTTCCTCACACGCTGACTCGCTCTCCAGTCTTACTTCTGTTCCCGATCACTCACCAACCCTGCAAGAGAATAAAGACTTTGGGCGTGAAGAAGTAGCTCGGCAACTGTCGTTTATTCCCTTCACGCAGCAGCCGCCGTCCTCTCGTCTGCCCTCACCACTCGGCGATGTTATTGTCGAAGAGGTAGCTCAGGCTGTTCCCGTCGCTGCCCAGCAGCAGCCTGTGGCCATGCCTGTTGCCCATCTGCCAGCTATGCAGCTCGTGGTCGTGCCTCTTATGTATGCCTAGGTGGGACGCAGCTGACCCCGCCAGCAGAATTTGTCACCCATGTCTTCAGTTGCTCCCCACTTCGCCCCTTTTTCGACACATTGGGCCACACCACGAGTAAGCAATTCCTGGCGCACTCCTGATAATCGACCGATCTGCTACGCGTGCGGTACTCCAGGACACGTGGCACGATATTGTCGCCGTCGCTTCCAACTACTCCACGACGCTACTCGGCCGTTATCGTATGACCCACAGCCCATACACTTACCTGCTCCCTATTCCTCACCGGAGTATGGCTACACAAACCTTCCTGAGTCTCGGTCACCCGAGCCCCCATCTCAGACTCACTCTCTGCGCTCCCTATCTCCTCGCAGGCGATCACTGTCCCCAATGCGTCCCCGACCCGCTTCCTTCAACCGGGAAGACTGAACGCTACAGGTCCAGAGGCAAGAACTGCACCATCGTCGAAATGCTCAAGTCCTCGCACTTCACCTGCTAACATCATAGCCATATCTGTCGATGGTGTTTCTACCTTTGCCCTCGTCGACACAGGTGCTGCCATTTCTGTTATAGCCGCCCAGCTCTGCCGCTCCCTACGCAAAGTGACCACGCCGCTCTCTGGACTATCGCTTCGTACGATTAGCGCACAACCAGTTCGACCTCTCTGTACCTGTACAGAGAGAGAGAGAATAAACTTTATTGGGTTCCAGCATGCGGGATTCCCTCCGGCCGCGCAGGGCGTGGGGTTCACCCTATCTCACGTTACACTAGAAGTCCTAATGTCACGCGGGCCTCTGTACCTGTACAGCCCGCATATTCATCCAAGGCTCTATGTACGTTGTCGAGTTTCATCGTCCTTTCGGTGTGCTTGCATGACGTTATCCTCGGGTGGGACTTTCTGTCACGTCATCATGCCGTCATCTACTGGGCACGCGCTGAAGTTCAATTTTCACACGTGTGTGACGAACCTTTGCACGAAACCCTTGAGCGGTCGCCAAAACTCGTGCGTGAGGACACTGAAATTCCGCCAGCCTCTCTTGCCGTTGTCCCTGTTTGCTGCGATGACCGTAATGATGTTCACACCTTCCGACAGTTTCATAAGTCGCAGAGCTGTTTCTTTGCCTTTCGCTACACTTGACGTCACTGCTGGCCGAAGCAATAATTTTGTCCACAACCCCCTTTCTGGACCGCTTACGCTACTTGCTGGCGAATGTCTCGGTCGAGTGGAGTACCTTGATTCTTTTTTATTCCTTAACATGCCACACAAATCGCGCAGTAGCGCTTTGACCGAACTTCATGCCCTTTCCCCACTGGAATGCTCGTTGAGTAACGTCTTCTCGAGTTCCATCGCCGACACCTTAAGTGCTCAAGAACGCGCCGAGCTTCTTAATCTCCTCCAGCACTTCCCGAATTCATTTGACTTTTCTCAGCCGCAATTGGGTCGTACTTCCGCAGTGCATCACTACATTGACACCGGTTCGCATCAGCCATTGCGTCAAAGACCGTACCATGTCTCTGGTGCAGAATGCCACGTCATCAACGACCAGGTCGAAGAGGTGCTACGCCGTCCCGTTATTCAACCATCGCAATGTCCTTGGGCATCTCCTGTCGTTCTAGTTCGAAGGAAGGATGGATCGATTCGATTTTGCGTCGACTACCGGCGATTAAACAAGGTGACACGGAAAGACGACTATCTATTACCGTGCATCGACGCCGCCCTTGACAGCCTCCAAGGAGCCGAATTCTTCTCCTCCTTAGACTTACGATCTGGATACTGGCAGGTTCCTAAGGCAGAAGCTGATCGCCAGAAAACTGCGTTCATTACACCAGATGGCCTGTATGAATTTAACGTAATGCTTTTTGGGCTTTGTAATGCTCCTGCCACGTTTGAACGACTCATGGACAACATGCTGCGTGGACTGAAGTGGTCTGTGTGTCTATGCTACCTCGATGGCATTGTCGTTTTCTCTCCCGATTTTCCTACACATCTGCTTCGGCTCCAACTGGTTCTGACGTGTTTAACCTACGCTGGGCGCCAACTGAACCTTAAAAAGTGCCGCTTCGCCGCGCGAGAGCTGTCCATGTTAGGGCACATCGTGTCCAAGCGTGGTGTTCTACCCGACCCTGCAAAACTGCGAGCAGTCGCTGAGTTCTTGAAGCCTACTACATTGAAAGAATTACGCAGTTTCATCGGACTATGATTGTAATTCGGGCACTTCGTTCAAAATTTTGCGTCGATCATGTCATCACTGACCAACCTCCTACGCGGTGACGCAGACCTTTCATCCTGGTCTCCTGACTGCGACGTCGGGTTTGCCACGCTCCGTAGTCTGCTAACATCTCCTCCCATTCTTCGGCATTTCGACCCAACAGCTGCAACGGAAGTTCACACAGATGCTAGCGGAGTTGGTCTTGGCGCTGTCCTCGCCCAACGCTAGCTGGGCTACTCCGAATACGTCGTCGCTTATGCGAGTAGCACGCTCACTAAAGCTGAGGCCAAGTACAGCGTCACTGAAAAGGAGTGCTTAGCGCTAGTGTGGGCGCTTTGCAAGTTCCACCCTTATTTGTACGGTTGCCCATTCGACCTGGTAACGGACCACCATGCACTTTGTTGTCTCGCCACATTGAAAGATCCTTCTGGCCGCCTAGCTCAGTGGGCAGTGCAAATCCAGGAGTACGACATTCGCGTCATCTATCACAGCGGACGCAAGCATTCTGACGCCGATGCTCTGTCCCGTTCGCCTTTACCTCCAGACTCGGCCTGCGGAACCACTGGTACCAACCCTGTCGCATCTCTCAACCTCGACTCCTTTTCTAGTGAACAACACAAGGACCCTTGGATCGCTTCCTTTTTTTTTACTGTCTCTCTGGATCGTCAACCACTGCGATATCACGATCTCTCCCACCGTCAAGCTGCTTATTTCGCCATTCATGATCGGCTGATACACCGACGGAACTATGCCCCTGAAGGTCGTAAGTGGCTCTTGGTTGTCCCCCGCAGCTTGGGATCATAAATATGTGCCTCCTTTCACGACGATCCCCAATGTGGCCATGCCAGAGTTTTCAGAACTTACGAACGCATTCTTCATCGCTTCTACTGACGTGGATTGTATAATTTTGTTCGAAAATTCGTTATGGGCTGCTCTAACTGTCAAAGCCGCAAATCACCGCCTTTCCACTCGTCCAGTGCGCTTCAACCGCTTCCGTGTCCTGCCAAACCTTTTGATCGGATGGGAATTGATCTCTATGGCCCTCTATCCACAAAATCAGATTAAAATCTGTGGATCATAGTCGCTGTGGATCATTTAACACGCTACGCTGAGACCGCCGCCCTTCCAAGTGCCACTGCGCGGGACGTAGCGTCCTTCGTCCTCCATCAATTCATACTACGGCATGGTGCACCTCGAGAACTACTAAGTGACCGAGATCGAGCCTTTTTATCAAAAGTCATCACGGCTCTGCTTTCTGAATGCCGTGTTGTTCATCACAAAACCACGGCGTACCATCCGCAGACTAACGGGCTCACGGAGACATTTAACCGCACCCTCGGCGATATTCTCGTGATTGTTGTGACATCTGATTATACTAACTGGGATCACATTCTTCCATTCATCACGTTCTCATACAACACCGCGGCACAGTCTACCACTGGATTTTCACCTTTCTTTCTTCTTTATGGATACGAACCATCCCACACCATCGACACTCTCCTTCCAGACCGTCCTGAAGCATCCGAATGCCCATCTGTGTTCGAAGCTGCCCGAAAAGCGGAAGAGTGCCATGAACTCGCACGCACCTTTACGTCACAAGAATAGCAGCGCCAGAAATAAAACAACGCCGACTCTTCACGATGCCATAGCTATTCCCTGGGATCACTTGTATGGCTCGATGTTCCTTATTAAACTCCTGGCCTTTTCTCAAAACTTGTCTCGAAGTTAGAGGGTCTTTACCGCGTTTTGGAGCAAGTCTCGCCGGTTAATTTTCTCATTGAGCCACTTTTCTTATCTGACAACATGCGCCTTCGTAGACGTGACATCGTCCACGTCGCCTGCCTTAAGCCATATCATAGCCCTCTGCCTCCAGACTTTTAGGTCGCCAGGATGGCTCTTTTTCGGTGGGGGAAAATTGTGAAAAATAAAACGCATCGTTGGCAAGCAACATCGCCACCGCTTGGGTACTAGGTCCTGGGCATCTCTCGCTCGCCTCGTGCTGATCGTCGCCGGCGTCTGCTTGACCATTGCTCTGTCCCGATCGTGTTTTCATCGAACGGCCACCATCGCAACACACGCCAATAAACTCCTTTTCATATTGGACAATTTGCATGCTTTTACTTAACGACCATAATGATATTTGTTTTATTATTAAACAAAACTTGATGAATCCTGCAAAAACTGCAAATGGTTTCAGTTGTGGACGCTGATTGCTGTGTTTGATCCTCAAATGAATGACGCTGTTAGCATGCGCGCGCCACCTCACATGGGGTCTATACTCACAGGGGTCACTGGTCTTACTGTGGTTACCATCACAGCGTGTTCGTCTATATGAAAAACTGATGTCCTGACATGGTGGCCTTAACGTGTCATATGAACGTCACTAGCGTGACCTATGAGATAGCTCCACTCGCTCCTAGGACACCGACTACCTCAACAACGATTGATATAATTCATGTATCGTGTCTGATACTGTAGCCCTCTCGCCACAAAAACCAATTGCACCATGACTGTGCCTTTGCCGGCGGCGGGTATTGTTATGGGTGAATATGGCAGAGGAGGACGACGAAAAAGTGCTCAGCGGAGCGCACTTGGAATGCGGCAGTGTTGTACGTCTCCTTGTGTACTGTTGCGACTTCGGGTCCCGCGGCTCTCATTCTGGTAGCGGGCTCCCGTCCTAAGACCCATCGTCCAACAAATGAGATGAGGCGCTCGTAAGAACGACAACAATTTATTTACATGGTTAGTAAGAACTCAAGAAGTCTGAAGAACTGACCAGGAGAACTGTTGAACTGAAATTATACAAAAGTCTTCCTCTTATATAGCGCCGCGTTGCCAACCCTGGAAGCATTGCCGGTGGCTTCAGTCAATACGGCGCTCGATGGTCTAGGTGCTCCACCCACGAAGGCGGTGAAAGACCACACAATGCATGTGAAGAAGGCACAGTCTACACGATGCCCAAACATAGTCACAAACGCACTTCACCGACGTTTTGCACACGTCACCAGGATTTTGCGCACGTTGGATGATCTTACATGAACTCTGTTTCCAAGAACTCTTCTGGCAGTTGAATGAGGTTCGAAAAACCGGCACCCGGTACACGTGCCACACTTGCCTGACTGCGTTCGGGTAGGACAATGTAGTGGCCTGACAGCTTTTCGTCGAAACATGCCACTCCCTTCAGCGGATCCTATAGAGAGAGGGGGAAGGAGGAGCGCTCGACTAATCCCTCGTCACTGAAGCGGGCTCCCTCAAGGGCTGCAGCAGATAGTGCCTTTTTCCTTTCCTTAAACCACACATTCAATCCCTTGTTGTTTGCTAGAAGCTGCGGCTTAGCTACGAATTTCTGGGACTTCGCTTCTCCTCGCAAGGTGCAGCCACAACCAGTTTAGTTTTAGCTTTCAGCCCAAACTGTAAATACCAGTCTGGTCCCGGCCTTTTCAGATCCACGGTGACCTCGAAAATGGCCCAGCTGCCTCCTTGTTTGCTTCGAAAACCTTGCATAGAGTCGAGCTCACAATAACTTTTCTTGGCTCGTGCATTTTTTTTTTTTGCGCGAACCGGTCTTGGATCCCTTGTTCACATTTTGCTGACAGGAAATCAACCCGTCTTGATGGCACGTCCTTGCTTGGAATGCACTGAAATATTTTTGTCCAGTTCACAAAGGCCGAAAAACCTCAATAATGATGACGGTCATAACAGTACATAGTTTCTTCCTCATAACAATATCAATCTAGGCCCATGCACAGTTTTCTTTGGACTGGAGGATTGTGTATGTTAGTTTAGCAATAGAAATATTGGCATGCTATACCGTATTTGCTCGCATAATCCTCGCACTTTTTTGGGGGGAAAACCGGTGCAGAGTTGGAGGTTGCGAGAATAACACGGGGAAAATTTTTCATGAAAACGTACAGAGCGAAAGGGAAAACGAAGTGGCCACAAATTGGGAGTCTCACACCAGCAACTAACAGCAAGCTTTGAGAAGTACTAATTAAAATTCACCTCATCAACAATAAGAGCAGAGGTTCAACACAAGGCAAGATTTATTTGAGACACAAAAAGTGCAGGCAAATAGTCGAGAATTAGAATATCATATGCAAAGCTTGTGGGTGTTGCGGGCGTAACGGTAGCGTTTGTCACTGAACAGGAGCTTTTAAAAAGCAAGCGTAGGATTGCAGTATTGGACTGATGGCTATTCAACAGAATCATCCGCAGTTTCCTTCGGAAGAAATAAGTTTACCATCAATCCCAGTCTTATGCACATGGCAGGTCCAACGCGTCTTGGTGGCTTTCAGCTGCCGTCACCAGTAGTGAACTCAAAACTCGTAGACTCCGATGGGCCTACCGGTGGCCCTATTGCCATTGTTTAGTGTATGATCTGTCACTTTCATCTTGAAAGCAGCCGCGTAGCTTCAGTATCGCCCCATAATGTCACAAGATTACCAACACAACATGCGAAACACGCCGCAACGCACACTTGCCACTTTGGCTTGGCTTAGATTAGATTGAATCTCTGTGCAATATTACTACAATTAATGCTTAAGAGGTGGCGCCAGATGGCATGCACTATCATTATCAGTGGCTGGAACGAGCAGGCGACATTATTACGGCAGTTTTCGGGGGTGCAAGAATTGTGAGAGTGTGAGAATTGTGTGAATAAATACAGTGTATCTTGAGGCAAGAAGGTGTCGATCCTGTCTACTAGAGCACCATAGCTTGCCTCAGCAAGTGCCAAACTCACTTGAAGAACGCCAGCCGTCAATCAACGGCTGACGAAAAACAAGCTGAACAAAAACTAGGAGCAGCTGAACCACCTAAAGGTGAACTTTAGGCAGCGAAGGAAGGCCCTAAGCTATGAGCCTGGCAGTTTTTAGCATCTCACAACGTTCTAGTCGTTGAAAGATGCACAACTTAGAGATTCGCTTTTTCGAATATGCGTCTGTCACAGACAGGGACAGAAGCAAGAACAAAAAAAAAAACTCACAGCTTTGCCGCAAAGGTGAAGCAATGAACGCGATAGCAACAAATTGGAAGGTCAACAGCAGATTGGCAAGCAGATTGAAACAAGCCCCACGTTTCTCACGCACAAATGGCGCACGAAACGTACTCACAGGTACAGATGAACGCGAATAAGCGTCTCAGTTGATACATCGCCCGCCCTTTTCGCGAACGGAGGCTATGCAACAATTGCAGTGACCTTTGTGCGCCCCATAACCACAACAGAATCGTTCTAGTGCAAGCCCAACGCCAGCCAAGACGTAGGATCCTCCCCATTCGGAGATAAGGGCGTGTGAGAGATTGTCCACTCCCCTCATCTCCATGGGTCAAAGTAAGCGTGATAGATGAGAGCTTCTGAACGTGAAGGGAGGACCCTCGTGAGTGCAGTGTTTAACGCCTCGCCTTCATGACGCGGAGGTCCCACATTCCATACTGCGGGCCGGAGTCTTTTTTTCTGGATTTTTTTTCTTCCATTTTCATATATATAGATATGTATACATATACGGTGCATGATGCCGGTGGCGAAATCCAGCAGATAGTGTCTATATAATTGCTATTGCAATAAAAAAATGAAGCTTAGGGGGACAGCTGGCGGCTGAAGCACTGCTGAGGGAAAACGAAATCGCAAGGGGGTAGGGGGGTACGCCACTGTAATTCTGCACGACGGATATCAACGGTAGCGAAAGGCGGTGACGAGAAAATTAGAGGCAAACTTACCGCAACACATTCACATTAAGGACAGAATTCTAGTAGGTGTTCTGCTTGTGAATGTACTTTGCTTGTAAGCAGCCAAGCCAATGTAAAAATACTGCTTTATTTATAAATTCGAGGCTATGTCTTACTAATGTTTCAAGCTTGAAAAACAGCTCGTAGACGAAAACATACTCTACTTTCGGAAAAAGACCTCATTCTATTTGCATTCCATTCCGTATAAAGGCATTCAATTCCATTCCTATTCCGTTCCTCCAAGCTTTGTCCCCATTCTATTCCAAGTTGCGAAAATGTGGAATGATTTCGGGATCATTCTAATTCCGGTGTGGCAACTCTGCAATACTGCTAAGGGTATGCAGAGTCTGGGATAACATAAGGTCTAATATTGTTTGTGCTAAGCTCCACTAATAAGTCAAAATATTATTCCCTCATGAAGTTTTTTTAGAACTTCAATATATGCCAGAAAAACATTGAAAGCCTTCTATGGCTACCTGCTTCATGGTTACATTTATTATTAAACATATTTTTTATTTCGAAGTTGCCTTGAATGTCAGTAAATGAGACTTTCGATTTTCAGGTAATGCTTTAATCAATAACAGCCTATGTTTGAGTAGCTTTCGTTTTCAGATAGCCAGCCAAGTTTATTGAAATGGCCATTGTGTATATCCAAGGTCATAGTAGCTTTTGTTGAGTGTGGAGTGATTTCTATAATCTCCAGCGCATAAGTTGTAAAACAGAGTTAAGTGCTTGTTTTCCTCAAGTCAAACATTTTTTTCTAGCTCACCAGTGCCAAACGTGATCCACTGATCATTTCATCTCCTTACCAAATTCTACTCAAAGGCAATGGAGGGCTGGATATGGAAGGGCACAACATCACTTGGTCAGCAGGACACAACATATTTCTGAGGAGTGTGGTAAGAGCTCTTAAATTCATCTGTCTAGAGCTATTTGGCAAGCAGGGAACATTTTACCATGGTGCTTACCATAATTAGTAAACTACAAAAGCCACACAAAACGTCGAAATCGAAAAAAGCGGAGCAGTGGAAACAAATACAGAGAGCAAAGACGTGGCACTAACAACTGACTTTTATTTCGGAACAACCTTCCTCCCAAGTCCGTACATCGCATGCGCAGAAAAGAAACCGAAAACATCTAGCTAGCTAATCTGAGTAAATCACCTTTGCACTAAAAAGAAACAGTTTTTCCTGGTGAGATAAACTGAGGTTGCGCTAACTCTCTGTATTTGTTTCTACTGCTCCGCTTTTTCCGATTTTGACGTTTTGTGTGCCCTTTGCAGTTTACTTAGTATGCACCAACTTGCGCAACAAGCAACCCTTCTAAACGCTTACCATAAGATCTTCACGTATGCTTGTGGGCACAAGTGCATGATATTGCTGTCACTAAAGAGGACACTACTATGTAGGGAAGCTCAATTTAATGGCACCCCAACAAGAGGCAGTGGTGGCCACCGGGGCACCCTGGCCGAGGCATCCCAGTGTATTAGATGCACGGTCTGTTAAAGATATGATTAATCGGCTTACATTTTGCTAAAGAGCTCACACAACTAGTGAAATTTACACACGTTTTGGTTTGCAAGAGCAGCTATCTCCACTTAAGGCATTGGGAATATATTTCAAATTTCAAAAAAAGTGGTGATTTATCCATCAGCAGTCGGTAAATGGTATTGTACGTGCTACGAAGAAAAGTCCCGAGGAGCTCAAGAAATTCCTACTGAACAGATCTCCCTCATGCAGTCATGTCTTTCCTAGAAGTCCTCAGTAGCTCGGTTGTATTCAACACGTAACAGCTACAATGTGTCAGCTCCACAATATAAGAGAAAGTAATAGCCATTATGTTATCACTTGTTTGGGAATGAAATCAGACTTGCTGCTCATCGAGAGATATTGCTTCGATGGATGCTTCTCTCTCTTTTTTTTTTCCTCGAACATTTATGACCATAAATGTTATTCTTGAACTGTTTTGTTTGAAGCTAATCTCAACACATATTCAAGGAAGTGGTGTGCATGCCTCACTGTTGAAGCATTGCGGTGCTATTTCATAGGGTCATCTTGTTCCTGTGTGCCGCTATTCTTAAAATAGCTTAAGCTAATGGCAACAGTTTGTCTCGCAGAGTGCCGTTGCTGGATGAAGGGAAGGTTTGAAAGAAATAATCTTTTCATTATTTTACCGAATGTGTCATGGTTACTAGTTCACTTTTGCATGTTTGCCAAGTGGCCAGTCCAAAAACCAAGGGTGTCGAAGAGACACACAGCAACTACACGCCTCTATATCCTCATTTTTCACCCTCATACCTAGGTCGAGATGTTAAACAAGTGTGAAACCAATTCACCTTGTTGCCTTTCATATTGTCAAAACTCTATCTAGCTAAGGGATGACTGCATTCAAATGATTTTGGGAAATGGTGAAATTTTGAAATCTAGAAATAGATTTTCAAGTTTTTTGATATCAAATATTGTAACATGCAGTGGTGTGATAACTGCGTCAGTTGTGCCAAGCTGCTCTAAAAAGACAAATCCTGCTAGATTGCCATTGTTCTGCACAAAAGTTGTGCCAAACAAAGTGAATTCATGTTTTGAAAAGGAAACTAATCGCTCGAGGTCACAGCGCCCCAGCATGCACGGGTCGTCACGTGCACAAACCATGCTACAGTGGCTGCGAGTGCAATACTATAGTAATAATAAGGTAATATAACAGTCGATGGCTGTGGCATGGATTCCATGCGATATGTATTTCGGATGTGACAGGCTCCATGCTCGGGCGATACTGACAAGGTAGGTGTTCTTCTGAAGCTATGGTAGGTTGGAGAATGAATGCAGCGATATTGTGAGGGAGACAATCAGTGCCATTTGTTGCATAAATCATGGAATAATGAAAGCAGCCACAGCTGCCCTAGCTGGTATGTAAGAACGCTACTGACTACAGAGACCATTGATTCATACGTTGGAAATGCGCGTCCCCTTCTGTGGACAGTGAAGAAATACAACGACGTTGAGGGAGAGACTCTCGTGCAGTTGGCCTGTGTGACGTTTGAGTATAGCCTGTGTGACGTGTGTTTTATTATGTGTTAGTAAATTATTCTTTTATTACGAGGTCTTGAGTACTTGAAGGACGCCCAGGGAAGCTAACACATACATAAGCGTCGTGTGCAGCCATCTCAAGTAAAGCTAGGGCACCTAGATATTTCAATGATGTAGTGTTGTTTGAAGAAAAGCCCATCTGCATCAAAATTAGAAGGAAGTCGCCACTTTTTTCTTATATATTTCAGGAAAATCTTTGCTGAAGTGGCCTTGAGAGTCAAGTCGGTTTCAATAATTGGATTGATGATAATACTGAACTGCGATGTCATGAAATGTCAAGAAATGGAAATTTTCATTAATTCATTCAGCATTTATTCAAGACAATTTACAATTGTCTTAGGAGATGCAGCAAAAGGCCCTAAAGGTGCCCAACTAGGCTGCATCACCCAGACAGCAGTTGCGAATTTGAATGAATTAAGGAATGATTTTTATTTAAGCATACAAAGTTACACTTGAGAATAGAATCACCAAAAGCATTAATGTTCGAAGATGTCCTCCCACCTGAATCAGTAGTTCGCACACAGGTAGTTTCCCCGTAAATAGAAGTGATCATATTTTGATTGAAAACTTGCATCATCATCATCAGCCTGACTACGTCCACTGCAGGACAAAGGCCTCTCCCATGTTCCGCCACTTAACCCGGTCCTGTGCTTGCTGCTGCCAATTTATACCCGCAAACTTCTTAATCTCATCTGCCCACCTAACCTTCTGTCTCCCCCTAACCCGCTTTCCTTCTCTGGGAATCCAGTTAGTTACCCTTAACGACCAGCGGTTATCCTGTCTACGCGCTACATGCCCGGCCCATGTCCATTTCTTCTTCTTGATTTCAGCTATGATATCCTTAACCCCCGTTTGTTCCATAATCCACTCTGCTCTCTTCTTGTCTCTCAAGGTTACACCTACCATTTTTCTTTCCATTGCTTGCTGCGTCGTCCTCAATTTAAGCTGAACCCTCTTTGTAAGTCTCCAGGTTTCTGCTCCGTAGCTAAGTACTGGCAAGATACAGCTGTTATATACCTTTCTCTTGAGGGATAGTGGCAATCTACCTGTCATAATTTGAGAGTGCTTGCCAAATGTGCGCCAGCCCATTCTTTTTCTTCTAGTTACTTCAATCTCGTGGTTCGGCTCCGCGGTTATTACCTGCCCTAAGTAGACATAGTCTTTTACGACCTGAAGTGCACTATTACCTATCTCAAAGCGCTGCTCTTTTCCGAGGTTGTTGTACATTACTTTCGTTTTCTGCAGATTCATTTTAAGACCTACCTTTCTGCTCTCCTTGTCTAACTCCGTAATCATGAGTTGCAATTCGTCCCCTGAGCTACTCAGCAATGCAATGTCATCGGCGAAGCGCAGGTTACTTAGGTACTCTCCATTAACTCTTATTCCTAACTGTTCCCATTCTAGGCTTCTGAAAACCTCCTGTAAGCACGCGGTAAATAGCATTGAGGAGATTGTGTCCCCCTGCCTTACACCCTTCTTGATTGGTATTCCGTTGCTTTTTTTATGAAGCACTATGGTAGCAGTTGATCACCTGTAGATTTCTTCCAGGATGTTTATATATACTTCATCGACGCCCTGATTCCGCAGTGTCTGCATGACGGCTGATATTTCTACTAAATCAAACGCCTTCTCGTAATCTATGAAGGCTATGTATAGCGGTTGGTTATATTTTGAGCATTTCTCTATTACCTGATTGATAGTATGAATGTGGTCGATTGTTGAGTAGCCTGTTCGAAATCCTGCTTGTTCCTTTGGTGATTGAATTCTAATGTTTTCTTTACTCTGTTAGAAATTACTTTTGTAAATAGCTTGTATACTACAGAGAGCAAGCTAATCGGCCTGTAATTCTTCAAGCCCTTGTCATCTCCTTTCTTATGTAATAAGATGATGTTAGCGTTCTTTTAAGACTGGTACTCTTCCCGTCAGGAGACACCTCGTAAACAGGGTGGCTAGTTTTTCTAACGCAATCTGTCCTCCATCTTTCAGCAGATCTGATGTTACCTGATCCTCACCAGCAGCTTTGCCTCTTTGCAAGCTCTCCAAAGCTTTTCTGACTTCTTCTATCTTTACTGGTGGGGTGTCATCTGGGTTACTGCTAGTTCTTATAGTATTTAATTCGTGGTTGTCCCGGCTACTGTACAGATTTCTGTAAAACTCCTCCGCTATTTTAACTATCCTATCAATATTGCATAAGGAACTTGCATAAGGAAGCATAAAAACTAACACAGATCTTCGTTAGATTTGGAACTTTGTGAAATCGGGTTTCATTAGATTGAGTTTCAACTTTGAAGAATTTTTAAGTGCTAACACATGGCACATACACGCACACATGCATAGCACCAAATATGTACAATGTTGTGCTAGTTTCAACGGCAGCTCAACAAGATTGAGAGGGGAGAAATCTAAAAGATTTTATATTTTAAATATAGAACTCTTAGTGGCCTCACAGCTAAGGTGGACGCAGAATTCGTGTGTTACTGCCAGCTCTTCGACAGCCTCCTGTTCAGGCACAGAAAGTGGCGCTGTTTCATTTCATTTATTTTGCCCTCATTTGCACATAGCTTTACAGAGGGGAGTGGGGTATCTAAAATAAGCTCTAAACAAGAGCAAACAGTGTGATCAAAATAATAAAGACAAGATATATGAAGATTTAATGTTAGGCCATATAACTGAATATATGCGAATGAGTTCTGCAAAGGCCCGCAAGGTGGTAGAAAGGTGGTTGTCTATTTTTCTTTTACAACTGAATACAATTGTAGAGAGAGAGAGAGAGTGAGTGAGTGAAAAAAAAGAGATAGATACGCACACAATATACGCTTCACGCATCGTCATGTAAGTAATTCTGTGTGGTAGGCGAAAGCAAGTCATGATTTGAAATGGAATCCATGTTGGAGGAAAGGTGGTTCCGGTCCTGTGACGGTGCGTGGGAAGAAGGAATGATAGAAAGTGTTAGTGCGGCAGGTAATGACGTGTACCTTATGATGATTTAGATGAGCTGTGCGATAGGATGGAGTTGCAATGAACTGAGCTTTCAAATGTGGATGATTTAATATGTTGTGAAAAAGTATAAGACGAGATGCTTTGTGACGTGATTCAAGTCACTGGAGCTAAAGGGCGCATTTAATTGACGTGAAACGGCTGGTGCAATGGTAATTAGATAATATGAAGTGTGCAGAATTATTTTGTAGCATTTCAAGTGAGTGAGTTGTGTTTAGTTGAAAATTGTCTCGAATAAATCTTGCATATTTGCATTTTGGACTAACTATTGTTTTTTACATTATTAGTTTCACAGCTTGAGGGGCACGCCTAAAGTCGTGTCGTAAGTATGCTAGCATTCGGTTGGTATTGTTTATAACGTTGTTGATGTGATTCTTCGAGTTTGAGTCAGATGTTATGTGAATCCCCAAGTATTTGCACAAAGTTACAGAATCTAGAGCAGCATCGTTTAAGGCGTAGTTAGCAGGGGCCCGGTAGTTCGTGCAGTGCGTAAAACTTCACATTTGTTAGTGTTGAGGTTCATGCACCAAGTTCTGCACCAGTTATCAATAGTATTAATAATGTCCATTTGCAAAGAACTAGTGTCAGAGTTAGATGCAATTTCCGGTTTTGGATGACGGTGAAGGAGAATAGAAAATCATATGAGTGGAACTGCATTATAAGGCTCGTGTTGTACTAGTTCGATTGAGACAGAGCTTCGGGTCAATAAAAGACTGAGCCAGCTTTCACTGAGAAACCTAAAATATAAAGAAAAATGTGAATGGAAGAAACAAAGCAATGAATTGCATGCCCTAACTACAAGTGCTAAAACAAGCGAGCACTGCGTTTATGTGAAGTTTAATCATAATGTTTGAGCAAAAAAACAGCAGTGACTAGTTCTGCCTACACTTGCATCGACGACTGCCGTGTACAATAGTCTGGAAAGATAATCTAGATCTTTCCGCTATGGCTTTTTTGTTTTTTAAATGCTAAACAAACCTCATGTTCATAACTTATTTCACTCTGCAGAACCAAAGCCTTACCTTGGACGGCAGCAATGGCATCCGTATCCTAGCCGCCGGTTTGCCACGCTCTGAGAACCCTTCAAGCGATGCTTCATACTGGTACAAGCTGTGCGTGTGCATGCCTTCTGGCCGAATCTTCCGTGTACCGGTTCGGGAGCAGGGCTTTGGATGCGGAGACGTTAGGTTTCCAGAGAGCGTCAACCCCTGTACCTAGGTGCAGCCGTGCAGCATGCCATATATTATCTATCTATTACTAAGCTAGTCTTTAAAGCCAGAACACACTAGCTGAAAAATGCGCACTGTGTGCTTTTAGAAGAAAATTGCAAGCCTCCAGAATTGCCACGCAGCAGCATTCTAATGTTGTGAAAGGGATGGGCTAATACGCAATTGTTCGTAGTGCGCCTAATGTGCTTGCCAGTAATACCTTCAGTGATGTACACATGCTGTAACAGTTTTATGCAGACCCCATGGACATGCTTGTTTCGCTCTAATGTCGAAGCACATTTCGTCCTCGTGTCATTGCTTGTTTCTCTTGGTCTGCACACGTTCCATCTATCAGTATGAAATACAACTTGTTGCTGAGCTAGCTAGATGATTGTTTAAGTTGAAAAATAGAAATGGCACAAAAAGACTGGGAAGACACAAACTAACTAGCACGTGGCCTTCTGTGAAGGAGTACTAATGGGAAGGCTATTAGAATTCGTACATGCGTGCGTATTTCATTCGCTATGACAAATAACTTTATGACTGTGACTGTTGTAGCAAAACTCTGGTCTGTACCTTTCGACAAGGCCATCTGGGGCCCACATAATTCTCTCAAGACTGTAGTAAATATGCATTACCCCCATCTTGCAAAAAAGCAACTGCAGAGGAAGTGACATCAGTCTCTGTACTCCCATGCCTCAATCCAAGATGGACGGGCTCACCGCCATTTGGTGTGGCTGCACTGCTGCAGAGGAATTGCTTTGTCGGCAGCACTCTGTGTGTGTTTCTCTGCTAGCGTGCTTGAGCCGCAAAAGGGTACTGACTCGAATTTTCGTAACTGGGTCTACTCAGCCATACAAATGTCCTGTAGTCAAATCACTACATACTAACAAGAAGCTTCAGAAAAGCTGCCTAGATAGGTGGTACGTTGTTTAGACATAAAGTGAAGTTTCGCATGGTGCACCTGCTGATGCCATGAGCACCAGCGTGACATCGGGCTACAGTAATATTTCTGGTGACTTCACCCACGAGTATGACAAGTTGTGACGACATAAGGTACCGAAACACGCAAAAGGGTCACTTATGCATCGTTGACAGAGCCGCAGAGCAGTGCTGCGATTGAGCGAGCATGTAACGTAAAACTTTTTATCATGACTTCAAGGTACTGTAGGAACTGCCACCAGCATATAAAAACATGCAATTATTTTCAGTCCACACTTGTACCTAGCAGTGCACTTTCTAGGCTCTTGAGGACTTGGCCTTTCATTGGACACAGTAAAATTACAACTAGAAATTTTCTTTTCAGTGCCCCTTTCTTAGATATTTTTGGGCATAGTATTTCTTTTAACTAGAAACACGCCAAAATTCCAGTCAGTTTTCTTGTTGAAGGGCCCCTCAAACAGTTCTTTCATATTCCATTTTTGATTAGACTACTATTGGAGCAAATCATTGGCACCATAATTCAATCGAAACACCCCTTATTAATGGAGCTGCCACTAATAGCAACTACCTTCCTCCTCCGCACCACTATTCACCCTCAGCTACTTTCTTCCTTCGAGCGCTTGGGGCTAAGCTCCGCTTTCACGGGGACTGTGCCACGAATTTCACAGCCAATCAGATCAGCAGCCACGGTGACGTCAATAGGGTAGCGTGTCGATCTGTGAAGTGAAATGAACTTTATTTGGTCCTGGAGAACTGGTCAGACACCCCCCGAAGAAGGGTTTGTCGCAGTTTCTGGCCGCGTCTTCGCCAGGACTAGAAGACCGTGGCCCTCCGCCCGTTTGCAGGCCTCCTGGACTGCCAAGTATTTGACTGAGAGCTCGGAGCTTTTAAGAGCCCTCTACAAGTCTTCTTCTGTGCTTAACTTTACACCACGTAATACTGGGCACTGCCAGAGCATGTGAGCGAGTGTGCAGTTATGTGCCTCACAACTAGGGCATCCTGGAGCTATGCCATCAGCAAAGTGGCTGAATGTGCAACGAGATGGGAATGAACCTGCCTGTAGCATCCGAAGAACCGACGACTGCTGCCGAGTGAGCTTAGAATGCGGAAGCGGGTACCTCCGCCTAAACAACTGATGATCGGACATCACTTCCTTAAAAGTGCCAAGTGGATCTTTAAAGTTATCCGCTAACCCACCTTCGTACCCGCCCGTACCGCCGCGGCACGTGATTTCTCGCGCACGGTTATGGCCAATTTCATTGGCGTTGGGAAGAGTGGAATGCACCTCTGAGCCCATGTGTGCTAGAAACCACGTGATTGTGTGGTAGCCTACTACACCCGTGGATTTTTAAAATAGCAGCAGCCTTCCTAGAGATTTCTCCCGAGGAAAAGGCCAGCACGGCAATCCTGGAATCAGTAAATATCTCTGGACGCGAAGGGTCCATCATTGCCAAGGCTATCGCTACCTGCTCTGCTACGGAGGCAGAGGCTTTCCTCACGGAAGTTGAATTGAGTACGCAACCGCGATGATCAACAACCACAGCTGCAAAACGATCGGAGCGACCGTACTGCACTGCATCGACGAAAGTTACACTGCCCGTGGACCTAGCCACGAAATCAAAAAGAGACTTGGCCCATTCCTTTCGCCGGCCAACATTATACTGTGAATGAACGTTACGCGGGAAGGGTGCCACCTTACACGTGCTCTTCATTGTTTGTGATAAGAAGATCTCCTGTTCATTCCCTGCCGTATGATGAAATCCCAGCGACTATAGGAGACGCTGCCCTGTTTTCGTGGAGCAGAGTCGCGGGACCTCAGCTAGTGTTTGTGCCTCGGTCACTTCCGTGAGGGTGTTGTGCATGCCCAGACTCATGAGCCTGTCCGTGCTGGTGCTCATGGGTAGGCCTAGTACCCTTTGATTGGTTGGTTGGTTGTGAAACTTTATTGCGGTCCTGCAATGTGCGCGTCAGCGCGCAGCGGACGACTCCCTTGTCGGGACCATTAGGTTAAGCCTATCGGCCGCTCTGCGGGCCTGCTGGACGGCCCAAAGTTGGTCGGCCAGGAGGGAGCTGCGTAGGGCCGCCTCCCACCTGACCGATGTACTGTTGGGGTTAGTGTACATTGCTTTGCACTCCCAGAGCATGTGCACCAGTGTGGATACATCCCCACATGTGGGGCAAGCGTCATTGGGGAACACGTCAGGATAAATAGCGTGAAGGGGTCTCAGGCTAGGGTACGTGTCGGTCTGCAGTAGCCTGAGCGTAAGGGCCTGTGGCCTATTAAGTTTTGGATGAGAAAGTGGATGTAGTCTTCACGCGAGGTAAAAATGTTTTGTTATTTCGTTGTACGTGGCAGGCGCGTCCCTGTTTTCCGCAACCCCGTTGGCCCCGAATCGTTGCCCAGAATCAACGGGGTCGGTTAGCTCGCGCGCCGCCTCGTGGGCAGACTCGTTGAAGTTGGAAGGAGCACCTTGGACCTCTCCAACATGTGCAAGAAACCAGATCAGTACGTGGTGCTTGATACCATCGCGGCCACCACTTTGGAGCATGTGCAGGGCTTTCTTGGAGATTACACCGCGCTTCGAAAGCGCGAATAGTTGACCTAGAGTCACTATAGATGACCTCTCTTTCACCTTTCAGGATGGCTAGGGCGATGGCCACTTGCTCGGCAATCGTCGGATCGTCATTGTGAACCGATGCGCAGTTGGTGATTTGCTGTTTGGAGTCGACGACGACTGCGGAGAAGGCGCGGCTACCACGGTACGCTGTCGCGTCGGCAAAGCTGACGCCGTGCTCCTCACTATGAATCTGCTTGAGAAGAGTGGCAGCTCTAGCCCGTCGCCTACCAGGATTGTGCTCGGGATGGACATTCCTCGATATCGGTGCCACGTTGATGAGGTCAGAAATCTCATGGGGCACCTGTCTCATCTCATCCACTTCAACCGGAGAGTGACCGAGCTCTCGGAATATATGTCTGCCGGTCTGGGAGCTCGAAAGGCGCGCGAGCTGGGCCCGCTCCTGCGCTTCGGCATTCTCCTCCAACGTATTGTGTACTCCAAGCTGGAGCAGGCGCTCGGTGCACGTCCTGATCGGGATACCGAGGGCTCGCTTGGTAATCTTTCTGAGCAACACGTTGATCTTGTCACGCTCGGCACGCTGCCAATTGTGCATGGCCGCGACATATGAAAAATGGCAAAGCACAAAGGCATTGACCAGGCGGATTAGGTTGTCTTCCTTGAGGCCTTGGTAGCGGTTGGCCACCCGTCGAGCCAGCCGAACCGCATTATCCGTCTTGGCGGCGAGCTTGAGTATAGTCTTGCCGTTGGAACCATTGGACTTGATGGTCATGCCGAGGACCCGAATGGAGTCGACTCAGGGTATTGTGCCGCCATCTCCGGTGTAGAGCTTAATGTCACACTTCGAGATCGGCTGCCAGTTTTTGGGCTTTTGCCCTCCCCTAGTGGGTTGGTAGAGGAGGAGCTCGGACTTGTTTGGGGAACACCTCAGGCCCGTGGGACGTAGGTAATCTTCTGTGGTGTCTATGGCCTCCTGCAAGGAGGGCTCGACTTGCCCGTCACTGCCACCTGTGCACCAAATGGTAATAGCGTTCGTGTAAATTGTGCGGTTAATGCCTTGGATACATGAGAGCTTCTTGGACAACCCGACCGTGACAAGGTTGAACAGGGTTGGCGATATCACTGACCCCTGTGGCGTGCCGCGCGAGCCCAGCTCGATTTCCTCGGAGACAAGGTCTCCCACTCTGAGGGTGGCTCTCTTACGGGTCAAGAACGATTTGACATATTTACAGAATCTGACTCCAAGGCCGAGCTCAGCAATTGACCGCAAACATGAAAGAGCGAGTAACATTGTCAAAGGCTTTCTCCTGTTGAGTCGAGGCCGAGATTGGCCCACGTGTCTCGAGTATTGCAGTCGATGACTTGGTGCTTGAGCAGCTTCATAGCGTCTTGCGTCGAAAGCTTGGCCCGAAAACCAATCATGGTGTGCGGGTAGAGCCCATTGTCTTCCAGGTACCGAGTAAACCTATAGAGTACCACATGCTCGGCTACCTTTCCCACGCAGGATGTAAGCGAAATGGGGCGCATGTTGTCCAAGTTGGGTGGCCTGCCCGACTTGGGAATGAGCACGGTGTGTGCGACCTTCCACGGGTCGGGGACCTCGCCGCTCTTCCATCCCTCGTTGATGACTTCGGTGAGGTAATCGATTGACCGGTCGTCCAGGTTCCACAGGGTCTTATTAGTTATGCCATCAGGGCCCGCGGCAGACCTTCCGTTGAGCCCGTGGAGCACCTGCCGAACCTCTTCGTGGCATATCTCGACGTCCAGTTTAGTGTTGGCCATTCCAGAGTACTCTCGGTACGTTGTTGCGGGGTTCGAGTCGACAGGAGGTACTTTTGCACCAGCTGCTTCAAAACCTCCTCTTATGAAGAGGACTGCTTGGCTTCATGCATGTCACGCGCTAGTACGTTCCACTGGTTAGTTTTGATGTTAGTCTCACTGAGCAGATGCTTGAGCAGGTTCCATGTCTTGCCATTACCCATCTGGCCGTCTACCGAGTTACATACCTCGTCCCACTGCAGCTTGGAGAGGACGCAGCAGTGCTCCTCGATGGTCTTGTTTAGGTCGGAGATTTTCTTTCGCAACCTGCGATTGAGGCGCTGGCCTTTCCAGTGGGCAAGAAGTGACTGCTTGGCCTCGAGCAGTTGGGCAAGGCGGCTGTTCATTTTTTCAACCGGAAGGTCAGTACTAATATTTTTCGTGGTACTTATGACGTCCTCTCTGAGCTGGCTAATCCACTGCTCGAGGCTTGGCCTGGTTGCAGGTAGTGGTCGGTCATTGCGGACTTTGCGAAACTGGTCCCAGTTTGTCCAAAAAAACTCCCGTGCCCTCTTTCAACCACTAAGAACTGCGTCACCAGGACGTAATGGTCGCTACCTAAGTCAATGTTCGAGTTGGCCCACAGTACATCGGGGAGATTCTTCACGAAGGTCAAGTCAGGAGTCGAGTCTCTGCAGGATGAGGTGCCCAACCGAGTTGGAAAGGCCTTGTCGGTGATTAGAGTCAGGTCCATGTCAGTCGCGTTCTGCCACAGTTCCGCGCCCTTGCTGGTATTGTACGGGTAGCCCCAACTGTGGTGCGGAGCATTAAAATCACCTGCCACAACCAGGGGGTTGGGACCCGCCAGGTTGACTGCCTTCTTTACGAGGGCCCTGAAACGCTGTCGTCGGTCCTTAGGGCTACTGTACACGTTGAGAAAAAAGATGCTGCTTCAGTCCGAGCTGCGTGACAGAATCTCGGTCATAACATATTCGGCGCTGCTGGTGGCCATTTTGAGATCGTGAGAGATGTGTGTGAGCTTGCTACTGACTAAGGTGCAGACGCCCCGGCTATCAGAATAATGCAAGACAGGCTGGTAACCAGTCAGTGTGACGTTTGGGGCTAATGTTTCCTGAAGCAGAATGACGAGGGGTTTTTCGCTAGAGGATCGAATGTACTGTTGCAAGGACGCCTCTTTACTGGGGAAGCCCCTGCAGTTCCATTGCCAAATGAGAAACATCTCACTTGGCTTGGCCATCTTGGTGCTTTTGTGGGGTGGTGCTGCCCTCAGATTGGCTAAGAATAGCGTGGACGATAGGGCCCATAGCGCCGGGCTGGGTTGTACGACAGCGGTTGAGGTCAGGGCAGGTTTCACTACGCTTTCGAGAAAGGACTCTACCTTGGATACTCGGTCGTTTTGCGCGCCCAGGGTGATCTGCAGTTGGGCGAAATTCTTCCCGAGCTTATTGATGCGTTCACTGAGCGCGTATAGCGTGTCTTGAAGCTCAGACCTGACTCGATTCGCTACACCTTCCTGTTCGTAGGCGACGGCCCTCTTCTTGGGAGCACTTTGACCCTCACTGCTGCTGCCGCCGGCTTCAGTGCTGTGCACTTCCATAGGTAGGGGCATTGTATCGGCGACGCAGGCGGCGGCGGGTTGCAATAGTGGGTTTTTCGCGTTCTTAATCTCGGCAATTTCGGATATAAGCCTGTTAATAGTTTCCCTCATCGCAGCGTTCTCGCGTTTCAGCTGGGAAATCTCGCGCGCGCTTTCCGCGTGCTCTGGGAGTGACCCGGACAGTACCTCAGCTGGCGCTCCTCGGACTGTGTCGGCCCAGGTTACAGAGCCCGACTTCTTGCTTCTCGCTGACACCCCGCTAGGCTGCTGTTGACTCCCGGTAGACCTGGATCGAGACCTGGAGCGGCTCCCAGACTTGGAGCGCCGAGCTCCTCCTTGGAACCGGGAGCGGCTCCTGGACCGGGAACGGCCCCTGGAATGGGACCGAGAACGTCGCCTGGAACAACCCCCGGAACCGCGTGACTGCTGGAAGTCCTGCCCATCCGTGAGGGGTGATAATGGTGCCGTGGCTTGGCCTTGATCGGCGGCGCGAGACTTTTCCCAGCACCTTCGTGGCACGACGTACGGGATCTGGAATCTTTGCCTGCAGTCCTTGTCAGCCGTGAGGTGCTGCCCACCGCACAGCCTCCACCTGGGGGTACACTTGTGTTGTGCGTCAGGATTTGAAGCACGCAGCCCCGACATACAACGTCGCCTGGGCTGGGACACATATCAGCACGGTGACCGAGCCGACCACAAGCGTAGCAAATGTCTATTTTCTTGTGATAAAGTGAATATTGCACAAGGGTGGGGCCGTAGCGTACAAAGTTTGGGACTCGTCGAAGGCGACAATTACCGTACCGGTGATGCCTATGCTCTTGGATGCCAGGGCGAGCCGATTTCTTTCATTTACGATCTTGTTGTCAATATCATTCGGGCCGACGACGAGTGGAATACCTCAGATCACGCCCTTGCACATGGAATGAGGGGCGTGTGATGTTAACGTGGGTTCAGGATTCGCTCCAGAAAGAATAACGTAGCATGCAGATGGACAAACAGGCGAGACACCTTTACAGACACGACTGGACTCAACGAATAGAGAAAAACAGTTATATTTGACATGAGAGCTGTAACGCGAAATAGTCGAGCAGTAGCCTAGTTTGTTGTAGGAGCCGATGAAGTTGCCGAGTTGAAGGCACCGTGTGTTGACCATTTGTCCGATGCCGTAGCTCGGTGTTTTGTCTGGCCGCATGAAGTCAAGAAGGTCCGCTCTGTGGCCATTGATGCCGGGACTCTGCGCCCAACGGACACTCTCCACGGTGGACGCCCTCGGCCTGTGCGTGCTCGTGGGCCGAACCCTGAGTGTGCCCGTCTGCCCACAGCGTGAAGACGTTAACCCGGTCTCGTGCACGTTCCCTGTCCCGATCTCCTCGTAGCGGAACAGGCCCGGAGCCCTACCTCCTGCTGCCTCTAAGTCGAGGCAGCAGGAGGTAGGGCTCCGGGTTCTCCCATGGACCGGACGCCCAGCGAAGGAGAGCCCAGCCTTGCAATTCCGACTCTCGTGCACGGCCCAAGCTGTCTCGAGACACGCCGCGCACACGATCCCCGTCCTCTTTGCCACCGCACGGCACATACGCGATTCGCCCCCGCACAGCGCACACATTCAAAAGGCCACACAAGTCGCCACCGCACGCACATACGCGATTCGCCCCCGCACAGCGCACACATTCAAAAGGCCACACAAGTCGCCACCGCACGGCGTACTGTTTTGTTTTTGCACATTTCAACCCGCGCGCACCATATTACAACTATTTTAAAAGAGACGCGCGGGAAGAAAGAGTTAATACATAGCACGCTTTCCAGTTTGTGCGGTTGAGTTCGTTGCTACATGTTAAGCACGACTCATGTAGTCCGCTCCTATGTTGTCACAGCCTTTTATGTATTGAACATAAAAGAAATATTCTTGCAAAAGGAGACTCCCTATTGTTCAGGTGTTTGGCAGAATTCAAGTACTGTAAGGGCTGGTGGTCGAACTACACAATGAACGGCTTTCCATACAGGTAAATATGGAACTTCTGTATGGCCCATACAAGTGCGAGGCATTCCTGCACGATTGTAGAATAGCGGGTCTCCCTGGCCAATAAGTTACGACTAGCGTAATCGACAGGGTGTAGCACTTGATCGTTTCCCATCTGAAACAATACCGCATCCAGGCTCGTATTCGAGGCGTCTGTGTGAAGTACAAGCTCTTTCGAAAGGTCGGGAGCGAGGAGTATTGGCACATCACCCAGCTTCTCCTTTAGTGTCGTGAATGCTGCTTCTTGATCTGGACCCCACGATACATTGTGTCTTTGTCCCTTCTTTGTGAGGTCTGTCAATGGCTTTGTTAGTTCGGCGTAGTTTCGTATGAACCTCCGGTAATAGCCAGTCAAGCCAAGGAATGACTGTAGTGCCTTCTTGCTTGCAGGACGTTTAGTAGCCAGAATCTTCTCCAGGGTTTTGAGAAGAGGTTCGACTGTAGCCTTCCCGATGCGATGTCCCAGGAACACGATGCTGCTTTCTCCTATTTCGCATTTCGTTAGCTTGATCGTGAGATTGGCTTGTTTGATTCGGTGAAACACTTTTCTGAGGGTGTCTATGTGTTTTTGCCATGCGTCGGTAGCAATGACAACATCGTCGAAGTAATGATGAACGTTTTCGACACCACCCAGTACATGTCTCATCAGGCGCGCAAATACGACCGGTGCCATCTTGATACCAAAAGGCATGTAAAGAAAGTGGTAGAGACCAGACATGCTAGAAAAAGCAGTTTTCTCACGGCTCTCTCTAGACATTGGTACTTGCCAATATCCTTTCGTGAAGTCAAATTTGGAAAAAATCTGCTTTTGACCAACAAGTACAAGTACGAGATCAATGCGTGTTATTGGCTCGCAATCTGGGATGAGTATCTTGTTTAGTTCACTGAAGTCGATGCAGAGCCGAAGCGTGTTGTCAGGTCTCTTCACCACTACGATCGGTGCGTGGTACGGCGAATTAGACTTCTCAATGATACCCAACTTTAGCATCTCTTGCACTTCCTTTTCGACCTTTTCTTGCAAAGCAAATGGTATAGGGTACTGAGGGACGTGCACCGGTTTATTGGATGTAAGACGAAGGGAACACTCCACGAGCGCAGTCCTTCCAGGCAGGTCTGAAAAAATGTCGGCATACTCTTCTAATAAGCATTCCACTTCTTCAACCTGTTCAGCGGTAAGGTCTGTGGCTACATTGACATCAGTGCAAAATTGTGTGCGATGCAGGTTCAGTGCTGGCATAAGGTTCACGTCATCTTCTTGTCCTTCGGTGGTGTTTTTGTTAACCTCTGTGACAACTGACACCTGTTGGGGCTCGCTAGGCTGCCGTTCTTCGTACCTCTTGAGCATATTTATATGGAATATCTTGTTTTTCCCAAAGACGTCAATGACGTAATCCACGTCATTTCTTCGCTCAATTACTGGGAATGGTCCTTTCCACTGCATTAGAAGTTTATTGGAGTCAGTAGGCAACAATATGAGAGCTTTGCCGCCTGAACACAATTTCCTAGGACGACTTTTCTTGTCGTAGTATGTTCTTTGCTTGGCGCGAGCTTTTTCCAATTGTTCTTGCGCTATCTTGCACG
Source organism: Rhipicephalus microplus (assembly GCF_013339725.1). NCBI lineage: Eukaryota > Metazoa > Arthropoda > Arachnida > Ixodida > Ixodidae > Rhipicephalus > Rhipicephalus microplus. The sequence continues at coordinate 205,809,710 of NC_051165.1, forward strand.
CCTCCTCCAGCCGATTCCGCAAGTCAAAGACATACGTGTATGTTGTCCGTGTTTCTCCATCGAGTTCCTCATTCGTCTACAGCTCTCTTAATACTGTCAGCGGTCCTCGGACATGACGACCATAGATAAGCTGAAAGGGAGAGAACCCAAGGCTTGCCTGTAGTACTTCTCGGTATGCAAAAGCAGGGGGGCGAGGTACCTGTCCCGTGATCTTGGTTTTTCTTGGCACATTCTCCTTAACATCATCTTTAAGGTGCCATTGAATTTTTCTACGAGGCCATTCGCCATAGCATGGTATGGCGTCGTCCTGAGAAGCTTCACGGAGAAAAGCCGACTAGCCTCTTTTATTAAGTCGGAGGTAAAGCTTGCTCCCTGGTCGGTGACTATTTCTTTGGGTAAACCAATGCAGGAAAACATTTCGATGAGCGCTTCGGCAACATGAACGGTATCAATATCGGGAAGTGCTATAGCATACAGATACCTAGTTGCGAAATCAACTAAGGTCGGAACGTATTGGTTCCATCAGTCTGACATTGGTGAGAAGGGGCCGATCAGATCTACTGCCACTCTTCCAAAAGGTGTGCGGATCAGAGGCATGTTGCCCAATGGAGCGACTCCTACTTTTCCTTTAGGTGTTGTTCGTTGGCATATGTCATATGATTTCACGAAGCGTTTTACGTCTCCGTGTAAATCAGGCCAGTAGAATTCTTGCAAAATACGATCGGTTGTTCTTTTGATTTTCTGATGCCCAACCATGATGTTTTCATGGGCAACTTCTAAAATATTTCATCGAAACGCCTTTGGAACTACCACCTTTGTAAATGTTCTACCTGTTGCAAGGCGGTAACAGCGGTAGAGCAATCCATTTTCTTCCACGAATTCATAGCCGTGACCTTTTCCCGATTTAAATTCTTTGTTCACTTCACTAAAAAACGGTTTTAACTTCGGGTCACTCTGCTGCCCCTCAATGAGTTGCGCTTTTGTGATGTCACTCGACAAAACCTCCGGGTCGTACAAGGGACGCATCTTGCTTTGTTTTTGTTGTGGAGCTTTGGATTTAGCGGTGCTTGAGGCCTGCGGAGGGTTCCTGGTCATGTTTGGTTCTTTCCACTCTTCCTTAGCCGCATCTGCTCGCTACCAGTCCGAATCAGGATCGTATGGTCCTCTGACGCCTGGAAAGTTTCCTAAAACCACATCGTACAGGGGTTGGTTCATACAAGCCACTTTTATACTGCCTGAAAAGTAAGGTGTTCTCACTTGTATGAGGGCTTCAGGGAGGCGACTCCTTGAGCCATCAGGCAAAATGACACTGCTTGTTTTACCCGTCAAGCACTCTTCAGGAGTCAACTCTCGCCTGACAATTGCTGTATTGCCTGTGTCCCAAAGCACGCGAATTTTTCGTCCTAGCAATCGCCCTTCAACTACTGGCATCCCGTCGCTTAGGAAAGGTACAGCGGGTTTTCTGTTCTTGTCGTCATTACTTGAGCGGCTAGTTTGCTTTCGGGGGCACTTTGATGTTTTGCCCTGACAAGGTCCAGTCAGTTGTGCTTCTGTGAATGCACAGGACAAAGTCGGTTTGTTGTCTGCGCACTGACTTCTGCAATTTTCAGCCGAGTTTCCCGGTTTGCCACACGATTTACACCTTACCAATTGTTTAGGTTGGCTGCGACAGTCGGGAGCCAAATGGCCGAGTCGATTGCAGAGCATGCACTTCACTTGTGGTTTACAGGGTGCTTCATTAAGTTTCTCACCAAAATCCTTCCCCGTACCGGGATCTTTTCCAATGTTCGGCAAATTCTGTGCTTCGAGGAAGCGATCAGTTAGCTTAGCAAGCTCGTCAAGTGATTTGCCCTCTCGCTCCTTTAAGAAGATGACTAGTTTCGGTTGGCAACAGCGTAGGTATTGCTCGGAGATTATATGATCACGTAGCCCTTCGTACGTTTTCGACACGTTGGCCATGTCGACCCAGTGATCAAAATAGCCCGCAATTCTCACGGCTAACTGCGTTCTAGTTTCGCGGTCCGCAGCTCTTGCCTTGTGAAACTTGTCTTGGTAACCCTGCGCCATAAATTGGAACCTTTGCAGCAAAGCTTTCTTCACCTTCTGGTAGTCCAATGAATCGGCGGCAGTCATCCTACCGATCACAGTTACGGCGTCACCCGTGAGGCACATACTCACAGCCATGGCCCATTTCTCTTGTGGCCAATCCTGACCGATTGCTACTCGTTCAAATCCTTGTAAGTACGCGTGCAAATCATCGTGTTTCTCGTCAAAGAGAGGAATTAATTTCTGCGGGTTAAGCGGTGATGAAGTGCTGGGTACCGGCAGAACGTCATTAGCTGCAGCCGGTACATTCCGAGCTCCTTCCTGAAGCTGTAGCTTTAGTTGGAGGATCTCACGCTGCCTCTCATCAGCTAAGCGCGCTATCTCCGCAGCCTCTTTCAGTGCCTCTCGTTCCGCAGCTCTATCATCCCTTTGTTCTGCCTGCTGAGCCTTGATCCACCTGCTCAGTTCTGCGCCTGTCAGCCTGAGTTGAATCCCTACAGCGGCAAGCTTTTCTAAGTTCATGTTGGAAGCTGAACGTGTGCTGTTACACAAGTGAAACTGCTTGTTTTTTTTCTACTGTTACTGAGCGAATCCTGGTAGGATCGCCAGTTTGTGATGTTAACGTGGGTTCAGGATTCGCTCCAGAAAGAATAACACAGCACGCCGGTGGAGAGACACGCGTAAGACACCTTTACAGACACGACAGGACTCAATGAATAGAGAAAAACAGTTAGATTTGACATGAGGACTGTTATGCGAAATAGTCAAGCAGCAGCGTACAGTTTTTTGTCGGAGCCGATGAAGTTGCCGAGTTGAAGGCGCCGTGCGTAGACCATCTCTCCGATGCCGTAGCTCAGTGTTTGGTCTGGCCGCATGAAGTCAAGAAGGTCCACTCTGTGGCCGTTGATGCCAGGACTCTGCGCCCAAGAGACCCGCTCCATGGTGGACGCCCTCGGCCTGTGCGTGCTCGTGGGCCGAACCCTGAGTGTGCCCATCTGTCCACAGCGTCAAGACCTTGGCCCGGCCTCATGCACGTTCCCTGACCCGATCTCCTCGTAGCGGAACAGGCGGGAGCGCTCTAAGTCGAGGCAGCAGGAGGTAGGGCTCCGGTTTCTCCCATGGACCGGACGCCCAGCGAAGGAGAGCCCAGCTTTGCAATTTCGACTCTCGTGCACGGCCCACGCTGTCTCGAGACACGCCGCGCACACGATCGCCGTCCTCTGCGCCACCGCACGGCACATACGCAATTCGCCCCCCAAACGGTGCACACATTCAAAAGGCCACACAAGTCGCCACCGCACGGCGTACCGTTTTGTTTTTGCACATTTCAACCCACGCGCACCATTTATTATGACAGGGCAGCCTCGTAGGCACTGACCTTGTATGTTCAGCGCTTGACGACGATCTGGCAAACTTTGACGTATTGGTTGGCATTTTCTCTTCTAGGTGTGCTGACAACCATAATATTCTGCTGCACATTGGGGCATAGCATGTCGCCTCGCAAATCTTCGGCGCAGATGCTTGTGGCCACCAGGATTGCATCAGCCACCACGGTGCAGCCGGTCTTGACAATATCTCTTGATCTTGGTATCCTCCCTGGGAAGCTGAGGCATCCGGCCCGCGCGAATGATCCTAGGGTTGCTGTTATTGCCACTGTTGCGGCCTCGCGGGGCCTCAACTGTTGTCGACTTCGTCTCGTTGAGAGTAGCACCATTAGGATTAGCGCCTGCCGAGCGCGCGCCAGCTCTTCTGGCACCTACAGACTGCCAACCGCGGTCTTCTGTTACCTCTTCTGGGGTGATGTCCTCCCCCACCACCTGATATTTCATTTTTCTGGAACTAAGCCCTGAAAAGAGCGAAAAGGGCATCTGGGAACAAGGACGCGGCTGGCGTCGCACCGGCATGGGCTTACCTCGTTAGGCTTCAGTACCCTTTGATGCTTTTACTTGTTAAAGTGTCGAGTTTATCCTCCTCGCGTTTAGAACACTTTAGCGAGGATGCCACGTAATTAATGTGGCTCATGAGGAATGCGTGGAAGAGCCGAAGGAGATTGCTCTCCCTCAGCTCTCCTGTGGTGAGTAAGAGGGTTTACTCAGTGGGTCCAAATCATCGAATGCACTCAAGACAACCTGATAGAATGAAGACGTTCTCTATATCGGACGAGGACAGGAACACATATAATGGAATCTCACAGTGATGAAGGGAAAGTCAACAACTAAGTTTCTTCCACGGGAGAAGAAAATCTACGTCGTTACGGCCAGCGTGCTTCACTCCCGCGACAGCAAGTGTACATGACCACACTCACGTGCACCGTCGTGGTGACTGTAGCACCAGGCAACGTGGCGTTGAGTCCATCGCAGTAGCGTCCACGGTGAGACACGCCTTCTCATGTACCTCGCTGGCTCGAGCTTAAGTCGATGTTTCGCACCATAACGTCTTGTTGGCGCCCAGGTCACGCCTTACCGGGGCGAGCACCGAGGACATGGGGTCTAAAGCCCCGACAACTGTCGAAGCCGCCTGCGCACGCTCCCTGCACCACCTTCTTCTTTCTCTTCTTTGTTTTGATTCTGCGCTCAGGGTTTTGCCCCTGTGGCTGGCTCATCGCACTCATCACATTCTTCCCCCCTCTTTCAGAAAGTTGCACGCACTTTGGCTGCTGCTGTTGAACTAGTCCACAGAGCGTGCTACTTGACAATGCCAAAGGATGTAGAGGTGGTGTCTGATAGACATTTTGGTTGCTGACATTCATACAGTCCAAAGTCTGTTGCCGGGTCGAATTTCGGACGTACAAGTTGGAGACAGAGTTGCACCAATGCTGTAGGCTGGAATGTCCAAGTGTTTCACCGGCATTTAGGGAGCACTGCAATATACACTCAAAGATTTACCGGCATAGAAGTGCACTATTTGAAGCATTCGTTTCAATGTCACATTGACTATATTCTCTACGTTTCACCAAGGAACATGTCTTGCACAGATTTGACATGAGCCTATCTGAAAAGTGGAGAGCGATTCAACTTATTTTGTTGTCATATGACATGTCATGATACCTAAGAGGCGCAAGGGGCCATCACAAAAGTATACATACAATGGGAGTACAGGTCAGTTCGTTATCAATGCATCATGTTTATAGGCTGATTCTTTTTCTTCCAAGTGTTCACACGGAACCAGCGTTCTTTATTTCAGCTCACTTCTGGGTAACACGGAGCTTTGTCGATGCTGCTAAGATCCAACCACCAGCACTCAACCATGAAATCTGTACCTGAGTCTCCGGCTGGGTAGTACCCACAACACAGCAAGCTTTTGCTGGGTCAATGCCCATCTGTTCTGAAGTGGTACCAATAGCCATACATTGGGCTCATGGCGTTTCTAACTGCGCTAGTACTTTAGGAGTTCAACTCTCTTTCCTGACCTTTGCCCTTGCGGCTCTATTTCAGGAATGTCATCAGGAACTTGCTTTAACTTGAGATTCTGAACGATCATTTCAGCTGGCAAGGTAGTTGTCTGACTCAGGCCTAGCATACACCCAGCTGGCATGCTCTCGCGAAGGACTCAAGCTTCCGGCACGTCAAAAGTACCATGGTTACTGGCTGCGCTTTCTTTCACATCACTCTCGCTGCCACGACCACTTGGCAGTTCTGAAGTCACAGACTGAGATCTGTTTGCAACAGTCTTAGTTTGACCAACAGGTCCAAACTGAGGAAAGCAAAGACCGACTTGCTGTCTATCACTGCGGACTGTGTTGTCGTCACATGCCCGCTTTGCACCTGTAGTTGCAGACTGTGTATCTGGAGGAACAACGTCAAGTTCTTTATCATTCACGTTTTCACGTGTCAGCGAATCAGCTATATATGTCTCGTCTTGGTAAAGTTTTACCCTATCCACCTCATTAGCCTCATTGGGCGCTGCTTTGCAACTTGCAATCTTTCGTATGTCTGAGATAGCCGTGCGTATTTCCGACAGTAGCTTCTCTCCTTCCCGTCTTACACGCTCATAGTCATTGTCATCTTTGCATATGTACTGCAGTTCGAAATCAATCCTTATGTGTTCCTCTTCGAGGTCTTCTCGCAACATTCGCTTTAAATTGGAGCAAAACCAACCGACCTCCTCTCCAATACATAATAGTCCTTGCAAGTTAACAAGCGTCTTGAGCGTGACAGGTTTTCGGCGGGAACATAGTAAGTGCCGATCCTGGCAAGGCTCGCCAATTTTGGTGGGTAAGGGGGTTTACTCAACGGGTCCAAGTCATCGGACGCACTCAAGACAACCTGATAACATGAAGACGTTCTTTATATCGGACGAGGTCAGGAACACATATCATGGAATCTCACAATGATACGTGGAAAGTCTACAATAAAGTTCCTTCCACGCGAGAAGAGAGTCTACGTCGTTACGGTCTGCGTGCTTCACTCCTGCGACACCAAGTCTACATGACCACACTCACGCGCACCGTCGTTGCAGTGACCGTAGCACAAGGCAACGTGGCGTTGAGCCCGTCGCAGTAGCGTCCACGGTGAGACACGCCTTCTCGTGTAGCTCACTGGCTCGAGCTCAAGTCAATGTTTCGCACCATGACGTCTTGCTGGCGCCCAGGTCACGCTCAACTGGGGCTAGCGCCCAGGTCACGTGGCCTAAAGCCCCGGCAACCATCCAAGCCGTCCGCGCACGCTCCCTGCACCGTCTTCTTCTTTCTATTCTTCGTTTCAATTCCGTGCTCAGGGTTTTGCCCCTATGGCTCGCTCATCGCAGTCATCACACCTCCTCTGCGGCTTGAAACCCTCAACATTAGTCTGAGCATGTTCCCCATTTTGGAGGTGATGCGAGCCAAAATCTGTGAATTTCTATCGTTGGATTGAAGAAGGAAGCCTAGCACCCGAATACAATTGACTCTAGGAATCTACTGCCCATCCCGTGTGGCTATAGTAATCTGCACCTGATTAAGCGGTGACTTGTTCCTTCTTTCGGGTCGAACCGGTCGATATAGAGGGGGATACTGAAGCCCTGTGTCTTGTAGAAAACGTTCCGTGATAGACAAAGTAGATTGGAGCGCCTCCTCCACTTCAGCATCCGAACCCCCCATGCACCAGACTGTAATGTCGTCGGCATATAAGGTATAGTTGTTGTTGGCTACAGTGGAGAGGCGCTCCGAGAGGCCTTTCATGGCTATGTTGAACAAAAGGGGTGAAATTACCGCTCCCTGCGGCATGCCCCTCGCACCCAGAGTGAAGGCTTCAGATTCTAATTTGTTAATCTTTTTGGTGGATTTGCGGTCCTTGAGGAAGGCGCAAATATAGGCGTTAAACTTGAGACCTAATCCTATGCGCTCTATCTCCTCCAGTATAAACTGATGTGAAATCGTGTCAAACGCCTTGGCGAGATCAAGGGCCAATATTTCTCGAACATCTCGGGTGTGTAGGTCGATAATTTGCTTTTTAATCAGCAGCATCACATCCTGGGCAGAGAGAGCCCGCTGGAAACCTACCATGTTGTATGGAAAGAGCTCTTTATCCTCAATATACCAAGATACTCTGTTGTGTACCGCATGCTCCATCACCTTCTTCATGCAAGATGTGAGGGAAATGGGAGTAGGTTCTCCATGGCGAGCACCTTGCCCGGCTTATGAATGAGTATTACCGAGGCAGTCCGCCAGGCCTCAGGCACAAGACCTTCTGCCCAGAGGGTGTTGACCTCCTCGGTTAACTTAGCGATGGACTTTTCATCGAGATTACGCAGCAACCTGTTTGTAATGCCGTCTGGACCAGCGGCTGAGTGGCTATGCATGAAGCACCTATTTGATTTCAAGGCTTGTAAAGGGAGAGTCGATTTCCTCGAGCAGTCTTCCCTGATAGACCGGATAATGCCAGTCCCCGGAGGGGCCAAGTGGAAGGTATCGCTCTGCTGATTCCTTGAGTAAAGTGGTATCAGTGACTCTACTGCTCCGCTGTGCTTGAACTAAGTGGTTGATTGGCAGCCTCTGATTATTTTTGGAGTTTGTCTGATTGAGTAGTACCTTCAGGAGGTTTCATTTACCTCCGGCGCGCATCTTCCCATCTAATTTTGAGCAAACCTCGTTCCACTGCTGCCTAGCAAGCTCCTGACAATAATCTTTAACATCTTGATTGAGGAGAGCTGTGCGTTTGCGGAGCCTCCTATTTAGCTTTTGTGGGGGCCATCTCTCAACCAGCGATTTTTTAGCCTCCAATAAATACGCAAGTCCACCGTATCCACCTGTAAGTCAGTTTGGACAGTCTTGGTTGCAAGGAGCTCATCCTCCGCGTGTCGAGAAAAGAGTTCCTCTAACATGGCATATTCTGTCTGATCAGCTTTCCAGCGCTTTTTGAACTCGTCCCAGTCCGTCACCCTGTACTCTTTAGGTGGAGCCGCCCAGGTTTCTTGCGTGACTGTCAGGATGAAGTGATCACTTCCCAGGCTTTCTGCAAGTTAACCCATTGAACTCTCCACGCATTTCTGTTGAATGCCAGATCCAGAGTGATGTCTTTTGAATTGAATTTGCCCAATCGGATTTGGAACTGGTCGCGGAATCAAATCCCGGCTGCGGCGGCTGCATTTCCGATGGAGGTGGAAATGTTGTAGGCCCGTGTACTCAGATTTGGGTGCACGTTAAAGAACCCCGGGTGGTCGAAATTTCCGGAGCCCTCCACTACGACGTCTCTCATTATCATATAGTGGCTTTGGGACGTTAAACCCCACATATCAATCAATCAATCAATCAATCGGATTTGGAACTGAGGGTTCATGACCAGCTCCAAGGAACAGTCCGTCATGACTTTAACAAGGTTTTGCCCTTTAACAGTGGCCTTTGGGTAACCCCAGGCTGGGTGAGGTGCGTTAAAGTCACCGATAGCTACTAGCGGTGACCTGCCTGCAAGTGTAGCCGTCTTTGTGACCACCGAGGAGAACGCCTGTTTACGATTTAGAGGGCTGCGGTAAACATTCAGTACGAATATGCTTCACTTAAGCCAATTATTCGGAATAATTTCAACCAGCTCAGCTTCCAAATGTAGCGTTACCGAGCGCAAGCGTGTGTTCTAAAAACGCGCATTTGTTTGAAACCAAGACAGCCAGACCACGTCGACCCTCCCCTTCAAACGATATAGATCGATATCCGGGCAAAGCAACCGCCGTGTCAATGGTTTCTTGTAAAGCAATCACATGCGGCTGAACCGCCAGTGAAGCAATGTACTGCTGGAAGGAGGCCTTACGCTTCCTGAACCCCACGCAGTTCCACTGCCAAATGACGAACTCAGTTGGGTTGAAAGCCATGGCTGCTGCTACTGGTTTGCCGTCTTAACGGCACGTCCATATCGATGGCAGCCTGATCCATTGGCGTATCGGGGCGCGCAGAGAGAACAAGTGAAACAGGCGTAAGCGGGACAAAAGAGTTCCTGCTTGGAACGAGTCTGCTTTCGATCATGGCAATTTACATGCTACGAGGTCAAAGCATTCCATCTGCCGCGCTACCGCCTTTTGTATATATTTGATTGCTCCCAAGACGTCCACGTCGAAAGCCGCCGCTACCTCTCTTTCCATAGCTATCCTTCTCTTAGCCAGGCCGCGGCTCCACTGACGAAGACCGTGCTGTACTGTATTTTTGAGAACTTCAAACTTGACCCTCATCTGCTGAAGCTGCGCTTTAAAGCTAGCATTCTCTTGAAGTAAGATTGCAATCCTAGGGTTTTCTTTTTGCTCTGGCAGTGCCGCTTGCGTTACCTGTGCTAGCTTCTGCGCCGGGCTTGGCTTGGCACGATCTGCCCAGGTCTTGGGAGCCTCTTCGAAGCGTAGCCTAGTAGTGGGAGCGTCCCTTGGAGTAGGAGCGTCCCTTGGAGTAGGAGCGCCCCTTCGAGTGGGCGTGCCTCTTGGAGCGAGAGCATTCTCTTGAGCAGCTGCGACTCTTCTCATCTGTTGGCAAGGAAGAGCGGATTATCGACATTGGTGCCATGCCCGAATTCCGTCACATCAGACCCTCTTGGTGCTGCCTGCGTTTCTTGGCGGCCTTTCTATGCCGTTTTCGCCGCCTTACCAAGTAGGGGACTTGGAATCGATGCTGGCAGGACTAGTTGGCCGTTAGATGTGCCATCCCCCCCCCCCCCCCTCCCGGACAAGGCACATGTCGGCTGGCGTTGGTAATCGTTCGCAGGTATCGTTGACAGCATACCCGCGGCACAGTTTCTTCTTCGATGTTGCGCAGAACATCGGCATGATGACCGAGAGCTCCACATTCATAACAAACGTCAGTCTGTTTCCTGTACAAAGTACGCCGTAGCATGCTCGTACCACACATAACATAGTTGGGTACCTTGAGACCACTGAAGAGAACGACGACGGTAGTCGTTTTTTTGATGCGATGCACCTCCATGGCTTTAGGGTTGCGCTGGTTGACGATCATCGCCGCCTACTGTCACTCATTGATGTCCACATCGACCCTTCGGATGATGCCTTTGCAGGTATCGTCAGAAGCGGCCGTGTAGGCGGAAACTTGGTACTCAGTTGAGCTAAGGCAAATGAGACGCAGCGCCGCATAGGCACCCGTGTTGCGGGACGCTGGGGTAGAGACCACAACGATATTCTGAGTTATGTTCGGGTAGACAATATCCTCCAGTGTTTCTTCCGGGGACAGTTTTGCTGCTGTCTCCAAGGCTTGGGCTAGACGAATCAGGCTAACCTTCTTGAGATTTAGACCTCCTTTCTGTCGGACCATGACTCGAATATGACTCCTCAGCAATTGGGTAAGCCTCGATGCGGCTGCAAGACGCCGTACGCCGCCATGCGCAGTGGCCGTGTGACGGCCAGCCGTTCCTTCACTTTGAGAAGAAGTAGATGCTTGTTGTCGGGGAGAACGCATATTCTTGCCTAAAGCAGTCTGCTACCCAGGGGCATTCGCGTCTTTTTAGGAAATAACATCCCCGTCCACCACCATCACCTCTGGCATGATGCCGTTCCGTCGGCACTGGCGGATACCCGGCCGAAGAAAAGTCTTTAAAAGGGCGAAAATGGCCTGCCAGGTCAAAATGGGCTCGGTGGAATCCTCTCGGTGAGATCTGTCGAACGGTGTACAATTCCGGAAGATTGAAGCAATACTCTGACAGCAATCATTCGAAGACAACCGAGATGCAGCAGCGTCTCTTGCCGACGCAAGAGCTCAGAAAAACACGTTTGTTCGCACTGGACGCTCAAAAGAGACCCATTTCTCTCTGTGAATAGGACTGTTGAAAATGCGTTTGGCCGAGTCACAGTGATCTGTAGCGATTCGCAGCTTAAAGCACTGTAATAAATAACACAGTTTACACTGAGAGCTCTAATTGGTTAGTAAATGACTGCTTGGACTTGGTTTACGGGACCCAGTGTGTTTGTACAAGGTTGCCAAAACTGTTTCAGGGTCCCTTTAATGCTGTTATAACTGCTAGTGAAAACAGTGTTAATGTAGAAATGATTTCTTCTGTGCCATATGTCTTGCCAAAAAAATACTATCCAATCCATCAATATTATAACTGCTTTACATATTAAGAAGATTTTGTTATTGGGAATTCAGCAACTTTTTTTTCCTTGCTAATCCTTATTTTCAATATTGTTTATGTGCTTTAAAGTGACCCTAAAGAGAAGAAAGTTTTGTTGCAAATTAGTTAAGTACAATTCAACAATCTCAAAAATGCCACTCTTAACGCAAGGCGAAGCTTGGTAAGCAAGCAAACACTTGAAAAGAAAATGCAGGTGGAAACGCCACCTTGAGATCACCCACCAAACACTGTGACGTCATAGATTTTGATGGTGTTTACTAGTTCCTAAGGTTTAGGTTAAGGTTAGGTATGTTGTAGGTAGCCGGCGGATCTAGCCTTGCATATGTAGTTACTAATCACTAAAAATTAGGTACATTGTCATCTGCGGGGGCCATAAACTTAACATAGACTTAACCTACAAAGCTTCAGAAAATTTTATTGTGCCATTGTCATGAAAATACAAAAAATCCATTTTGAAATTCGTGACGTCACGTGCAAATATTTTGGTGCTAAACTTGGTATTGAAACTTCAACCTTGATTTTCTCCTATAATAATGAACTTATGGTGGTGAAACTTGCAACATTAGAGTTCTCATAGTACAGTTCATCAATATAAACTAAGTCATTGTATCACTTCAGTGTCCCTTCAAGTTGCAGGTGTGATCATGCAAAAAGGCCCACTACAAATGCCTATGCATTTCTTGCAACAGAAGTTCAGCATTATTTTATTATAATGCATGTGCACCAGTATTTTGTTTTGTTGCTCTGTGTTCCGAGTCAACTGCACTGCCAAGGTACATAGATGGGTTCGTGAATATTTGTTATGGCGCATCAATTTGCCAAAAGGATTATAATAATTTTACAGTTACTGAACATCGCTGGAGTTGTGGTGTTCAGCAAGTTTGCTTTTTGAATTCGCAAGTAACCGTACGTGGGCAACTGTGGGTGCAATACATTCATGTGTTGAAACGTTTAGGTGTTCAGTGGAAAGCAGCAAGTGACGAGAATTCATCTCTTTTTCTAGTATCTTTCATAGCTTGCTGTGCAGATTTGAAATGTGAAGTCCTGGGACTTGTTTTGGTCCACTTGAACTGCCATATTCAGAACACTGCTTTTAGCAGGCGTCTTTTTCAACATTACATAGGGTTTAATAGTAGGTTCACACATTTGAGTATAATGCAGGGTAGCAAACCGGATGTGCATCTGGTTAACCTCCCTGCCTTTCCTTGCATCTTTATCTCTCTTGTGCACTTGCATTACCTTGTCCCCGTTTACAAAGTTGTCCTTAACTGCATGTTTGTTGAGCGAGCTTTGATGTTATTTTCATAACATCGAAGTTAGACTGTTTTTCAGTTTTCGGGTTGTATTTCTGATTTATCACTTACTGTGCAAATTGATTAGCTAAAAAGTAATAAAAGTAGATTTGATGGTGTGTGGTGTCATACCTATTGTCAGCATTGCTTTATACATTGTGCATTTGCCAAGTGCTTTGAAAAGGCAGTGCTATATTTTGTGTGTGTGTTTTTTCTGCATTTTTTTATCTTATTTTTTCTTGTGCTAATTTATGATATTTGTCAACTAACCAAACTGTCTTCTCCAATATTACCGACAGAACATCGTTATTGCTGCGTAGAGCATCACAATAGACTTATCAAGGGTCGGCTTCAGAAATTACAGCTTCTGGCAGAGATTTTTTTCTGAAACTGGAAGAACTCATGCCAGTCTCTTTGAACGAAGCATTGGGGTCACATTTTGTTTGGTTTAATATCAATCTTTCTGTTTCTCACAATCGTTCAGTTTTCTTTGTTTAAAATTTTGCCTTCACAGCTGTGATTAGACAGAATGACTACGTAGATCCAGATGAGTGAAGGTTGAAATTGATCATTAGGAAGTGTGGCCCCAGGTTCTCATGGCCTGCGGGTGTTTAATCGGATGGCTTGGTGCACAGCTGTCCGATAAATACCTGACATCCGATGTACCAGATGTCATCCTCCTCAGTCTCCCAGTTAAAGTGACATGTGTATGGGCACTGGGGGGTGCAGGAGTACTTGCCCTTCGCCTAGGCCACACAAGCATTCCTTCCTTTCCCAGTCACAACGAACACGTGTTTGCACCCTCCCTAGAGACAAATCCTGCCAATACCCATGGTTGGTCATCGCTCTATGTAAGGGAATTGTGCTGTTATGCTGTTACCAGTTCACTTGGAAAGTCAATGTAAAGAAGTACAGCAGCTGAAAGTAGAAATGTGCCGATCGTCATTAATTTTTAGACGCGAAAAAAACTGCACGCACTTCGCAAGAACGCTGAGGGACAACAAGGCACAATACCCCCATGTGGTCTTCCCTTTCCATGCCTTTATAATATACTCGTTCTTGCTTTGTGGTGATCAAGCCGCTAGCTTGTTATGTGTTATTGAAGCTTTAATTGAATAGTGGGTACTTTTATTATAGTTTTGATTAACATTAAATTGTTGACATTCAAGGTTCATAATGGTTACAGAGCTTCTGCCATACTATGCACATCGAAAAGTATGCAGAGCAAATAGGTAGCTGGAAAAGCTAGCATTCTTTGGAGCAAGCAGTCAAACGATCCTTGTTCGAGGGGACAACACAGAATTTCCAAATGATGATGGAATAACTGCTTAACTGTGTTTCACAACATTGTGCAATAATTTACTATTGTTAACCATTTACTACTGTTAACCTCATAGTAGTAATGAAATAAAATTTCTAAAACATCTGCAAAATCTCCTCTCCACCCCCCCCCTCCCCCAATGTATGTCGTCTGCATGTAGCGTCCAAACGTGACAGAAGATGATGAAAACGTTCAGTGTCAAAATGACTAGCTATAGTTGAAGAAAAAGCATTTAAGGCTGATGCCTACGTGTTGTAGAAGGAACTTGTGTTCATAAGGGTGGTGATCCTCATTCATTAACCTGAAATATTCTATGTTTAACTGCTTTTTAGCAACACATATATGATGTGCTTGGCCTAATAAAGCTGTTCTCCACTGTTTTCATGACTGCATGTATGTTGTTTTGATGGGAAATAAAGACACTTTTGACAATGCACTTCAGAGTGTAAAAAAGCTTTGCTTTATTAAATATATGCTCAAATTTGCACCTTCAGCAACTTCATGCTACACACAAAACATAGGGTAGATTTGTTGCTTGCCGTTACTAATGGTTGGTAAGTGTGCCAGACGGGTATGGTATAAATGCCATCCTGGGTCAATTCTGATGTAGCTGGCCAAATCCGAAATCATTATTTTTTGCACATAGCACAAATAATATTGTAATGTAATACTCTTCTTTTTCTTGAGGTAGTGCAAGAATTATCATTCGCAGAGAATTTCAGGTGACTCTGGAAAGTGCTGAAGTAGTGTAAAAGGGTGAGCTCAATGATTCATGTTCCATTTTCGGCAGAATGACATTGCACGAGTAACAATAACACTGCAAGGTGGTGTGTGTTGAATCACTCCACTTCGAATGAAGTGAGGAATGTTTCATACTGGCAGTGTGATAGCATGATAAGAGTGCAACAAAACTTTTAAAAGAGCCTTATGGCACAGCCATGCACAAGCATCTGCGTAAAGGTCCTCGCAGTGCATATTCCTACTGTCCAGACTGCATGAATGAGATTCATGTGGGACGCACTGCAATTTGCCGTTACCCTCTTCAGGTTTTAAATGCCCTTGATTGGCCACTGGAGCGGTTGAGAAAAGCATCACAAAATACTTGAAACCTGCTGTGGGCCTACAGCTGTTCAGTGCAAGCAGAAATGCACTGCCCAGTTCAGTGCATAACAAAGCCCACTGCAAATAATCAGTCCCGTAGTTCATGTACAATGTAAAGCTTTACAAAAAGTGTAAAAAAGTAGAAATTGTAAACTTCACAAATATGAGATTTTTCATGGACGGAATAGAAATGAACTACATTGCGGTTGTCTTGGATTGCTGTTGCAAAAGAATGCAGCGATTCTCACTGCAAATATCGTTTCATGCAGACATAACCAGCGAGAGGACTGCAGCTTCAAGTATTTTAACCAACATGGGAATGACCAGAAACACTGTGAACAAAATATTCTGCTATTGTGATGCGGGCAGCTATTGGTTGGCACAGCTTGTGCTTGAGCTGTTAACATGGTTCTGTTTTACTACAGCAGCATAACGCAAATGCCCACTGCATACTCTGCCAGGCATGGTTTAAATTGGCTGCCTTGACACAAATTATAACCGGTTTGGCTAAAAGTGAATGCACACTTTCCGACTCATTTCTTAATGCTCCGTTTTGTAGTCTGATTTGCTGCATTGTTTTGCAGCAGACAAATTTCTACTGCAGAGTAGTTCATTGAATTCAATAAAGGATTGCATTGTTGCATGCATCACGTAATTTGTGTGGCTGACACAGTAACTTGCAAAAATGTTAACTATGTAAAGAAAGAAAACGACTGTAGGTATCAAATTTTCCATTATGATAAGCTTTAAGAAAGTTAATGCAGAAAACTGTGAACCAAGCTTCACATTCATTTCTTTTAGCAGGTCACATATTTCCTTCATTCCCATGCTGTACATACACTGCTCTTATCCACAATAGTGCCACGAAAGCCTCCAGTTATTTGTACTAAACTGCGTGAGCAGTGCGAATGGCTGCTTGGTGTATATAGATGCACTAAACAATACCGGGGAAAGAAGTAAAGCATATAGATGTTACAAAGGTGAATATTCATCCCTATAACCTACACCACATTCACTACTTATACAAATGCCGCGTGAATAGAGGAGCAAGATAACTGCAAGGTTCGGCTGTCTTAAGACAGTGGCTTTTTCGAGTTTTGCAGAGGTTGTTTTAGAGAAGATGCAGCTTGTATGACCTTTGCATGCAGTATTCTTTGCCTGTTTTGTCAAGAATAAATCTGGAGCACATATCTGAAACCATGTTAGACAAGTACAGTATTTGCAAAAAGCAGAATGATGGTACTCATGGTCAGCGTTATGGTACAAAAGCATGCATGTTATTAAACTGCATTCGCTGTGAAGTGCCACCTCTGGATGAAACTTTAGCGCAAATGAATGACGAGTTTATCCTGAACATTCTTATATACCTGGCACTTACAATAATGGAATAGTTTGAGGTGAAAATGTGAACACCATGCTCACCTAATACCTCATGAATAAGGCACGATAGCCCTGCTTGCACCGGGAAGGTTCTTAAAACATTATCGCAAGCAGAAAAGTAAGCCAGATCACTGTCTTTGCCCCAAGGCCGACAAGCGGTCTGGAAGTTAACACAGACAAGCGAGCTGCACTTTTTTTTTCTGCAATAGTATGCACTATATAGGTGAGGGCGAGGCGGTGATGTATGCTTCGCCCAAAATAAAGAAAGCGTTCGACAATGAATAACTAACCATAGTAAATGGTGGATGCTATCCCCATATGCAAACCTCTGTACCAAGAACTGCACATAGTTTTTGCCCACTTCACTAGAGGTGCCTTATAATATTTTATGGGGACATTTTCTTGTGCAAGTTACAATGTCGTCATGCCTAATCCTATAGTGCTTCATACTCCAAGCAGCATACTGTCCTCGCGGATTGAAATGCGACGTGAAAATTTTCAGTAAACTATTGATATGCACAACTGCACAAGACAAATACATCATGTAGCTATAAATCTGGCTGCTAAAGGTGATGGTAGTTCTGATGCAAGCATTTTAATTGAAATGACAGCAATATGACACGAAAACTGGCGCATTCAATCCGTGAGTACCGAACACCATTTTGTCAGAAGAAACAGGGCAACCCGCAGCATGCTTGCTGCCAACTGCTAGCTGCTTTGTGCCACTTTTTAGACTAGTAGCACTAAAAAGCTCTAGAGAGTGATGGTGATGCTAGTTCAGCCTTTCCTTGCAGCAACACAGCACCGTAGAACTAACTCTGCACAGGGAGCTGCACATCAGTCTTTGTTCTCTGTGTGGTCTCTTGTGTTCTCTGGCACTGTTATGCAGCATGTATGGACTAAATAGACCAAAGGTATGTCTTCACTTCTCCAAAGGATCCCATTAGTTGAATATGCCAACTCAACAGCAGCTGCAAACATCAGAATCGGCTGCAATTGGGTCTGCAGTGGCTCTTTCATCTAATAAAAGCAGTACTTGGCAAAGCATCCTCACATTAGTTACATCCTTTTTCTCACTTTTAGCGTGTCCCTTGCTGTTGGTGTGCCTCTGCTTTCTTAACTCGAGAATTTTCAATGCCATTAATATGGCTCCTGAGCATGTTCTTTGCACTTACGAGAAGATGGGAGTAGAAATTGGATGTGTTCGTGAAGGTATGTGCCTGCCCAGTTTTGCCTGCAGTCTGAACAGCTGGATGTAAAATTATGGGTACAAAATCTGGAACTTCGGCTCCTGAAGGTCACGGACCACCTGGTAGTGCGATACGACACACATGAAGCAGTAGACCTGCTGAAGAAGAACAAGCAACAAAATATTAGATCTTAATGCTATATTTTAATGTATGCGGTTGAAAAGCTACTCACGTGAACACCATCGATGCACCATAGGATGATAGCAGCCAGAACGGAGTAAAGCTGCAAGAAAAACGAGGGGGCATAAGAGAGTTGTTTTAGGATTCTTGAAGATTCTGGAATTATCTTACAATACTGCCGTAACAATGGTGGATTTCACCCACTGTCGAAAGGGCATGTTTCTCTGACAAAAATATTACAAAGTCCTGACGACTGTGCTGTCTAATGAAGCATCTTGAAGCATAAGCTGTCCCGAGAAGAGGACATAAAAAATTGGCATGTGATGCACACACTAAATGTTTCAAAAAGTGATGTTTAGACTTGGAAAGCATGTTGGTGATTGTGGCTAAACTGTCAGGACTTTGGGTTCCTGTGTTGGAGTATGGAGGTTTGATACCACCATACCTTAAACAATGATTTACATAATCACAAATGGACTTTTGTCACTTTAAGATATCTAACAGAAAGCAGTCTGCTGAGCTTATGTGATGGAGTCCCAATGACTGTGAAGGTGTAAGTAAAAGGTGGCACGTGGTGTAGAAGCATCACTTTTTTAAGTGAGAGTTTTGATAAGCTCCCCTGTAAAGCATCCACCCTAACTGCTGAGACATCATAACTGTCACATTGTAAAAGAAATGCGATTTCATACTTAAAATGGAAACTTAACACTGAACACTGTTTACACATATGTTATTGCATACTTTAGAGATTGTGTGTTGCCTTGTTCCAGCCTAGTTAAATTTGACACTTTTTTTATAGTAGCGAGCAATGTAAAGCTCAACACAGTGTTTAGTAATCAATTGCTAGGAGTGTAACCAGAAATATTTATTTTATTTTTGAGGTGGAGTGTCACTATTATTTACGTACCAAGTTCATACGTGGGTTTGTATGTGTGTGTTACAAAGAAATGCGAAATTGAAAATTTTAAGGTGGGGGGGGGGGGGGGCACAGCTGAACCTTCTCAACTCCCTTTTTTCTTCCTGGCTATGCCAGTAATCACTGCACTGTGTGAATTTGTCCTGCATCTCAATATCTAACAAGTCCTTTTTCCAATATCTTGAGCAGGTAGTGTACGTGTGGACTGAGTAGCTATATAGTGGCATAACTCCTAGTACCACCTAATGAAGCACATTAGGGTGTTGCTTTTCATTACATAGAGGTTCATTACTCACATATCAACATGCTTATTCGCTACACAATTTCATAGGAATGTGTGCCTGCACTGAAGGGTTCTACACATTATTACAAGTCAATTCACATAATCTGTACATACAGTCAAACATTTGCTTCTTGTGGGACTTAAAAGAGCAGTTTGTAGATCTTTCAACCAAGCAGAGATATGCTAGCTAAGGTCAAGTTGTTCTAGTGGAGTTCACAAACACACTTACATTTCTGTAATAGCGGCCAATGTACCACAGTCCTACAGCAATCATGAGAAGGATTTCGATGACAACAGATATCATCCATGGGAAGAAGAGGCAACGGTTATCCTACGAACATGCAAAATTTGTCGTTATCGTCCCGGCAGAGTGAGCTACAAAGCAAGCAGTCACACTCCAAGCCGGTACCAATAACAATTACGTACGCATCCTGCAACACTACAGCCTTTCGCGAAGCAGACCAGCATGTCCACACAACTCTTACATCATGAGAGGAAGCTGTAGTATGATGCAGACTACAAACATGCATCCACAGTGGAGTCTTACCACACTCTGTGCCCTTTGCTATACCACAAATGCCTACAATGTGAGCAATGTGCAACATGGTATGGCCATGTAAAGCACACCACTGCTCACACTCATCATACGATTCATTAGACAAATATGGGAGACAGCATTGTTCAGCTCTCACTTGATGGTCCAGCTCTAATCATCTTTCTGAGCAAAAATGGCAGCTAAGGCTGCTGGACGTATTGACTGGGTAAAGCACCCACTACAGGTCAAAGCTAGCCATGTTTTCCTGTTTTTTATATAGTACATTTATTATCTCTTTTCACATGCACAAGCATATGTACTAGTCACCAAACACAGTGACAGGGTTGTTGGCAGAGTTTCACAGTTAGCTTTTAATATGCCTTTAATATGAAATGAGAGCAAGTTTTTACTACTCAGCTCTTTATCGAAACAGCCTTAAAGCAACTGTCTTTGTGCATTCATCACAATGATAGTGAAAAAGAAAAAAAAAGTGAATTGACTGAAGTGCCTTCATACCCGAGATGTTTTTATGTTTTTAGCCTAACCTAAACACTCTCAATTTAAACTGAGATCGCCAAAGTATGTTTCAACACTTGCTTGATTTAATGAAAGTGTTGAACTCAACATCATATTGCTATGAAGCGTACTCGTCAATGTAGATGATGCAACAGGCAGGACACACAATGATTTTCACAGCAACTTCCGGCTGTAGCATGTAGGCAGGCACATAAATTTGTTCTCTATTTTACTGTACTGCATTTGAATGTCGGGGACGAAGTAAGCCACACAGTATAACTATTTTGTTGTGCATCTTATTTTGTTTATGTCTTCAGAACTGAAACAGCAGTATCAAAAATGCATCGTTAAATTTTTGGTACAAAAACTGTAGTTTATAAGCACCATAAAGTGACTGCTGAATGGCAGACAGCACCAATCCACATTTAATGAAACACTTCAATCCCCGCAACAGCCATCAAAAGAAAATGAAGTTGTTGCACACTTACACGTTTGATGCCTATGACCAACATTAGCGTGAAAAGGAGAAAGACGACACCAAAGCCCATGGTGCAGCCAGCTGCAACGTATATTCCTGGAATGACACAGTTCTTTTTCAGAAATGTTGCAAAAGGCAGCTACATAATGTTCCTGAAAGGAACTTACCTTTCATTGAAAGCTCGAAGTATGGACTGAAGAAATAATCAGTTCTTCCTCCGTTGATAGCATATATGGCATAGAATATGAATAAAACATGATACACCTGCAAGTTGAAGAACACGTAAAAAGAGAGGGTGTCGTAAGGCAAACATTTGACACTATACTTTGCCAAAATGCACATGGTGCAACATAGCTCTCTCTTTCTGATCACATAGTTGTGTGAATACTAGTTGAAAAACACTTACACAAGTTAACAAGATCATAGAAAATGGCTTTAATGAGCTCTTTTTCTGTCCATCCATCATGATCATCAGTCCTGACTACACCCACTGAAAGGCAAAAGCCTCTCCCATGTTTCGACATACAACTCAGTTTCTGTGCGTGCTTTGGCCACAACTTTTTGTCACCCCTTTGCGTGTTTGCCTTCTTTTGGAATCTGGTAGGTTACTCTTAATGACCAGCTTTTATCTTGCCTAAGCGCTATATGGGCCCTTCCCATGTCCATTTATTCTTTTCGATTTCAACGAAGACGTCTTTAACACCCATTTGTTCCCTTATCCACTCCGCTTTCTCCTCCCTTAATGTTACACCTATCCCTTTCCTGTCCTTTGCTTTCCACATCGTCCTGATTTTAAGTTAAACCCTAATTGTAAGCCTCCAGATCTCTTATACAGCTTTCTACCTATGCCAGTTCTCATACTGTACTTTATGCCGGCACCAAACACTCATTCATCGTTTCTACATCGTAACAGGAACTCTCGATAATGTTACTTCAGTGTGTTTAGCATTTGTCGCACTAGCAGTGCAGCAATATTTTCTTTACATGCACTTTTTTTTTTCAACTATGCTTTGAAAGATTCCGCCCCCCCTCTCCCCCCCCCCCCACACACACACTTAAAAAAAGCAATTTTTTGCAGTATGACTAAACATTAGTAATGTCTTAGAAAAGACCAACTTGTAAAGTTTTACGAACTTGAGAGCATCTGGTATGTAAACATCCTTTATTGATGTTGTTCGTTCTTTGATTAGAATTGACCAATTACTGTCTTAAATGTATTGTTTTATTTTAATTGTAGTAAAGCGCTATTCTCGTTTTAATGCTACTCGTTTTTTTTATTTTAATACCACATTTATTATAGTACTCCTTGCTAATGCCGGCGCTTAAGCTTGTTGCCTACATCGGTGCATCATGCCGCAACAATTCCGATCTCTGACATTTAAAATAGTACGGTTCAATCGACGAACTAAGCGGCAGATCGGGATCCTCATGGCTTCACCTCGAGCAAAACGACGCATTCTTTGCGAGAAACCCATGACTGATGCCACGTGCATTAACAGCAGTGCGCAGACATCAATCACCTACGAAAAACAATGCAGAATGGATTCTGCCACTACACGGCACAGCAGCGGTAGGCTCTTCCGGTTCGCGCATGTGCGCCTATTTAGGGCGGGCCAAGCGCCAGGGCGCGCTTCAACTCTCAGTAGAGCGAGCAAGAGATCAACAACCTTAGCTTGCACGTAGTGCAGCTTCACTACACCATGTGCATTTGTTTCCTCTAGTACACTAATTACGCATCTGTTTGGCCTGCAGTAACTCCAGGCTTCGCAATGAGACGCACAGACCTAGGAAATATCAATAAAAGCGTGCAAGTTACGAATCCATCGTTTGATGGCTAAATGACTCAACCACAGTGAGTAATTTAGCGCTAATGACACGCCTGGACTGCGGCTTCATGGCAACGCCCAAGCATTTCTCTGTAAAAGTAGCTGTGCGCGGTTCGTGCGTGTTAATCTAAGAAAAATAAATGGTAGGCACACGGAGCTTGAGAATACAAAACCGAGGATCAGAAATATGCTTACAGCTGTGTACATCGCAGAGTAAAAACTCCCATAGCGGAGGTTTGTCCAGTGGTACAGGAGGAAAGGCGTCCAGCAGCGACTTAGAAGTGGCATGATTGGTCTTTTGAGTGTCGTTAAATAAGTTTTCCGAGTACAGCGCACAATGCTACGAGAACGGTGGTTATGACGTGCATGTCTTTCACACTTAAATTAACGTTACGTAGCCGAACGGAGACGCCGCAACGACCCTTTGTTGACGGTTGACTTCAAACGGGCGCTGCTTCGCACGTACGCCGTCGCTAGAGGCGTTGCCCATTCCGCATACCTGTTTTAGGTCACCTGCTGCGAACCAACCAATCGGAGACTCCTTCCGCACCGGTTCGTTTCGTGCGTTGTAAAACGATACGAACGACACATGCGAAGTCGTGCATTTCGCTCTGCTCGGTTAGTTAGTGACGATGTACGGCAGTAAAAACATGTAGTATACAGGTCGCATGCAATGCCACACTCTTAAAATGCGTAAAAACCACAGCACGAAAGCCAACTTGGATATCGAGTCGTGCGCAGGGCTCACCACTCGTTTTGTTTTTTTTTTTTATTCACGCGGCGCGGCAACTATTAACGGCTAATAGTGTTCAGCACAGCTGAAACTGTCACAATGTTCCCAGCTGTCAGATGAAGAAGTCTTCTTGCAATGAGCACAAGTTGCCGTCATAGCGTTGCGTGCAGGAAGCCACGCACGACACGATGATACACCATCACTTTTCGGACAACGGAATGAAATCTGGTCCATGATGTCGTCTATCTTGCTCTGTAGTGTTTCCAAGATTTCTGCTGTAATGAAGACGTGTGTTTCATCCAAATCTTGGATGATGAACTTCTTTCCCAGGGCGTTGGTGTCGTCCAAGTGGAGTAGAAATTGCTTCATTGCCGGGTCGCACTCAACAAGTATACCTTTCATAACATGCACCATTTTGTATTTGTAGACTGGAGTTTCACTCGGCACTTCGCGGTGGTCAGGTATGTGAATCCACAGAACAAGGTCCCGGTAGAATCAAAAGCTATTAAAACATTTGACGATCCACAACAGTGCGCGCTGCCATGTCGAAATGTGACAGTTTTTGTTTGTGTGTTGCGCTGTTATCGCCCCTGGCGGAAACTTGCAACTTGAACCGTAAAAACTGTTAAAATTGTTATAAATTATAAATAAATATTACAGTTTATGTCAGTAATTATAAACAAAAATTATTTATATGTTTTGAAGGTGTAGTCATGTTCTGCAATAGTTAGCACAATCGTTCGACTTTAAATCTCAGAGGCCACAATAAAAAAAAAAAGCGTGGTAGCATGGTGCCATTTTCTGCGTAGAGATCGCGCCAGTGCCTTCGCTAGAAATTTATAAACGTTTTTCTTCAATTTCACGCTGAGAAAAAAAATTAATTTTATTAAAATAGTCATTAGACCAATTCAAAAAAAAAAAAACGAGCTTAGTTTGGCGTGATTTCTATTTTCTAATGTGCCGTAATATCCGAATAGCATTGTGTTTTCCTCGCATATTGCGATCTGAACAAGTTCGAACTAGTCTGGAGGTTAAAAAAGAAGAAAAACGTAGCGTTATTACGTAGAAGACAGCAAGCATCATTCTTATGAAATCGAGTATTTAGGAAGTTCTTTCTGCTACACAACTAATCATCTAACTCGCGTACTTGCATAATTTCCATGCGTTATCGCCGCTGTGCCGGCACTTCGCGGTCACAAGCAGCGTGACAACATGACAGCATTCTTGATAGAAAAGCGGAAGGAGCCGGCCCATGGGCTTCAGCAGGAGGGTGCAAAAGGGGTACTTCCCCCTCCAGCTTCAGCAGCACTTGACCACAGAATACCATTGACTTGACCTCACCCAAGCTACACCAGTGCTCTCTTCAACCCCACCTACGATGTAACTGAATATACGAACAGCGCAACTTAAAAGTAGTTACAGTGTAACTACTTTTAGGTTGCGCTGTTCATATATTCAGTTGTGTCCTACCAACTTGTGCAAGTTTCCACGCTTCATCACTACGATGGAACATTGGTTTGCACCCTCCTAAGAGCAAATCCTGCCGACGACTATGAGCCCGCCGGGTTTGCAAGAAAGGAAACGCAAGCGAGACAGATAGTGATGGTTGTGTAGCAGAGATACTCACCAGATACCCGATTTTTTTTTTTACTTGGAATTTGCACTCTATAGGCTGCTGAAGGTGTCTGGGACGTCTTTCCATCACAGAACAGTAATCGTCATCTGACTTGCCTGCGTTTCCTTTCTTGCAAACTGCGGGCTCCCTAGATTCTCATCCTATGCCACCCTGAAAGTTACCCTGAACTATCTTAAATTCCGTTATACCGTTATTTGTGCCCTTTGTCAACTTTGATTTGCCCAGAAGGCTATTACGGCTTCCCTAATTGGCGGAAAATGTATCCATTAGAGAATTTAATGATTTGGAAAACTTTGACACGGTCTAGAAATGCGCGCAGTGAAGTGACGGAACGCTACGAAAGCACGAGAGATGGGCGCCTTAGCTATTATCGTTATGCGGCAGAAAGACACCTCAAGTATTCCTTTTTTTTTTTTTGCCTAACACCCTAAGCTGCATTCGATCCAGGGTATGGTGTTCCATACCATACTCTGGATCACCCCCGTATACCCTGTCTTCTTGTCACGCGTTATCGTCATCTGGCTTGGTTGCGTTTTCTTTCTGGAAAACTCGGCGCTCGCCTCTGTCTTATCGAGAATGCTCTGTCACGCTGATAGTGCCGTTCGTGAGCGGGAAGTTCTGGTTCTCTATATTTCTGGGCATTCACGCACAAGCAAGAGCCCGCCGAAACGCACCCTCGGTAACAGGCATGACTATTTATTTACGTTTGCTTTTTATTCGAGATGTCGGCGGTGGTGAAATGACTGATAATAATTTTTTTTTTCGCGTCAGGCCGCAGCACGGTCATTTTTCTGTATCTGCTGCTGGGGGCTGAGAAGCAAACGAGAGGCATTGGCGGCAGCGGCGGTGTTTAATGTAGGCCTCTCCCCGTTTTATCTGCCTTGGCGGGGGTGATGAGCGCAGGTGCCTAAAATCAGAGCGTCGTATTGTGCCACACTGCTGTAAATCAGCGCTCTGTTCTTTCTTCTGGCCGGCTCGGCTGTTTCTTCACGCCGTTGTTGCGATGTGCCACTTCAATAGTAACACCATGTCTAGATGCTGTTTTGACTTTTGCTAATGTGCCACTTGCTGCGCTGTTTCCTCGTGCACGTGCGAACCTTCTGTGCTGCTGCCTTGCCTACGCCGACGATGACTGCGTTACCTAAGACGAGCCCTTACAGCCTGATGGCCACTTCTCGGGATGCAGCCAAAGTGAGTGTTACACACCATACTCGCATGCATGCCATTTGCGTTGATTTGAAGGTACAAGGAGGAACGCGAACGAAGCTGAGCTTCAGGCGCGCGCGAGATTTCCTGCGAGCATTTGCTGCCGTAGTGCCAAAACTGGGAACGAAGAAAAGCATATAGAATGGGAGCGGATATTCTCTACGTAGCCTTGAGTAACCACGCTCCCGTAAGTATACTGCGTATACTATAAGTATTTACATACATGTGCAAGTGCAGGGTTCTTTACTTGGAAAAGGGGGGAGGGTAAGTTTCTGCCCCCCGCCCACTGCAGCCCCGTGGCTTGAGTCCTAAATAAAACGAGCTCCGATGCAATGCTTCGCGTGGAACTGATCTGCCACTGATCTTCAGTTTTATGGGTAAATGCGCCAAGTAAACAGTTCTTTGAATGCAGGCATCAGGACTCACTGGTCGTCATTAGCGTCAAAAATCATACTTCGCCACAACCATGCGCATTAAAGAAATGACGTGGAAGGTTCGAATGCGTCAAGGTATACGGGGTGGAATTGGCGCCCCGCTTTAAAGGCCTATAGCCCCCACTAGGGCGCTTCCTCTCCCCCCCCAAACGCCCTCGTTCTCACTGTTATAGTCACAGTGCAAATAGTTCTAACTGATCGGGTTGTTGGGCCGTATCTACAAATGAGAATTTACTCTGTAAGACTGCGTGGTGCACATGGCTCCCAAAATCCCCCCAAAGCAGGAAAGGCAGCATAGTTATCTTCGCATGTGTTTCTTTTTATGTAGTCGTTTATTGAAATAACAAATGACGAAGGAGTTGTCGCCATGTCTTGGTGACGGCTATGCTTTTCCACTCGGGCGTTCGCTTGCGATGTGAGGCTCGAAAGCCGTGAGATATGTTGCGGGTGCTGACATGACAAGGCCGAACAAAAGTTTTGCACCGTTCTTCTGAATTCGCTGCTCAAAATGACTATACAGGTGGGTCTGGCGTGAAAACGGCGGAGCTTACGTCCGTAAAGTGAAGGGACACCGGGCAATCCCCATCCACACATCGGAGTCATTGCGGTCTTTTGAAATGACCACCACTTGCCCTGGTATAAAACCTTGTCCTCGTCATTCGTGCATCCTGTGGGTGCGCGTTTCTTTTTCTGATATGATTGCATACCAGGTGTGGAATTTAATGCCGACGCAAGGAGATTAATCCATGCAGCTTGAAATTTAATACGTTTTTTTTTTCGATTAACGGCAGCAGCAGGCGAGCATGTCCACGCTACGCTCGCCTGGATAGCGAAGCAATGATGATCTTCTAAGCTTATCAACTTGGTTTTCCAACCACCGCCGGTGACGTAATCCCCCGGGGACGCTGCGGTGGCGCTGTCGCTTATCGGAGACGCTGTGAAGCGTGCAGCCGTGTTATGCCGGACTCAGTGATAGTGAGTTTGAGGCTGCGCGCCGTTATGCGCACACTGCCACACAGGGAACACCTCGCGTATCAGAGCAGCGCCACGTTGCGTTAACAGTGGCAAATCATTTGATTGATATGTGGGGTTTAACGTCCCAAAATCACCATATGATTATGAGAGACGCCGTAGTGGAGGGCTCCGGAAATTTTTTCACCACCTGGGGTTCTTTAACGTGCACCCAAATCTGAGTACACGGGCCTACAACATTTCCGCCTCCATCGGAAATGCAGCCGCGACCTGCGGGTGAGCAGCCGAGTACCGTAGCCACGAGACCAACTCGGCGGGGCTGGCAAATCATTTGCTTTCGTTTGAGTGTGCATTGTCCGTCACGGTGGACAGTGGCTACGGTGTCCTGCTGCTGACCCGAAGATCGTGGGTTCGATACCGGCCGTGGCTGTCGCATTTCGGTGGGTGCGAAAAGGTTGAGGCCCGTCTGTTGTGCGATGTCAGTGAGTGTTAATGAACGCCTGATGGTCGAAATTTCCGGAGTCCTCCACTACGGTGACTCTCGTAATCGTATGGTGATTTTGGAACGTAAAACCCCACATATTATTAGTGTTGTGTATTCTAGTAGGAACAGGTATAGTGACGCTGAGCATTTTCAGTGAATGTGCATGGTCCGCAAGATTCTGTTTTCACGCGTCATGGCAGTTCCTGAAGTGATTGGTGTTAAGTGTCTGTCCACATTATATTGCGATCACCCGGATGTAGGCCAAGGTTCAGAACAGTTTTTTTTTTTCATTGATCTGATCACTTTTTGATACGCGCCAATTAGCATTAGTAAAACGTGACTCTCTCTGCAGAATTAATAAAAAAATTGCTTTCTGACTAGCGTTTACAGCCCGAGCTTCGAACAAGATTAAATCTTTGCGGACATTCTACTTATAAAGTTCACCTAAAAAGGGTGTTTTTTTTTTTTTGGTCTAGAACTATCGTCATCAATCTCGTGTGCCCTTTTTATTATTGCACATTATTGTATTGTGTTGTACATGGCGCACATTATTGTGCACCATATACTGTACAGTATGGTCCACTGTTACAGGGAACACTCGAATGCACACCATCAATATCCCTGGCCCTCCGAGAGCAAGTGGATTAAGAAACAATCTTCATGCAAGTCAATAGCCTGTCAAGAGGAGTCGGAAATTTTAACCACGAGTAGCCTTATGCATATCTCAGCCGCTACGATTCCGTAAGATAGCGAAATCTAAACATGCAGCTCACGCAGGTGTTTCCTTTAACATTGGACCAGTCTGTACATTCATGTCAATAACGGCATGCGCGTTATCGGCCTCCGATAGCATTTCGAAAGGGACAATGAAAATATTTCAAGAAAGGAAACGCAGCAATCTAGATGATGATTGTTGTTATGGGACAAGAAGACCGTATTTTTGCGTTCTTTTTTTAAATATTCATATTATAAGGGGTTTTATGTCCCAAATGCTCTATATAATTATGAGAAATGCCACAGGGGAGAGCTCCGGTCGTTTAGACCATCTGTTGTTCTTTAACGTGATCTGATGTCGCACAGCAAGGCCCGCGTATACGCGGGCTTCAATTATAGCCTTTCGCTTCCATCGTAACGTGACTGCTATGGCTGGAATCGAACCCGTGAACCTGGCTGGAATCGAACCATAAACGCTGCTTCATCACGGGAAACTTTATTCATTTATTTCTAATGCTCCAACTGATACAACAGTGCGTTTAATGCATTATATACAATAGTATTATATCAATAGCACAACAGTAATATATAGTATTATATATATAATGGTATTTTATATAATATCATTAGTCCATATTTATGTGGGTTGTCTATATGCCCATAGGCGTAGGAAGGGGGTGCAAGAGGGACACTTCGACTCACCCAAGCTACTTCAGTGCTATCCCCCAGCCGCGATGCAACACTGATTTGCACTCCCCCTCCCCCCTTCCCCACAAGAAAAAATCCACTCTACGACCATGTCTATGCCTGACCTTTTGATTTTTTTCCCATATCACGTAGCCAAATATCGATCCCTAACTCAAGCAAATAATGTAAACGAAACACATCAGTCGTACGTGTAGGTATAGAAATCAAACCACGTTAGCGGAGTCCCGGGAAGGTCTCTTTCTACGGTGCACTTTATGAAACGTGAGTAAGCACACCTGACAGCGCCCCGTACTGTTATAGTTACGTCTCTTCGGGCTTAACGAAAGCCTGCGGAGGCTCTGAATTCTTGCACGACGAGCTCGCCGTTGAAGATGTTCTAATTGGCAGGAGGACCCGTCACCATCGTTGTCTCACGCGGTCAGATTTATTGTTGTGCGTTGTTATGCCTGCGAGTCTGCAGCGAACGTCCATGCCTCGGAAAAAGGAAATCTGTGTCAAGGCCAGCACGCGAGCCCACCTGACGCGATCAACAACTGAACGGCGTCATCACGCGACGGCGCCTTTCTGGCGCGCACGTGCAGTGAGTCACCTCAGCCCGCGAGCCCGTCGAGCAAACAACCGGCGCCTTCCTGTCTGGCGGGTCTGACGCAATGCTTGCGACGTCACTCGTCCTTGGGTGCAGCCGCCTGCAGCGCAGCCTCTCCAGATTCGATGAGAAAGAATAACGCGGCCCAGCGGCGACCCCATTGGAGGAGTCTGATCTCATGACCAGCGTTGCTTCTGGTTGGACATTTGGTTTCTCAAAGAATCCACCCGGTGCATATAAAAGAAGCCCTGCGGCGCGTCGTGAGCAGCAGACCTGTTGGAGAGCAGACATGTGTGTCAGAGGAGAGAGAGCTATGTGATAGAGAGTTGAGCTGTGTGTCAGAGAACAGAGCTATGTGATAGAGAGTTGAGCTATGTGTTAGCAGTCCTATGTGAGAGCAGACATGTGTGTCAAAGAAGAGAGCTATGCGATAGAGAGTTGAGTTGTGTGTCAGAGAAGAGAGCTATGTGATAGAGAGTTGAGCTGTGTGTTAGGAGCACACCCATTTTAGAGCAGACCGATGTGTTAGAGAGGAGAGCTCGGCTCCTCGGGTCTCTAAGCTGTCGGCCCCAGTGCCGAATTTGTAACGCCTCTCTATATATCCTGTACATAAACCTTGTTTAACTCACCGTCGTCTCGTCCGCTCGTCTATCAGCTCTGCGCAGAAGCAGTCGCGAGCTGAGAAACCTACGCTACCAAACGGCTGGTGACCTTCCCGGCGGAGTTCGAAGCAGTGGCGCCTTCGGGACCGTGCTGGCGTCGCCGTCTTTCGAAACAGTGGTTGCAGCGGTGAGATTCGGGGCGCCCTTCGTAACGTCGTCGGAGGCGCGCTTCGCAACAGCGTGTGTATACGTATGCAACGTGCGTCCGATCATAGCATGGGTCGCTTTATCGCGCAACCCACTTCATGCGTTAATCAACAATCAACTCAAGAAACGTCGTAATTGCCTAGCAAAGTCTATTCAATGTCACTGATACAGAATCGATTCCAACAAAATTAAGGTCGTTATTCGAAAACTTTGAGCGTCGTCCCCTAAAGTCGGTTACAACCTAAGAATAAATAAAGACATCACGCACAGCCTTCAGTGACCTTCATTAAGAGTATTCCAATATAGACGTTCCATCCAATCGGATTCCGTCATTTCTGCGACATCATCAAGCACTTTTCGCGTGTTTCAAATAGTTGGTGACACATGTTTGTTTTGATGATTTTAAGCTGTCAACTTTAGCGTCATGGCAAACGTCATGAAAGATAATTGCGTCATTGCATACTCAAAAATCATATTTCAGACACACACACATATGACAGATAGAGTATAACCGGGCAGCTTTCCTTGGTCCTCTTCATACTCACCTTCATTTGCTCCTCTATCATCCTGTTATTTCTATCTGCTGTTTGTCCTAGCTGCTTTCTTTCCCTGTTTTTTCTTCCTTTCTTTTCTCACCCTCGACCCCGTTTCTTCTTATTTCTCTTTCTTTCTCTATTTATTCCTGTCTGTTTTTTTTCTCTCTTACCTTCTTTCTCTTTCCGTTGTAGTGTTTGCTTTTTCATCTTTTTTGTGTATTTCTTTATATTCCTTTCTCTCTGTTTTAGGGACGAACCTCCTTATGGTCTATAGGTGATCTCTTGTCCCTCCGGCGTAACCAGTAGCGTCTCTTATCATGCAGTAGATGGCGTTGGGTGTATTTGTTCTTGTAAATACTATCACTAGATGTTGTAATGGTTTTCGTATAGTTGAGACAGACGAACGGGCGGACGAACGAACGGACGAACGAATCGACAGACAGAGAGACAGAGAGACAGACAGACAGACAGACAGAGAGACAGAGACAGACAGACAGACAGAGAGACAGAGAGAGACAGACAGACAGACAGTCAGAGACAGACAGACAGTCAGAGACAGACAGTCAGAGACAGACAGTCAGAGACAGACAGACAGTCAGAGACAGACAGACAGACAGACAGAGACAGACAGAGACAGACAGTCAGAGACAGAGACAGACAGACACGGACAGAGACAGACAGACAGAGACAGTGACAGACAGAGACAGACAGAGACAGTGACAGACAGAGACAGACAGAGACAGTGACAGACAGAGACAGACAGAGACAGTGACAGACAGAGACAGTGACAGACAGAGACAGTGACAGACAGAGACAGTGACAGACAGAGACAGTGACAGACAGAGACAGTGACAGACAGAGACAGTGACAGACAGAGACAGTGACAGACAGAGACAGACAGTCAGACAGACAGAGACAGAGACAGACAGAGACAGACAGTCAGACAGACAGACACAGACAGAGACAGACAGTCAGACAGACAGACACAGACAGAGACAGACAGTCAGACAGACAGACACAGACAGAGACAGACACAGACAGAGACAGACAGTCAGAGACAGACAGTCAGAGACAGACACAGACAGAGACAGACAGTCAGAGACAGACAGTCAGAGACAGACACAGACAGACACAGACAGAGACAGACACAGACAGACACAGACAGACAGACAGACAGAGACAGTCAGAGACAGACAGACAGACAGAGACAGTCAGAGACAGACAGACAGACAGAGACAGTCAGAGACAGACAGACAGACAGAGACAGTCAGAGACAGACACAGACAGACAGTCAGAGACAGACACAGACACAGACAGACAGTCAGAGACAGACAGTCAGAGACAGACAGTCAGAGACAGACAGACGGATTCTTCGCCCCAGTCGTCATCATTTACTCCATAGATATGCTATGACTTTTTTACTCGATATTTTCCCTCAGACAGACAGACGGACGGACGGACGGACAGATGCTTCGCCCCAGTCGTCGTCATTTACTCCATAGATATGCTATGACTTTTTTTACTCGATATTTTCCCTCTTCCCTTTATTTCATTCCTTTTTTCTCCTATTTGAGTCATTGCATTTCATGCCGGATAAATCGGTGCAGTGGGAAAGCGCACGCTGGGCATACGAATCAGGCGAGTAAAGCAGAATATGAAGACGACATTGAAGAAATCTTACACCGATGAAGTATAGCAAGGCAACGCTCGTTCAAGGCCAATCCCGCATGATATGTTCCGCCAAGATAAAAGAGCAATCAATCAATCATTGCGCTGCAAGTGCTCATAGTGATGATATATACTGAGGCTAACAGATTGTTTGATATTGAGCAGTTCCTCTGTTAAAAAGAAAAGACGTCTTGGGCGACTCTCTTACTGAAGTGATTGACCAGCTCACCGTGGTTGTGTACCGCCAAAGCTTCTAATCATTCTTTGGATTGTAACCAACCGCAGTCGCCAGCACAGCCTTCATATGTGCCATAGTAGTAGTCATTGAAGAAAAAAAGCTTCCGTGATGTGCGACGCGCGAAGAAGGAAGCGGAACCGTTCTAGCGAACGTGACGCCATTGGCGAAGCACACCGGCGTGGCTTTCGATGGCGCGCGCAGTGACCTGCAAGCTGCCCCGCGCGCAGGTCAGTGGCTCCGCTGCTTTCCGCACGCACGCACATGCTGCCCACCCCCTACATTCTGAATTCGCCGCCGTCTCTGCGCCCAAACGGGTCGGCAAAGAAGCGTTGCCTAATGAACGTCAAAGACCCCCGAGATGCCGGCCCGCAGTGTATACGCTACAGAGGGTTCACCACGGAATCCCATTGCTCGGATCATTGCTTCCATTCGAAGTCTGGCCACTCCTCGGGGTCCGCTGACTTGCGGTGCACGTGCAGGCTCGAAACGCCACCGGTGTTCGCGGCTCTCCGGGACACAGACCACGACACAGACGAAGCCGCTTCGGGGAGGGTCTGCGGAAACTATATGAAGTGCGCACTCTAAGGACGGAGCTCCGCGGCGTGTACTTAAAGCTCCGCGGCGTGTACTTAAAGCTTTCCTTTAAATGTTAAGTTTAGAAACAGCTTAAACCTTTCTAAAACCAAAGAGGTTATGCCCAGCGATTGTAACAGAGCAACCCTTTCTTGTCAGATAGTGCTCAATGTGCATGCCAATGACTGCTGATGGGGAATGAGACACAGGAGAACTTTGCTTTTAGCTAACGCGCATGCAGCGATTTTTTTATTAGATGCCTTTAGTGTGGCACAGGCTGCTCCTCATGAAAACTATATATGTTCAAAGAGAAAGGAAGGACATTTTCAATAAGACCACATACGAAGTTTCGTTCACGAGCCGCGCTATAAGGAAGTTAGACTGTAGCAACGTGACGGTATGTATACTTCCGTAAATAGCAGCCGCCTTGCTGAAAACAGCGGCGTAGTGGCACACAAGTTTCACGGCACTTTCTCAGTCATGCAGATGACATTTTGCGACGGTATAATACGACAAAGTGAATTTTACAACTCCTGGCTATTGAGTTCGGAAAGAGAACGTATATGTTCCTCTCGAACAAACGCTTCCAGTCGCGTAGTCCCGGAATCCGCTCCCGTGTATGTCTCTGCGCGTTCGTGCCTCATAACTGCCGCTATACTCTTCGGTTGAGATAAAAATGTGAAGTGTCCGAGGGGCTCGTGTTCTGTTCTACACAGTCAATAAAACCGACAGACAATTAAGCCGAGGAGAACTAGAACATTACTTGTGGTTTCTTAGCTTCATTGTCATGCTTGAAATCATAAGGTTGCGCTAAAATACGGCCGACACGTTTACGACTGTGGGAACGGGGACAAGCGCACATTTACGATTGTCCATGCGCCCTCACTAGTGAACGTGTCTTAATTTCGCGAGGCCTTTTGATTCCAAGCATGTTAAACACACCGGGCCAAAAAAGAGTTTTACTAGTGCGTTGTAATGATTCGCGCTTACAGTGGAAGAAACTGAAGTTGACGAAAATAATCCGTTTCGATGGTGGTATCCGGACCCACAACCTTCGAATTGCTCGTCCCATCTGCATGCGATCTACCATGCATTTAGGCTAATACGGAGGGCACTCCCGTTCTCTGGCAAAAAAGAGCGTTCCACACCAGCCGCCTGAGCTGAGTGTCGCAATCCAGGTCACGAATTATTACCGCCGTTAAGCACTCACTTATTACCGTACATTACCCCCCCCCCCCCCCCCCCCCCAGAAAAAATCCTCAGCATATTTTGCAACGTAATGTGTGGCAATATTTAGACTATAGGTTATTTAGAAAATCGTGAAGGGCGTTTTTTCCTGCTGCTCCATTTCACGCGCATTATGGTGGCTAATGCGATATGGGGGATGGTACTTATACCCAAAGTATGTGGCCTAACTTGATAATCTGAATAAATTATTGGCAGAAAATTGGACGAACGTTCGTAACTGTTATCGTTCCAACAAATGCGTTTTATAAAAACACATACACTGCACTATTATAGCTGTTTATGGTGGATATATAGAATCAAGTAACTGTAATAAGGACACTTTACTGTTGTCTTCAACAGCCATAAAGACGTCAATTAGCGCAGCTATCATTACTGCCTACGTCATTAATGCAGCTGTCGCGCTCCTCTATTTCTGAATGGGGCTTTAAGGGCAATTTTTTGCTTACGTAGGCGCTCAACAGTCGTATTATGCTTTCACGAAGACCAATTAAGAGAAAGATTTGCGAGCTTCACGTTTATTGTCACGCTGTTGCAACAAGCGTTGAATAACGCATGTATGAAAGTGCACTGAACCCAGCGCCTTGAAATGATTTTCTTGCAGTACGTGTATAAGCTGAATTGGCGAAATCTTCAACGTCGCCGACTGAAGGCCATCAAACTTCCATAACACGTTCTTTATTTTCGTATTCTGGGTAATTTTGTCATTTATGGAGCTTTCCGTGTGCGTGTTACAGAGAAATGCTTTTATTTGTCTGTCGCTTATTGACGTTCTGCGTTGATGACTGGCTTCTTTCGTTAGCAGGATGAAACTGATGCGTTTAAAAAACAAAGCGGAGAAACAGTATTTCATAACTTTGGTTTGAATTTGTTGAGTCATGCGGGATGAGGATAGCTGGCATTAAAAAGAAAACGCACATGGGCATTCAGCGTAAAGTTGGCGCTGAAGCATCCATAAAGGAATATTTTTACTATTTTTTTACGTTGATAAGCTTTCTCTTTAGAAACTGCGTAGTACACGAGCGCTACATGATTCAGTCGTGTCGCTTGCGCGAAAATTCGCGATGTCCTGGTGGCTCAGTGAACGTGTACACTAATTAGCTTTTCTAATTATGATCCCAAGAGGTACGCTCTAGTACGTACGTTTCAATGGCCTTTCTTTCCCTCCCGTCTCTTATGCTGATGACAGAGGACGGAAGAAAAAGAGGACGGGCTGGCAAGGTCACACAAGCCAGCGAAAACAATATCTGAATACGTCACTCATGCCAACACCACCGACAGGATCGAGTCGATACTTGCAGGAAACGATAATAATAAAGAATTCAACTGCGAGATTTTTTTCCTTTCTGTCACAGCACGCAGTCGGAGACTGCTGTCAAAAACACGTCGAGAATGTGCGAATAACTGGCATCGGCCAATATGCGTCAGTTTTCACACGCTCCGCTGTCACTGTCGCGACAGTTCGACACTTTCGGCAACGTTTCGCGCCGCCCTGCATTCAAATGGTATCCTCGTCATCGCATTGTGTGTGTGCCGATCGCGTCTCCCCATCGGTGCCCGCGACGCTTCCTGCATTCTTTGATCCACGCGCCGCCATTAGCCGCGCACTGACGCACTATACCACGTGCTGTAGCATCCGAAGAGCGTCCACGAGGGTGCGTGCGTTGCGGTCATCGGGGCCACATTGTCTGCGTGGGCGGACTCGCCTGAATGGACGGCTGTTTTTCCCGCTGTGTGGGAAAGCGCGCGCAAGTAGGCGCGATTGTTTGTTTGTTTCGCTCGTGGCAACGAGTTCGCCTCACTTTTCCGTCCTCTTCATTTCTTCTCGGGGACTTTTCTTGTGCCAGCAGCTAATGAATTCCCCGCAGCTGCCAATGGAAGCGTGCGTGCTAACCGCAATGAGGATGTCGCATGGGAAAATGCCAGGGAAGTGCTTCAGTGTACATATGTGTCGAGAGTGGCCGGGTAGTGGGTTCTCGCGAATCGGGAGGTGTGACCAGTAATTACAGGTTCATACTGTGG
Organism: Rhipicephalus microplus; assembly: GCF_013339725.1. Taxonomy (NCBI): domain Eukaryota; kingdom Metazoa; phylum Arthropoda; class Arachnida; order Ixodida; family Ixodidae; genus Rhipicephalus; species Rhipicephalus microplus. The sequence goes on from NC_051165.1 coordinate 205,846,871, forward strand.
AAAAGGGGAAGGTGGGAAGGTTGTTCTACTTTACGTGCACCTCGAGAGTGTGTTTGGACTGCCAGTATATGGAGCCGGGGGAGTGAACACGGCGCTATGTACTGCCCACGCTGAGTGTGTATACTATTTATTTATTTATTTATTTATGGTACCCTCAGGGCCCGAAGGCATTACAGAGGGGAGTGGCAATACAAAATAATACAGCAAACGGCAAAACGTAAAGGAAAAGAAGGGAAAATACAAAGCGGTTGGCAAAAACACACAGTAACAAAGAATTAAATGTAGTAGCGGTAATACATTACAACGATTTTGTTAAAAAAAAACGGCAAAACGGCAAAACGTAAAGGAAAAGAAGGGAAAATACAAAGCGGTTGGCAAAAACACACAGTAACAAAGAATTAAATGTAGCAGCGGGAATACATGACAACGATTTTGAAAAAAAAAAAAAAAAGCACGACGTATATAACACGAAGCAAAATCAAACATCGCAAAACATGTTTTGCAAAAAGGCCCTAAAACGTGATGTATCGGTAATAGCCGTAGCTGATTGTGGTAGTAGATTCCATTCGGATGTGGTTCTTGGAATGAAGGCATGCGAATAGGTTATGGTTCTGCAGCGGGGAACATGAACTTTTTGCAGATGGTCCAATCTGGGTGATATGAATGAGGGGGGTTTAATAAACTGTTCACGAAGATTTTTGCTATGATAAAGTTTATGAAGGAGACTGAGTCGGGCTATTTTACGCCGAATGGCGAGTTCAGGAAGGTTGAGCTGGGACTTCATTAAGGTAACACTGGCCGTGCGGTTATAATTGGCTAAAATGAAGCGAACTGAACGATTCTGGACTGCTTCTAATTCATGTGTAAGTGTAGTGCCACCAGGATCCCAGACGGATGATGCGTATTCAAGTGATGGACGAATATAAGTAGTGTAAAGAAGTTTCTTAAGGGATGAGGGCGCCATGTAGAAGTTCCTGCGAAAATACCCGAGAGAACGGTTAGCCTTGGCGATGATGTGCTCCACATGGTGGTTCCATGACAGGTTACTGGAAATATGAACACCTAGGTATTTGTAAAATGAAACAGACTCGAGGTGGGTATCATTGAGATGATAATCTGGATACGCAAGTGAGGTGCGGCACACACGCATTGCTTTGCATTTTGAAATGTTTAGTTCCATGTTACATAATTGACACCAGGTAAATATGTTATTTAAATCCGTCTGGAGCGAGGTAACATCATTTTGGTTAGTTATTTTCCGATAAATTACACAGTCATCTGCGAATAGGCATACCTTTGATGAGACATTAGTTGGCAGGTCGTTCATGAAAATTAAGAACAGTAAGGGTCCCAACACAGAGCCTTGGGGAACACCCGAGAGCACCGGCTGGATGGGGGAATCAATATTGTTAGCAGAAACAAACTGTGTTCGGTTGGAAAGAAAGGCTCGAATCCAGTTAAACACGTTAGGGTCTAGGTTTAAGTGTTTCATCTTAAGAAGTAGTAACTGATGACTGACCTTATCGAATGCCTTAGAATAATCTAAAAAAATACAGTCAATGGTGAATCCAGAATCGAGTAGGACATGCAGGTCGTTTGTAAAGACTAAGAGCTGCGTTTCGCAAGAAAAATTCTTGCGGAAACCGTGTTGCGAGGGTGTGAAAAACTGGTTAGACTCGAGAAAGTTAACAAGGTGGGTGAAAATGATATGCTCAAGTATTTTGCACGGGACAGATGTCAGTGAAATTGGACGGAAGTTTGATGGATTGTGTGTTAGCCCTGATTTGTGAACTGGCACTATCTTACCGACCAGCCAGTCTTCCGGAAGGCTAGAATGCTGCAGGGACTGTGAAAAAATGCATGACAGGATAATAGAGGAGTATTCAACAGTGTTCTTCAGGAATTTAGCATTGATACCATCAACTCCACATGATGATGAGTTTTTAAGTTTCTTAATGACCGCACGAATACCTTCCGAGGTAACGAAGATAGCGTCCATAGGTAGGTAATGGGGTGACGGCAAGGAGATTTGGTTGTTGATGGTCGCCTGGTGAGAGAAAGCTTTTATGAATGTGTCATTTAGTACAGATGCGCATTCTACGTCGGGCACGGGATGCCCTTCAGCTGTCAGCAAGGCTATAGCGCGGCGCTCGCTGCCACGCATGAAATTCCAAAACTGTCTAGGGTTATTTTTCAGCATAACCGGTAGAGTGTGACTAAAAAAGGAAGACTTAGCTCGTTTCACTTCAGATAAATAGGTTGTGGCAGCAGATTTGTAAGTAGACCAACGTTTATCAGACGGGGATTTGACAGCAGCACGATAAAACCTTTTCTTACGGTTTGAAAGGCGGTTTATGTATCTGTTGTACCATGGAGCACGTGTATTGGAAAGAACTTGTTTTATAGGGATATGTTTAACGGTTAGCTCTGAAACTTTAGCTTTAAATAAGTCCCAGTTGCTCTGCACCGATCTTTCAGGGTAGTTGGGTAAGAACTCATCTAGGAATGTGCCCAAATCCTTGTTAATTGAGTCAAAGTCAGCCTTTCTGTAATCCCGTATAGTTTTAAGCTGCTTACGCATGCGTGAGAATGGCAGCAATATATTTGCTTGAATAATATCGTGATCACTGATACCAGGTACATTGGACACTGAAGATACAATATCTGGTTCTGATGTCAATATAAGATCAAGAATGGATGACGTAGTATCGGTAACGCGCGTAGGAAAATTAACAAGCTGCGTCAAACCAAAATCTGAACAGATGCGAATAAAATGCTCCGCTTCCGCTGAGTTAGGCAAGGAATATGAATAAGAATTTGACCACACAATGTTAGGGAAATTGAAATCGCCTAGTAGAATCACAGCTGCGCGAGGAAACAAAACCTTCACATGGCTCAGACAATCATGTAGGTCATTGCAAAAGTTTGCACTTCCTGAAGGTGGGCGGTAACATACGCCAATGACAACTTTTCTAAAAGCCACGTTGAGGCAACACCATGTTGCCTCCAAACCGAGTCTATTGCAACAGCGTAGTTTTCAATGCTCTCATTCACCGCAAGAAGAACACCACCGCCACATCTATTAGGTCTGTCGCAGCGATATATTTTGTATTTTTTATCACAGCACAGCAGCTCTTCGTTTCGTATTTTGTCGCAAAGCCACGTTTCAGTTACCGCAATAATATCGGCGTTTGAATCATTAACTGCTGCACTCATTTCATCTTTCTTGGACAGGAGGCTGCGAACATTAGTAGACAGCACGATCAATTTTCTGTGGTCAACGCAAGTGCCACCACCCCTTGCTTCATCCTAGCTTCCCGAGGAAGCATTAAATTGTCGACCAGAACGAAGTTGCCGAGAAGAGGAGTTGGCGACACTAGCGTTATTAGTTACGCGTCTGGATGGCCCGATTTCATGCACTGTATCAGTAACGTAGTCGTAGCCATAACATTTCTCATTTGCAAAAAGTTTGTTATAGCGCACACTGAAAGGGCAATGAAGCTCTTTGGCGAAGTTGGTCAGCATTGCTCTAGTACGGCGAGTGTTAGCAGAAAAATCCTCCCGCATAACCACTTTGCTTCCTTTGAGCATGTGACGTTTTGAAAGAACCATTTCTTTCGTTTTGTAGGTGGAAAATTTTACTATAATCGGACGAACTTTATTAGTGGAAAAGCGGCCGATTCTATGTGCGCGTGCAACGTTATCACCAGATAAAGTTAGATCAAGGGACTGGCGAAATAAGCTCAAGATAGTTTCCTCAGTCTGCTGCGTAGTTTCAGAGGCATTGTCTGCGATACCAAAGAATACTAGATTATCCCTCCGAGAGCGATCCTCAGCCTCATCGAGACGCGCACGTAGACCAAGCATGTCGTCCTGCACTTGCCTTGTAAGTTGACTCGTTGCCGTCAGTTCGCGCTGAATGTTGTCTATAATGGATGTCCGCTTTTCAACCGTTTCCAGGCGCGTCAATATGTTGGAAATGTCTTCAGTAAGCGAAAGCTGATGTTGCTTAAGCTCCTGGATGTCACCTGACATTACCGCTTGCGTGGTTTCAATGCGAATCGAACGTTCTTGCATATCTTTCACCATTTTATGTATTTCAGTAATTTGATCATCCTTGGGTCCCGGGTTCTGCTCGACATCACCACATATTAACAACAAAAGGTCACAAAAAGGCTGTAACAGGGCTTCTGGGCATGGAAGCACCATAATAAAAGGGTTGTCAGATCGAAAACTCCTACACGGTAGTCTGTTAAAATAACTGACCTGCAAAACGTAGGGAAGCATGAATGAGTACATGCTTCTGCCGATGCTTCCATGCCCACTGCCGGTGGCATGCGTGCAACACGGTTTTAAAGGGGCCAGTGGTGTCGCTGTCGTCGTGGCCGATGACGATTTTGCTGCGGCACGTGCGAGATCCCTCCCCTCGAAGAACCAGCTCTGATGAGATAAAGTGCAGAGCACCGGACCCTGGGTTGTATCCAGGTAGGTGCTGTTAGCAGTCGAAGGGAAAGTCACGCTGGAATGTACGCTGAGCGGTAGCAATGCTCCGGCGTTGGCTGTACTCAGGCACTCGACGAGAAACTGCAAAACGTAGGGAAGCATGAATGAGTACATGCTTCTGCCGATGCTTCCATGCCCATACTATGTGCGATTTTGTGCGCGAACATCGCAGAATGCGGGCTCTCTGGCGATCTGACAGCTCTCTGGGGTTTAGGCTCATGCAACGGAGAAGAAAACAAGTGTTTCTTCCTTCTCTGGCATGGATCTTTTGCGGTGCATTTTTAACAAGCCCGTGGCCCCAATTTGTTTACCCTGCAAAGCGAAATGAGGAGTGACGATGGATTTTGCTTAAATGCCTCCATTAGGGCTTGAATAAATGGCAGCTGTGCACTCGTATTTTTATTGGCGTAGACTTAAACGCGACAGCGTTGAGGACCTCAAATAACAGAAATTCCGGCGTTGGTGTCGCCGTCGGCGTCGTTGGTTGTGAGCGAAGAATCATCTTGTCCGTGAGCGAAAAATCGAAAAAGATGTAAATAAAATAAATAATAAGTTTCGGGATCCGAGTGAGGATTGAACCTAGGCCGTTGGCATGGCAAGTAAGTGTTCTATCACAGAGCCACACCTATTGTTGAAAGTGCTTTGGAAAAAAAAAAATTCGGCCGTTCATACGTACCTATAGAATCGACGTTATGCGAAGCATCCGGAGGGAAAGTGACCATGTTGTAATTTTGTTTATTGAGCAACACCTTATGAAATGACGCTAAATATATGTATAAATGTTTCACGAACAGCCATATGTTCGAGTGTCGCAGATATTTATATAACCAATTGTGCGAACTTGCGCAACGGTGCCAACAGGAACATGAGAATGACCAACACCAAAAGGGATGCTGATATGAAGCGCTGGTGCTCGCGGGGATGGTAGCCTAGGACACTGCTTATTGCATGATACCTAACTACAATTGTCGTTAACTAGACGTGACGGCTGTACCATGCGATTAAATATGTAATGTTTATAAAATGGGATAGTCATCACATTAACCATAAATGACGTTTCACGAACATTATTTGAAAAATAGTTCCGAGATCTGGAGTGGCTTTGTGGTAGAATACATGATTGCCTCCCAGTATGCTTGGGTTCCATTCCTGCTGAAACCCTGACATTTATTCTTTGCAATCGTCGGGTCAATGTTGCTGATGTGGTTTTTTTTAACTTCCATGTGTGTTCTCGTCGTTGCTGGGTGCGAATTCAATTGAGAGAACATGAGTGGAGGGGTAGTGAAGTGACGAGTGGGAGGCAGACCAATGAGAGAATGTAGGGCCGCTCGATCTGCTCGATGCGATTACTCCTGTTCTACCACTGAAACACGCCGGCTCTGAAGAGAGATTGTCTTTATGAGCGCCCCTGATCTCCCAATAGAATTCGCCGTGTCAATTCAATCACCTGTGGCACTACCCGATTACCAGTGACCCATACCCGCCCGTGGTTATGTGCAACTGTCTGGCGGAAAGTGTTTGACGACGTACGCGACGAGATTGTGACATCATTCATGTGTTGACCAGCGTGTCATATTCGTCAGACCAACTTATTCTTCCATGCTAATTTAGGTTTACTCCAATTTAAGGGGGTGATCACGAGAGCACCCAAACGTAAACGGTTACACGGACGGACGGACGGACGGACGGACGGACGGACGGACAGACGGACGGACAGACGGACGGACGGACAGACGGACGGACGGACAGACGGACGGACAGATGGACGGACAGACAGACGGACAGGCAAATGCCAAATGCCAAAAGTGCTCGGAGTACGCAAAAAATGCTCCGCATTAGAAAATACACTGTATGAATGTCATGTAGTGGAAGGAGTCTCTTCAACTCATCATATATGCGTGACAAAAGCGTACAATCGTGCCCGATGTCAAAACATGTGAATTGAGCAAAGAAAGAATATTTGAAAGCCCCCCCCCCCCCCCCCCGTGATATAGCGCTCAGAGATATTTAATAATCAAGAGCAGAACCGTCAACAGTTTAACAGCTGCGTAGGTTCGCATTTTGCCTTACGGAAGCATAGTGGGCCTTTCGCCGATTTCCCAAAACATTACGGCATAGTGGTGAATCTACAACTGTGCTTGCAAGAGGCATTCAATTATACTTTGAAACGGCTAATTTTAAATGCACATTCCTTTGTTTCCTAACGGCACCGTTGAGGCGTGCACCGAGAACTGAACCAAGCTAGCAGTTTAAAAAGCGCCCCCTCCCCCCGCCTGATATTTGTTTCAATGCAGAGAGTTGATATACTTGGTGCATGAGCACTACGCTGGACTTGATATTGAACACAATGATTACTAGGTGATTCTTCATATGGGATTTCACGGAAACGTCCCAGCCATTTTGGTGGCCATCTCAAGTGCATTAGAAAAGTATCATACTGTTGCTGCATTGAGAATGGGAAATCGCAATAATATCTCGGAGAGGAAAATCGTTTGGTCACGATGGACTACCTGAATTTTCGAGAATGTCGTCTGAGTGGTGTTTGTCAGAAAAGTTATTCTGACAGTATGTCTTCTTGATTCACTGTCAAATTCGGATATATATTAAACAAATGTTATCTTTAAGTGTTCAATGCTCGTGAATATTACTGGAAAATGTCTGCGATTACACCTCGCGAGATTTCACCAGAATGATCAATGTTCTCATTTTTTTTGCCCATGCTAGTATTGCACCATGTATGAATATCTGCTTAATGTATACTCGGTCTAGTGAACGTATATTTTGCATTGAAAATATTTCAGACCACTGAACTTTATACAAATTTCAGAATATCAACATTTTGGTTCAAATTGAGATGCATGCTATACACCACGTGAATCTCCAATAAAAAATCAACATTACACATAAATCTAGTTCAGATAATCAGTTCTGATATGACAAGTTTAACAATCTAATTTTCGCGCAGAGAAAAAAAAATCATTTTTGAAGTTCCCCACAGACCACTTTCTTCCCATATGGTCATACGGCAGCTTCCCCGTTGCCGTCTATGGAAAAGTTAAACAATTTTCTTCATCAAAAGTACAAAAATGTAATCACCAAACTTGCCGTATATAAAAATAACGTTTTTTTTTCAATTGAGGTACAAAGCTGATCTCCAATTGTAGCAGGACAACGCGTAAATGATTTGATTGATATGTGGCATTTAACGTCCCGAAACCACCATATGATCATGAGAGACGCCATAGTGAAGGGCTCCGGAAATTTTGACCGCCTGGGGTTCTTTAACGTGCACCCAAATCTGACCACACGGGCCTGCAGCATTTTCGCCTCCATCGAAAATGCAGCCGCCACAGCCGGGATACGATCCCGTGACTTGCGGGTCAGCAGCCGAGTGCCTTAGCCACTGGACCACCGCGGCGGGGCACACAAAGTGTAAATTGCGTCTCAATATGGACGAAATCGTTGATATACAAAAAAAAATCCGATTTTTTTTCTCGTAAATTCTAGATACTTCAGAGAATTGAAAATATAATTTCGTAAAGGAAGTATCGTTACTCTGATAGTCATACTTGGCGCAATAATTTAATGGAAAAAAATTGGGTATATCCCACGTACCATGGGATCGATGCCATGCGAATCGGGTGGAAGGAAAGCGACTGTGGTGTAAATATTTGTTTAGCGAAACGTTTCAAAATGACGCTTAAACATACGCACAAACGTTATACGCACAGGCATGCATCTTGAACAGACGCATGTGTTTGATATAACCAGTTGTTTACAGTTGCGTAATGATGCCAAAATCAACATAGGTATTACCAACACCAGAAGTGGCAAGCTGAAATATAGTGCTTGTGCTTGCGAGGATGGTAACCCCGGATAGTGCTGCGTAGATGAACATTAGTGAATGGCACTCCACTACTATAGACTCTAACCCGACATGACGCAGCTTGTATCACTGGAGTACACATGTAATGTTTAAAAAATTAGATGGGGGCACTGCAACTACAATTCAGGTTTCACTAACATTATGCCTGCACAGGGTCTTTTTACAGAAGAGTTCTGAGACCTGACGTAGTTCCGAGGCAGAATATTTGATTTGCCACGTATAGTTCTTTGGTTAGACTCCTTCGTGGACCACAAAATTTATTCTTTGCATGCGTCGAGTCAACGCTGCTGGTGTCGGTCTTTTTCAAAACTCGAATTTAAATTACTCATGTCTGCTCTCGCTGTTCTTTTATCGATGTAATCTGTCACACTTGTGGCGCAAACCCTCATAGCATGGCACATTGTGCACGAGTATGTGCTACGCGTGTCTAAAGGAAAGTATTTGACGTTGTGCATGACGGGGTTTTCCCATTATTCATGTCATGACCATGTAGTCGTAATCATCAAATCCTCTTACCTCCTATACTGATTTTCTTCTACCCCAAAGTTAAGGAGGTCACCTCGAGAGCTACCAGGCGTAGGGGGCTAGATAGATTGACATATACGTAGACAGAGAAATGCTGATAGTACCTGCAGCACGCTAAAAAATGCTTCATTTAAAATTCATGCATGGAATATTTTGGCAAACTTTCTCTAGGCATACATATGGCAGAAAAAAATGAAGTAATAATTTTGAGCTTGAAACATCTTGCACAAATACGTTTGTTTAATGTGTAAGCCAAATTTGATATTGAAACGAAAGGATACTCTCAAAATGAAAGAACTTAAGTCCCAAACTTTCCTTCGGTCGAGATGAGGAGAAGGAAGACAAAGAGGAAGAGATTCTTATCTCGTCCTAGCCTCCGTCAATGATGATGACGGATAATTTTTCAGGGGCGAAGCTTCTTATAACGGCACCCGTTCGTCCCTTGTAGTCGTAGTCGTAGTGTGTAACCAGTCACGTTTTGGCCTGCAAGGTGGGGCCGGTGGGAGATTTCTCCTGTGCGTTGTTGAACAATAAAAAAATCGTAGCGTGCGTGTTAACTACAAGCCGAATTCTCCTGTCTCTCATTCCCCATTAGCAGCCATTAGCAAGTACATTGAGCACTATCTGACAAGAAAGGGTTGCTACGTTTTACTCGCTGGGTGTAACCTTCTTAGTTTTAGAAAGCTTTAGCGAGTGTTGGGCCGCAGTGCCATGAATATACCATGAACTTGAGGTGGTTAAAGGTGGGAAGTAGAGATACGAAGCGCAAACCGTAAGAAAGTAAAAGCCGAATTCTCCTGTCTCTCGTTTACCATTTGCAGCCGTTGGAACGTACATTGAGCACTATCTGACAGGAAAAGGTTGCTACGTTATACTCGCTGGGTGTAACCTACTTAGTTTTAGAAAGGTTTATAGCGAGGGTTGAGCCGCAGTGCCATGAATACAATGAACTAGTATATACCATGAATGAACTCGAGAAGGTGAAAAGTAGATACGAAGCGCAAGCCGTGAGAAAGTAAAAGTCGAATTCTCCTGTCTCTCATTTCCAATTAGCAGCCATTGGCATGTACGTAGAGCACTAGCTGACAGGAAAAGGTTGCTACGTTATACTCGCTGGGTGTAACCTACTTAGTTTTAGAAAGGTTTATAGCGAGGGTTGAGCCGCAGTGCCATGAATACAATGAACTAGTATATACCATGAATGAACTCGAGAAGGTGAAAAGTAGATACGAAGCGTAAGCCGTGAGAAAGTAAAAGTCGAATTCTCCTGTCTCTCATTTCCAATTAGCAGCCATTGGCATGTACGTAGAGCACTAGCTGACAGCAAAAGGTTGCTACATTATACTCGCTGGGTGTAACCTCCTTAGTTTTAGAAAGGTTTAGCGAGCGTTCAGCCGCAGTGCCATGAATACAATGAACTAGTATATACCATGAATGAACTCGAGAAGGTGGGAAGTATATACAAAGCGCAAGCCGTGAGAAAGTAAAAGCCGAATTCTCCTGTCTCTCATTTCCAATTAGCAGCCATTGGCATGTACGTAGAGCACTAGCTGACAGCAAAAGGTTGCTACGCTATGCTCGCTGGGCGTAACCTCCTTGGTTTTAGAAAGGTTTAGCGAGAGTTGGGCCGCAGTGGCATAAATACAGTAAACTAGTTTTACCATGAAGTCGAGGTGGTTAAAGGTGGGAAGTAGACACCGAGCGCAAGCCAAAAAAAGTGCCACCTCTCGTTTAGTCCTTGTAATGTCCGCTGGATGGCGGTGCTTCTATATCGGGAATATATGATGAAAAGATGCGAGATGGTGGTACTTGGTAGTCGTCGGGAGCACTGGGCCTTTTGGCAGGGAATGACTCTCATCTGAAGCTACCGTGAAATCATGTAACCCTTGAAATCTTGTGTATGGCGGTGTGCGTGCATGCTTGTCATTAGCGTCAGATATTAGATCTAGAACACGAAGAAAAAACACATGGATATGAGGCTCCTTACGTCAAGCATTTTTTTTTGCGCTGGTCGTCGTTGCAATCTAAGAAGAAAAAATAAACGCAATACTTATTGCAGCAAGAATCAAAACATTCACCACAGAAACGTATGCCAAGCTCTGAGCGATTTCTATTCGCTAGACAAAACTAATTGACTGTTAAGGCTATATAAATCCGCCTTATTCTCAAACAATAATATTTCCTTTTGTTTTTCTGAATTAAGCTAATAAAGTATTTCAAAAACTATCGTTTGCTAAACATATTGAGAATACAAACAATTTCTCTTGTATAACAAGGCAACACCCGTTTCATGGCCAATCCGCCCTTGTGGGTTGTGCCAGTTCAATGTTGGTTGATCAACCAACTGACCAACATTCACCTTCTTGTAGTCGACTTGTTTTCCAGTACACTGCCTAAGTTCACTGCTTACCCTGAATTTCGTCTCAGCGCAAATTCATAATATTGGGCTTCGTTATATTTTGACTTCTCTTTCTTACTTTCGCTTTCTTGCTCTTGTTTTTGTATGTTTATTTATCACCCAGTAAAAAATTGTCAAAAAGCATATCCTCTGGTCGACCTACCCGTGCTTTTATCACTTTTATTTCTCTACTGATAGAGCGGGAAACGTTGAAAAAGGCAGGGGGTGTATAAATTGAACTGGAACAGGAAGTTCAGGCGAGTTTGTCCGTCTTCATGGTTGATGTAGCAGCGCAAATCTGAAGAAAATACTGAGCAATAAATACATACTAGACGAGGGAGAGTGAACGGGCGCCGAAGGATATGCAAGGTCACAGGCGCGCTCACGCTCGTCTACATCTTTTCCTCTGTCATGGTCTAATGCTTATCAAAATGTGACTGAACCGTTGGAAGAAAGGTCTTTGGAATGTGTTTCGAAATCGTTGCTGCAGTGGCCGGTGTTTCCGGAAGAATCACATCTGCTTTGACGCCCCCGAACCTCTTTTCTGTGCTCTGGTTATTTTTTTGGCGCTTCATTACGCGTACTATGTATCCGAGCGTTCCAGTTTCGGGTGGAACAATTTCCGGTCGACAGCTTTTCAGACTGAACCCAGTGCGCCAGTTCCGATGGCGATGTTTCCACTGCATTTTATTGGCAGCGTACTTGCGGAACATCATATGCCATGGTGTTCATTTGGCGAACACAACAAATCTTGGAACTGATTCTCTTGTTTTAGAAATTTTTTTCTGAATTTCTTCAGCGAGCGGCATCAGAGCACAAAGATACAAAAAGCCTGGGGGAGGGGGTAGATCGGAATGTTTGCCGCCAACCTCCCCCTCTGCCCCACCCAATTGATATTTTAAAGGGTGGTTAACTTCCAGTATAATACCTTCCATAGACGTAACAGAACACGTGAATTCATACGCCTCTGAGCATGATGATGAATAAAACTTTCATTATCTCAGACTGTGAACATGCTGCACTGCAGAAGGATTCCTGGATGAGTCCTTGGAACGGCATGCTGTTCGAAATGGCTGCGAGGTCGGTCACAGCAAGTCTGCGTCGCTACTCACCAGTCAACGTGTGTCGCATTATTGCCATAAATAAATATAACGTCAACAATACAACTGCGATTTTTGTTGAATGAAGTTTTTTGTGAGATTCAAAATGAGGTTGTTCTTTGATGAAAGGTGCTCATACGTTCACGTAATTGACTTGCTGTATAAAAATTCCTCTCGATTACTTCGTTACTTTTGACATTACTGGCAGCTCGCTTTGTTTTCAGAAACAAAAAAGTACAATTACCAAATGTGTAATGCCCACTACTTCCTGCCCTTGTTTTTCGTATCACAACGTCTCTCAATATTGGCATAAACTAGTATGTTGCAATATAAACACCTATGGGTATTTCTTGCTAGACGAAACAACGCTATACTCTCCAGTGCTTCTGGAGAAGAGGCCAGCCATACGTAATCAATCCGAGAAACTGAATGAGCTCCTCTACAGTAATCGAAGCCGACTTGACTGGCCAGCCGTGTAAGTGCGGCGTCTTGTGTTTAGTGTGGTTTGTTGATCTCAACTGACATCTTGTCTCTCTCACACTGTATACATGTAGCGTGAAAATGAATTCCCAGCGCTGCGACCACATCGCCAGCCCTGCACGAGCCGGAGCTGCTTAGCCTGTGTTTGATGCAACGTTGCCTGCTCCTGTCAAACTTTTGATGTTACTGTTTGGGTGCAACTAGTACTCAATCTAGTGTTTTCATTATAATTGGCTGGAGGTGGAGGGTGGTAGTATTAGAAATATTTTAATGATAGGTGTATTCTACCATTCATGCCCGGGCAGGTAACTGGATGTGGAATATATATATATATATATATATATATATATATATATATATATATATATATATATATATATATATATATATATATATATATATATATATATATATATATTATATATATATATTATAAAGCGTAAAAGTGAGACTGTTTGGGCCTGACAGAATGAAAAAAATTTACCCTGTTGGCTGGTAAAGGTACATATTTAAAGATGACGACACAAAACGTGTGGAAGTCACGATAAAACACAAGGCGTGTTGCATGGTTTCCTTCTGATGTATCCGCACATACAAGCCTCGCCTAGCGACAGATTACTTCGTCTTGAAAGATTACTTCAGTCCATCTCAGAACATCGCTGATGCGTGAATGGAAAGTGGGTTCAAAGTAAAATGCACGCTATAGCAAGCACGTTTATTTCTCAGTTTACGTAAACAAAAGTTCTACCGGGGCAGGTTGACTGACTGTAAAAAGGAAAAACAAAAGAGCGAGGCCACTAACGATACTTTTTCCTATCTCTATTTTAGTTGGATGTATGTACGGATGGTGGAGCTTTATTTATAGCCTTACGAGTCACGACTAGCGCAAAGTGGGCTTCTCCCGCGTTAGCGTGGTTCTAAATAAAACCTGAAATCTCGAGTTAGCAGCTCAGCTTAGTTAGCTAAACTGTTACGTTTCCTCTCCCCATGCTCAACGTTTGGACGTTGCTTCAGCGCTGGACTGCGTACCGCGTCAAACCTTAGTGACGGGCACTTCGGTCCCGGTGCGAATTCTCCGATAATACTGCTCGACACTTGCGCCACGTTCTCCCGTCAGACGAAAACAACGCGTCTCCCGGAGAAAGCCCACGCCCAGCGGCATGCGCACGCCACAGGCGTGCTGAGACAAGCTTGGATGCGTGCGTTTGTGCTACTTTAGGCAAGGATGTATAAACGCCCGGGCGTATCGACTGCAGGTGCTGTGGCAGCGTGATTCGTTTGTTTCGCTTCGCATCTACTTTGAAAAATACCAGTGCAGTGTGTGTACGTTGTGTATCGATCCACATGCTGTGAGGAGAACGGCAGTTTCGATTTTCTACGCTGTTTCCTATTTTATTTTAATTTTGCGGGCGCAGTGCTCGATCTTCCGGAGAAATAATACGACATGAAAACGTGATCAACGAAACGCATAAAGAAAAATAAAGCAATGTAACGCCCTGTTTTATGCGGGGAGCCGCTCAACCGCGTTTTCCACAGCAGCTTCTCTGTGAATTTTGAAATTGAACGAGAACATAAATTGGCAAAGCGCGGGCACTATCTTGAAATACACCGTATACCGCTGTCATTCCGTTTTCAATACGCCATTCTGTGATCACCGTCATTGCGTTGTGTAGAAACGATGTTACAAAAACATTACGGATATTTTCAGTGAGATTAACTGCATGTAGCACGATCCAATAAGCACTCCGACAAAAATCACTTTTTTTTTTCATGCCATGCTTTTTTTTCATGCTGTACTGAAACAACATGTGTGTGTAAATGTGTCATAAAATCTTGGAACCTTAATTCTTTCACCACTTCTGATTTGATGTGCTCTCGATTGGATACTTTACTTTTTACAGAGCAAGAGTTTATGAGCGCACCAAAGACGCATTTGATGGTGTACAATCTGCCACCGCTGGTATACGCCGCAACTATCGCCAAAGCTAGAAAATGTTCACACTCTTCCTTATGCATCGCCTAAGAAAACGCGAAGGTGAACGTGATCTGCTTTTTTAAATGCGAAGCGTTTTTTAGCGAACTATCTATCTATCTATCTATCTATCTATCTATCTATCTATCTATCTATCTATCTATCTATCTACTATCTATCTATCTATCTATCTATCTATCTATCTATCTATCTATCTCTATATCTATATCTATCTATATCTATATCTATATCTATATCTATATCTATCTATATCTATCTATCTATCTATCTATCTATCTATCTATCTATCTATCTATCTATCTATCTATCTATCTATCTCTATCTATCTATCTATCTATCTCTATCTATCTATCTATATCTATCTATCTATATCTATCTATCTATCTATCTATATCTATCTATCTATCTATCTATCTATCTATCTATCTATCTATCTATCTATCTATCTATTCTATCTATCTATCTATCTATCATCTATCTATCTATCTATCTATCTACTATCTATCTATCTCTATCTATCTATCTATCTATCTCTATCTATCTATCTATCTATCTATATCTATCTATATCTATATCTATCTATCTATCTATCTATATCTATCTATCTATCTATCTATCTATCTATCTATCTTCTATCTATCTATCTATCTATCTATCTATCTATCCTACTATCTATCTATCTCTCTATCTATCTTTTCTACCGTATAATCACGCGAGTGTGAATTTACTCACGTTAAATTTGTCATTACGTGAACTAGTTTATCAACTAGTTTATTATATATATATATATATTATATATATAGTATTATATATATTATATTATATTATATATATATATAGATATATATATAGTGGGGTGATATTCAATGGATCTGGTGGAAAATGCAGTAATAAAAAGGAAGGTCGACAAACGTGCGAAAAAACACTAGTTTTACTACCGTTTCGTCAGTTGTGGGCCCTGCCTCGTCGAGTGAATCACTCCGAAGAATGCAGGCCCAACCTGCCGAAGAGTTGTAAAACTATGTTGTTTTCGCCGTTTGTCGACCTCTTTTTATACTGCATATATATATATATATATTAGTATATATATATATATATATATATCTATATCTAATATTATATATACTATTTTGTGAGTGTGTGTGTGGTGTGTGTTTTTGTACATATGCCGTCGTTAAAACTTAAAGTATGTCCACAAGTTTGGTCAATTGAGTTAATCCTTAGAAACAACTCTAGTTTTTCTCCATGCCGATAATTCTTTCCCATTATATTTCCTATTGATGAAGCTTTTGTGCAAATTCATGACATTGCACGTCGGTTCTGCGTAATTCCACAAGGTGGCGGAAGAGTTACGAAAAAAAAAAAGAATCGGCAATCACCCGTTTGCAGCACAAAGAAACGAGGAAATCCATATGGATTTCCTTTTCGCTCAGTACTACGAGTCGGTTTCGGTTTTTCATTTCTTAAATCTGTTGAACAAACGTATCGCACAATGCAGGCTTCTCCGCAGCATTGTTCTTGTTGCAAAAAAGCCAGCTTGTGGTTGAGCTGTGGTGGTACAGAAGAAAAATCGCCAAGAAGGCGATGTGTTGCGCAGCTGCCACTCCTGAATTGGAATGAATCCGGAATTATTCATTATTTTCGTGACCCCTGAATTGAATCGGAATAAAATGGCGACAAACCTCCGAGGAATGGGGTGAAATAAAATTAAGCTCATATTCCACGGAATGGAATGGGAAATAAATTACGTCTTTTTCCGAAATTAGAGCACATTTTCGTCAATGTGCTGTTTTTCAAACATTAGTAAGTCAGACCGTCTAATTTAACAATAAATCAGAATATAAAAGAGCTTGGCTACTTACAATCGGGAAACATTCATAAGCAACGCAGCTATGATAATTTTGTCCTTATACAGACTGTGTTGCTGCGAAGTTTTTCTATATTCTTCGCGTAACCACGGCTCCATGGCATGGTATCCGTCTTGCGGAACTATACAGTGACGGCACACACGCCTTACGCCTTTTGATCCCCCCCCCCCCCCCCTCGGTGGCGCCTCAGCTGCCTGCTGTCTCCCCCTCCTTCGCTTTGTTTTTGCTTCTGCCGCTGTCTGCGACTCGGGCGTATTTTCGGTATATCTTACCACTGACATGTGGCCGGAAATACATTGGCAAAACTAGCGGATGTATCAATGGTTGTTTATTTCTCAAGACAGAAATGGGCACCTGTCCCTACATTGCAATGACTGTGGTTGTTCACCTATGTATTCAAGATGTATCATAATCAGCCGGCACAAAGATAAGTGTACTCGCAAGATCATCCAAGCAAAGACCATAATCGCCGGAGGGGAGCAATGTGTCGGCTGATCGTCGTTAGTAATATCGGAAAAAAAAATACTGTTCTCGAATTCGTCAATGCACAGAAATTATCACGTGGCCAGGGATTTATACATGAAAGGCAGATTTTTAATAAAATAACTAGCTACTAGAGTGGCACCCTATCCTGTCTCCTTTTTTCTTTATCCTCTTAAGAGTTTCGCCACAAATATTATATCAAGCAATTAATTTTGCCTCAAATGCCAAAAGACATGATACATGTGTGGTTTTTCTACACAACGATAACGGGCTTTCACCATGCTATAAAAACAAACAGTTTATGTCGCATGCATGCGAACGTCGCCTACGATCGCCCATCTTTCTAATCATGACGCGCTACGTGCGCGGCACGCTACGTCGTCTACAGCACTAAGTACGGTTAAGCGCACGTGGCTGCAGCTGTAGCTTCGAGTGCGTGATCGGGGTCAGTCGTTCGCCGAGTGGTTCCTTCGGGACCTATTACACGTTATCACCTGGGCCGTGCGTGTATACGCACTGCCAGCGCGTTGGGCCCGTCGAAACGTGAGCGCGTCACGAAAACACTTACAGCGTCGCGTTTGCACGCTACGCACACACACGGCGTCGCGGGAGCTGTTCCAGTATATGTAGCGGACCCGATCGTTTTTTGGATTCGCCCGCTTTTGAACGACTTTGTTCGTCTCTTTGCTTCTCCGCCGCGTGTTTGCCGGTGTTACGGCGAAGCAACGTCTGAGGCAGCGATGTTTGCCCTTGGTGCGCTGATCGTTCGCTAAGTTGCGAAACAATGATGGCCGATGGGACGACGCTCGTTAGCCGTGGAGTCTGCAGCCATGTTTGAGACCTGAGTCATGGCCGGGTCATTGCGACCCTGACTGAACTGTGATGAAGAAAGAACCATTTTGGCTACGAGCTAGAATTTGCTTTGTATTGTACTAGACGTGCCGAACGTGATCGAAAGATCGACGTATGTAACTGCGCGGTAGTAAACACGGACGACAAGAAGATACAAGGACAAGCGCTTGTCCTTGTATCTTCTTGTCGTCCGTGTTTACTACCGCGCAGTTACATACGTCGATCATGAATCACCAACTCGCCCAATCGTCCACCGTGATCGAAAGAAAGAGTAATGCAACACAAGGGCAAAACGTAAGCGTATGTACCAAATAATAAATGGTCAAATTTATTTACCAGTATAACTCGGCATCGCCCCGCCACAGTGGTCTAGTGGTTAAGGTACTCGGCTGCTGACCCGCAGGTCGCGGGATCGAATCCCGGCTGTGGCGGCTGCATTTCCGATGGAGGCGGAAATGTTGTAGGCCCGTGTACTCAGATTTGGGTGCACGTTAAAGAACCCCAGGTGGTCTAAATTTCCGGAGCCCTCCACTACGGCGTCTCTCATAATCATATGGTGGTTTTGGGACGTTAAACGCTACAAATCAATCAATCAGTATAACTCGGCATGTCGTGCTTACTTCTCGGGAGCTGTTTGAATAAAATGGTTATACACGTAACGTTGCTCAAACTGTGAACGCAGCAAGAAGCGGTGCCATACCCGAAAGTGCCTTTTGCACCAGCGTCACACCATGGCTAGGCTTTTGGCTTCACTCATTTACGTTATTATAGAGGCTGAGTGGTAGCTTGTTACCTGTTTTTCTTCGCTCCTAAAGGCGTCAGCACTGCTTAAATAAGTCCACATAGTCGTCGCAAATCACTGCTATCGTGCTTATGCGGATATATTATTTTATTCATACATTTTTTTATGTGCTTATCTACGGCTAATACCACAGGATACTTCAATATTAATTTTTTTCGGCGAAGTAGGCGGTTTTATACGAATAAATATTATTTATTTATTTTATCGGCGTCTGTTCCATTTGAAGCGATAACTTTCGCATATTTTTACGCATTCAACGCACCTAGTTTGACTAACTTCAGTAATAAAAGAAGTCAGCTTTCGCCGCAAGGATGAAACACTGAATGACAAAACGAAAGACATTTTTATTTACCATCGCGCCGCCGCGGTGGTCTAGTGGCTAAGGTACTCGGCTGCTGACCCGCAGGTTGCGGGTTCGAATCCCGGCTGCGGCGGCTGCATTTACGATGGAGGCGGAAATGTTGTACGCCCGTGTGCTCAGATTTGGGTGCACGTTCAAGAACCCCAGGTGGTCGAAATTTCCGGAGCCCTTCACTACGGCGTCTCTCATAATCATATGGTGGTTTTGAGACGTGAAACCCCACATATCAATCAATCAATTTTTATTTACCATCCAACCGAGTGTAACTGACTTTCACGAGCGTGGACACACCAGCGAAAGATTATAGCCCGACTGTTCTAGAATGTCCCTCCACTCAACGCTCGCCTCTTCTCGAGACAGTCTCTAAGGCGGTGTCTCCACGTGGTAGGAGTGGTCATTGCGCATTATCTATTATCAGCAGCCATTCTTGCAAAGAGTGACATTATTTTCAACAGGAAAGTGGCATTGGGCTTAATTAGGTCGAGTGAATGACGAACCTTGAGTGTGGGCTAGTCAGAGAAAACACGGCCAGCCGTTGAAAAATGCACTCTGTCGCGGGACGGTCCCATCTAGGCGGACAAACTGAGTCATCATTGCACAACGCCACAAAGAGCCGATGGCAAGACGCGCCTTTGCCTCGGGAGAAACGAGCAGCATTTTCGGGCCTGCAGGGAAGCAGAGTGCGTCTCTTCCCTTCTGGAAGTTTCCTTCCGAAGGCATCGTTATCATCCACGGCACTTCAGCACGCCAGCCACTCGTTTCGAGGGCTGCGTGTAAAGGAGGGGGCCATGTCTTTCTCGATTTGATCGACTCGACGCCTCTCCGTGCATTGTATTTGTATGGCTCACACGCTTCTGCTCGTCGGTTCTCGGTGTGCTCCTCTCCTGGCGCTTCGGCGGCCGCCCTCGTAATGTCCCTTATGCAGCAACGGCGCCTCGGGCGATTTCCCGGTGACTGCCACAATACGTAACTTACACGCACACAAGGAGGCCTCACTGGTGTGTGCGCATTCGTGTGTCTGCAACACTCCGCCGGCGATTATGAACGGGCCCTTTGAAGTGGTGGCCACTAGAGATCCTCACGCGCCACTTCTAGTTCATGGAACCCTTTGGCGCGCTGCCTACGTCATTACATTTGGTGAAACGGGAAAAAAAGAGAGAGAAATGAGCTTCTGTGCACTTAGTGTATTGTCAATGTCTTAGTACCCCATTTACCGTTGACTTGCTGTAGTTAAGATTGTTTAAGTGGATAGAAGCTAAATAGTGGTTGACACACCTTGTATCATCAGGCCATAGAAAAGGCAACGGTGGATGACGAGGCAAAGTTCAGTGTTAAAAAACAACCATAACAAGGTAAACATGAAGGGAAGCACTTTAATTTTAGATAAAGTTGTGTATTTATCGAAACTCTAAACTACGCTGTCGAGTGCACATAGGGGCTGAGGTCGGCATGCTCAATAATAACTCACTGCTCCTTACTTGAACAGTTCTGAAGGCAAATCTCACGTGTTACAGTTATCGCTGGGCTATATTACGAAGACGAAAAAAAAAAACGGGAAGGAAAACAGCGCTAGTTATCCGTGGAAGACGAGAACGTGCAGATGGACTGTCTCACTTGCCAGCTGTACCTCTTTCTTATTATTATTTCGGCTACGCTGCCCACAATAAAGCTGAAGCTGTTCCATATGCGATGCCTGATGCGGAAACATTGATGCAATATAAATTGAGTTTCTTTTTTTCTCTTTTATTAATCAGAATATCACCACAATGCAGGGGAAATGAACCTCTGAAATATTACTCGAGCATCACGTAGTGCAGTCGTGACATATAGTCGTGACTATATCGTGACACTTTAAGAAAGCACAATTCAGAAAAAAAAAAACGCAAACCAACACGACATAACTAATCTTTTGACATCACTTGATGTTTGGTATCGTATATCTTGCGTTTGAGAAGGTTTAACGCCTGATTTTCGGTGGTAGTATATTACAGGAAGCTGGCACAAGTTTTTCCTATTGTTACTGCACCCAACTCACAGTTTTGATAGCTTGTTCGTTATCGTGACTGCAACGTTATTAGGTCTCATGTATGCTTTCTCATGTCTGTTTAAGAGTTAACATCGTGTATCTTTTATTACAATCAAACTTGCCTAGAAAGATAGCTATAATTGGTTTATCCCTGATGCAGTGTGTAGCATCCAAATAAAACAAAGTATAATTTGGAAACTATGGCTTGTAACGGTTATCAATTCACTCTACTGTAAAAAAAAAGCTTGGCTAAAAACAACTGCTGTAGCCACAATAGCCAAATTACAGAGATAGAGCGAGAGAAAAAAAATGGTTGACCCCTCGGTCTTGGGAATTGTTATAACACGAAAGTAAAAATCTCTTTACAGAAGTAGTTTTATGTTTCTGTACATCGATATAACCATACACCAATAGTTCCCTATCGGTGTATGGCAGCTACCACGCCGTTTAACGTGGATGCATTGCCAACGACGCTTAGAAGTTACTGGTACTATCTTCATTCTGACGACTATCCTCCATAATTATTTTTTAAACAAACCATTGTGGTCATAAGTGCTCCTGGTAGCTGTTGTAGTTAATGGTGAGAGTGTAATCGGACAGCATGGTGTGACGGCCAGAAAAGTGTGAATGATTAGATGTCGAATTTGGGGGCTAAAGTCACCTTCTCGCTGCATGCTACAGTTATTGAACACAACTGCTAGACTATAGGGGAAACGTAACACGCGTCATCTCTTGCCTGCTTGCTTGCCGGGGTTTCCAGCCAGGCGAATCAGACAAGTGTCACAGAGCTATTTCGGTGTGGCTCAATGGATGCTACAAATGATGCCGACGCTTTACGACGCGTGGGGTAAGATCACCATCTGGCGGTGTGTTCATAAGGCGTTGACGAAATTGCACTTCTTCCATTGAAAACGCGTCGAATGGGACGGACGCGTAGAAACTACGCGTTGAAAGAAGTAGTCGTAGTCGGCACGGTAATAATTAATTACTTCACTTTAATAAGAGAACTGTGAGAGGACAATTATAGATATAAAAGGCATGTTTACAAAGGCTACAAAGTGCCCTGCCGTGGTGGTCTAGAGGCCAAGGTACTCGGCTGCTGACCCACAGGTCGCGGGATCGAATCCCAGCTGCGGTGGCTGCATTTCCGACGGAGGCGGAAATGTTGTAGGCCCTTGTGCTCAGATTTGGGCACCTTGTGCTCAGATGAACCCCAGGTGGTCGAAATTTCCGGAGCCCTCCACTACGGCGTCTCTCGTAATCATATATATGGTGCTGTTAGGACGCTAAACCCCATCCGTTTGAACCAAGAAGTCATTTGCTCGACCCTCGTTGACAACACCTTTCTTATTCGCTTCCTGATCGTTAGCGTTTTTTCCACATCATTTCCGTCACGGACATACGTCAATGAAGTTTCGGTGGACCCAGGCATACAATACTTCGTGGTAAAAGAAAACTAACTTTTAATATATAAAAAAAACACCAAACGGAGCCACATTCACTTTTTCGCTGATACATTAAAGAAAACATTACGCAATGCTAAGCGTATGTCTCGAAATGACTTTATTGAAGCGAATAGGCGCCGTAACACACAATCACACCAAAAGCTGTTTATAAAACGAAGTTTTTATGCATGCCTGTCTCTTTGAATAACGTCGCAACCACGTTGAAAGAACGAAATTTTTTTTAATGAGCCCATTAAACGCATTGAACCCGAATTGGGCTCTGTCTCGACTTCAAGTCGGTGGTGGGAGGACATCGTTTCCTAAACGAAGAGGTGTTTTTGGTTAATGAACATGGCAGCCCGTTTACAACACAACCACTCACTGTCAACAGCACGAAAGCGGGCCGAATACGACCTATAGGCCCCGCACGACCATTCTCTGGCAATTGAAGCTTGACTCTTGCAAGAGCGAATTGACAGGATGGAACCAACGGACGGGTTTGCTTTACGGGAGTGGAGTGGTGGTGTCAAGTTGAACATTGCCCTACGCGGTATAAGACGTACCTTATAATACCAATAAGTAATGAAAAACAAAGTGTCCTTTGTAATCTGGGAATTGTGATACGTATCTAAATAAATGGAAGCAAACAACAAAAAAACATGAGTGCGCTGGTAAGGACCGAGCCTATACAGCTTTCATGTTTCTCTTTCATGGAGACATAAACGTGTACTTTATTTATATTGCGATGGAAGTGTGATATAAGTGTAATGACTATTTACAGATACATTTCTGTAGCCAAACAGGATGGCATATTTTCAGTTTCGCTATATACAGCGCGTCATCTTTCAGAATGTCGTCATTCACTTACGATAACTAGAACGGCAGCCATGTAATTCAGGTTAAGTTTAATAAAGCGTAATTTGACCTATCTCCGATATTAAGGTAGCGGGGTCGTGCTGAGTGCACGCAGTTATTGAAGACCTGCATACATCAAGTACAAATCCACTGACGCCGAGAGTCCAGCCGTTCACCTGCAAAATTTTGCTCTGAAGAAGAGAAGCAGATTGGGTGGCGTTGGTGGGGTTCCGTCGCAACATTGCTTACGCACTGGACACAGGAAAGTAGGAACACACACGGTGCAGAACTTGCAACAGTTGCAAGTTAAGCACCGTGTTTGTCTTTTCTGGCCTGTGTCTAGTGTCTCAGTGCTCTTTCATTTTTATCGTGAATTTTGTTCCGTTATCCAAAATACTAGAAGAAGGTGAACAAAACACCTGAAATACCACTATAAAGGGGTAGTGGTCAGGAATTTTTTTGCTTTTACTGGCAGAAAAACCCCTTCACAGCATAAATACTGTTAATGTATAGGCTCACAATAGTTTCGCTCATCAGTCCTACTTGGTGACATGAGGTAGATTACGAGCAATGAAATGAGGGGTGAGGGTGCTGACGAAGATTTTTTTGGGGGGGGCCCTCTCTGGATCCGCCACATGGATGAGCTTCGTCTTCAGGAGTATAACGTGATAGCGTGGTGCTTGACTTCCTACTCGAAAGGTCGCTGGATCGAATACCGGCTGCCAAAGTCTGTATTTTTATGCAGACGAAATGCTAGGGGACCGTGTGTTCGCATTCGAATTACGTTAAAGAACGCCAGGTGGTCCGAATTTCCGCAGCCCTCTGCGACGGTGCCCCTCATAATCATACCGTGGTTTTGGGACGTAAAATTCGAAAATTCTAACAAGTATTTGCGTGATCTGGCCCCTGTCACATGACATTCCCTAGCCAGGCTTCGCTTCCAAGTGAGCGCCTCAGAAAGACTGAAAGCTGGGCCAGTTGAGCACCTCAACCTTGAAACAACGAATACATACATACATACATACATACATACATACATACATACATACATACATACATACATACATACATACATACATACATACATACATACATACATACATACATACATACATACATACATACATACATACATACATACATACATACATACATACATACATACATACATACATACATACATACATACATACATACTATAATGTAAATGCAAGGTCACAAGCGGTATCAGCGTCGGTACCGAAGCAGCAAGAGCAGGCCGAGTATACGGGCAGCATCGCAGCAGCAATCAGGCAATCCTAGCTCGTGCCTCGCGCCCACGTGTCGATGTCGCTGCAGTAGTGGGCATTCCTCTTCACTACACTTCGTCCCCCGTCGAAAAAGGAGCCATCCTGGCGACTCACGGTGAACAGAGTACGAGCGGGTCGTAATAAGGTTTCAGCCGCTGTACGTGAACAAGTTCACGTCCCCGAAAGCGCTGGTCTGTGGATGGCGTAACGGGTTCGACGATGTAGTTAACTGGTGAAGTCTGCGAGACAATGCGGTAGGGTCCCTGGTATTTTGAAAAAAACTTCGAGGAAAGCCCTGTAGGCACAGCGGGAACCCAAGGCCACACAAGAGTGTCCGGAACAAAGTTAGGGTACGGGTGGTTATCGTCACGCCGAGATTTTTGTCTCCATTGGTCGATGGTTGTGAACGACTGGGCGAGCTTACGGCATTCCTCGGCGCGGCGGGCAGCTTCAGAGATGGGCGTAGACTCGGAGGAATCGGGGTGGTAGGGCAGAATGGTATCTAGTGTGGTGGAAGGGTCTCGGCCATATAACAGGAAAAATGGTGAAAAGCCCGTAGTTGCCTGTGGAGCAGTATTGTAGGCGTATGTCACAAAAGGCAGAATGAGGTTCCAGTCGGAGTGGTCTGAGGCAACATACTTTGATATTATATCGCCTAGGGTACGGTTGAATCTTTCCGTCAATCCATTCGTCTGCGGATGGTAGGCGGTGGTAGTCCGGTGAATAATACGGCATTCGGCAAGGAGTGCGTTGACGACTTCAGAGAGGAACACACGTCCTCTGTCGCTGAGAAGTTCGCGCGGTGCGCCGTGACGGAGAATGAAGTGCCGCAAGAGAAAAGAAGATACGTCGCGTGCTGTGGCAGAAGGCAAAGCGGCTGTTTCTGCGTATCGCGTCAGATAGTCGACAGCGACAACAATCCAACGGTTTCCGGAAGCCGTGAATGGAAGAGGCCCGTACAGATCAATCCCAATGCGGTGAAAAGGCCTGGCTGGGGAAGGAATTGGCTGGATCGGACTAGAGGTATGATGAGGCATAGCTTTCCGTCGTTGGCACTGCGGGCATGACTAAATGTACTTGCGCAAAAAGGTGTACATGCCTCGCCAATAAAACCGGGAGGAAAGCCGAGCGTATGTTTTGAAGATGCCCGCATGTGCGCACTGAGGGTCAGCATGGAAAGCTGAACATATTGCCGCACAAAGATGGCGAGGTATGACAAGTAGCAACTTTCGGCCCTCAGACTTGTAATTCCTGCGATAAAGGAGGCCATCGCGGACCTCAAAGTGAGCCGCTTGACGGCGCAACGTTCGAGAAGATGGAGAAGTCGACGGATCTGAAAGGAATCGCAGAACAGAGCTGATCCAGTCATCCTTGCGTTGCTTAGACGCCATGTCACAGTTATCTGGGAACGCAACCATTTCGTCCACAGCAGATAAACATGCAGAGCTTTCAGCGGACATAGGTGAGCGTGATAAAGCGTCGGCATCAGTGTGACGTCGGCCAGACCTGTAGACAACACGCATGTCGAACTCTTGCAACCGCAAAGCCCAGCGAGCTAAACGGCCGGAGGGGTCCTTCAACGTGGATAACCAACAAAGCGCATGGTGATCGGTGACTACGTCGAAAGGGCGACCATATAGGTACGGTCTAAATTTACCTAGAGCCCATATAATTGCCAGACACTCCTTCTCTGTCACAGAATAGTTCTTCTCCGCTTTGGTGAGGGTACGGCTTGCGTATGCGACTACGTACTCCTGGAATCCCGATTTACGCTGCGCGAGCACGGCGCCGAGTCCAACACCGCTGGCATCGGTGTGCACCTCCGTCGGAACAGTCGGGTCGAAATGACGCAAAATTGGTGGCGAGGTTAACAGACGGCGCAACTTTTCGAAAGCATCGTCACAGGCGGGTGACCAAGCGTAACTTTTCGAGTCACTGCGTAGAAGTTCAGTCAAGGGGGCGGTGATCATAGCAAAATTCCGAATAAAGCGGAGGAAATACGAGCAGAGGCCAAGAAAGCTGCGCAGATCCTTCAGAGACGCAGGTTTAGGGAACTCTGCAACTGCCCGAAGCTTGGCTGTGTCAGGAAGAATACCCTCCTTAGATACAACAAGACTGAGGATGGTGAGCTGACTTGCGCCGAAGCGGGATTTCTTAAGGTTGAGCTGAAGGCCGGCGTCAGTTAGGCACTGCAGCACTTCATCTAGCCTGCGGAGATGCGTTGGAAAATCCGGTGAAAATATAATCACGTCATCCAAGTAGCACAGGCATGTTTTCCACTTCAGGCCACGCAAAAGATTGTCCATCATCCGCTCGAATGTTGCGGGTGCGTTGCAAAGACCAAAAGGCATGACACAGAATTCGTAAAGGCCA
The DNA here is from genome assembly GCF_013339725.1 of Rhipicephalus microplus. Classification (NCBI taxonomy): domain Eukaryota; kingdom Metazoa; phylum Arthropoda; class Arachnida; order Ixodida; family Ixodidae; genus Rhipicephalus; species Rhipicephalus microplus. The sequence continues at coordinate 205,874,110 of NC_051165.1, forward strand.
TCAGGTGTGATAAAGGCCGTCTTAGGCTGATCTTCAGGTGCCAGAGGGACTTGCCAGTAACCACTCCGTAAGTCAATAGAAGAGAAGAACTCCGCACCTTGGAGGCAGTCAAGGGCATCGTCGATTCTCGGTAACGGGTAAACGTCCTTTTGAGTTATTTTGTTAAGACGACGGTAGTCAACACAGAAGCGAATTGACCCGTCCTTCTTCTTAACGAGAACGACTGGAGATGCCCAGGGGCTGTTCGAAGGCTGGATGACGCCACGCTTGAGCATGTCAGCCACTTGGTCATCGATAACCTGGCGCTCGGCTGCGGACACGCGATAGGGTCTTTGACGCAATGGCGCATTGGTACCGTGTTGATGCGGTGACACACGGCTGACGTGCGGCCGAGGGGAGTATGCTGGCAGTCGAAGGAATAACGGAACTTGTTCAGTAGTCGTAGAAGCTGAGCACGTTCCGAAACGGTTAACGTGTCGGCGATGGAGCTGCTCAATACGTCTGGCCTAGTAGTCTGCGGCGAAGAGGCACAGGTCACTCCGGCGACTTCGTGTTCGGCGGAAGGGACAGCTGGCATGTCGATAATTGCAGAAGGGTCGAGACTGTAAACACGCCCGACGCACTCACCCCGAAGTAGTGTTACAGGACATGACAACAGGTTCGAGATGAGTAGTCTGCTGACGGCGTCATGAAGTTCTACAAGGGCATAAGGTAGCGGCGAACACTTGCGACGAACGAAAAGAGCAGATGGCGTGAAAAAGGCACTAGACTCGGCGAGAGAGTTGCAAGACACCATGGTAAGGGCAAAAGAGTGCGGCGGTATGATGACGTCTTCAGCAACAAATAGTTTGTCCCCGGTTTCATGAGCATCATATAATGGAGCGTCGTCAAACACTTCAAATTCCACCTCAGCGCGAGAGCAGTCGATGACAGCCTTATTAGCGGACAGAAAATCCCAGCCCAAAATGAGGTCATGGGAGCAGGAATCCAACACTAGCAATTCAACGACATAAATGAGGCCATCAATCGCGATGCGAGCAGTACAAGCAGCGGCCGGTGTGACGTGATCTGCGCTGGCTGTACGAAGTGATATACTAGCTAGTGGCGTCATAACTTTCTTCAGCAAGCGGCAGAGTCTAGCACTTATCACTGAAACTGCGGCACCAGTGTCGACAAGAGCGAGTGCAGCGACGCCGTCCACATGTACGTCCAGAACATTCGTTGGTGAAGTGAGAGGCCTTGGTCTTTTCGCTGGCGACGCAGTTCCTGCCTCTGGAACTGCGGCAATTAGTTTTCCCGCTCCGGCGATGAAGGACGACGACGCATCGGCGATGGCGAGCGGCGTCGAGGTGATGGCGAGCGGCGGTTAACAGGAGGGCGGTGGTCGGCGTACGATGACATCTGGTCGGGTGGCTGAGAGCCTGTGAACGAACGGCGCGGTGGCACATAAAGGGCAGGTTCGGAGGTCTGGTCGTAGCTCTGTCGGTAGACCGTAGCACCTCCACCAAAATATAATGTAAATGCAAGGTCACAAGCGGTATCAGCGTTGGTACAGAAGCAGCAAGAGCTAGCCGGATGAACGGGCAGCGTCGCAGCAGCAACCAGGCAGTCCTATCTCGTGCCTCGCGCCCACGTGTCGATGTCGCTGCAGTAGTGGGCATTCCTCTTCACTACAATACATACATACATACATACATACATACATACATACATACATACATACATACATACATACATACATACATACATACATACATACATACATACATACATCATCATCATCATCAGCCTGACTACGCCCACTGCAGGACAAAGGCCTCTCCCATGTTCCGCCAGTTAACCCGGTCCTGTGCCTGCTGCTGCCAATTTATACCCGCAAACTTCTTAATCTCATCTGCCCACCTAACCTTCTGTCTCCCCCTAACCCGCTTGCCTTCTCTGGGAATCCAGTCAGTTACCCTTAACGACCAGCGGTTATCCTGTCTACGCGCCACATGCCCGGCCCATATCCATTTCTTCTTGATTTCAGCTATGATATCCTTAACCCCCGTTTGTTCCCTAATCCACTCTGCTCTCTTCTTGTCTCTCAAGGTTACACCTACCATTTTTCTTTCCATTGCTCGCTGCGTCGTCCCCAATTTAAGCTGAACCTTCTTTGTAAGTCTCCAGGTTTCTGCTCCGTAGCTAAGTACCGGCAAGATACAGCTGTTATATACCTTCATCTTGAGGGATAGTGGCAATCTACCTGTCATTATTTGAGTGTTCTTGCCAAATGTGCTCCACCCCATTCTTATTCTTCTAGTCACTTCAATCTCGTGGTTCGGCTCCGCAGTTATTACCTTCCCTAAGTAGATATAGTCTTTTACAACTTGAAGCGCACTATTACCTATCTCGAAGCGCTGCTCTTTTCCGAGGTTGTTGTACATTACTTTCGTTTTCTGCAGATTCATTTTAAGACCCACCTTTCTGCTCTCCTTGTCTAACTCCGTAATCATGAGTTGCAATTCGTCCCCTGAGTTACTCAGCAATGCAATGTCATCGGCGAAGCGCAGGTTACTAAGGTACTCTCCATTAACTCTTATCCCTAACTGTTCCCATTCTAGGCTTCTGAAAACCTCCTGTAAGCACGCGGTAAATAGCATTGGGGAGATTGTGTCCCCCTGCCTTACACCCTTCTTGATTGGTATTCTGTTGCTTTCTTTATGAAGCACTATGGTAGCAGTTGATCCCCCGTAGATTTCTTCCAGGATGTTTATATATACTTCATCGACACCCAGATTCCGCAGTGTCTGCATGACGGCTGATATTTCTACTGAATCATACGCCTTCTCGTAATCTATGAAGGCTATGTATAGTGGTTGGTTACATTCTGAGCATTTCTCTATTACCTGATTGATAGTATGAATGTGGTCGATTGTTGAGTAGCCTGTTCGAAATCCTGCTTGTTCCTTTGGTCGATTGAATTCTAATGTTTTCTTTACTCTGTTAGAAATTACCTTTGTAAATAGCTTGTATACTACAGAGAGCAAGCTAATCGGCCTGTAATTCTTCAAGTCCTTGTCATCTCCTTTCTTATGTATTAAGATGATGTTAGCGTTCTTCCAGGACTCTGGTACTCTTCCCGTCAGGAGACACTTCGTAAACAGAGTGGCTAGTTTTTCTAACACAATTTGTCCTCCATCTTTCAGCAGATCTGATGTTACCTGATCCTCACCAGCAGCTTTGCCTCTTTTTTATGCTCTCCAAAGCTTTTCTGACTTCTTCTATCATTACTGGTGGGGTGTCATCTGGGTTACTGCTAGTTATTATAGTATTAAGGTCGTGGTTGTCTCGGCTACTGTACAGATCTCTGTAAAACTCCTCCGCTATTTTAACTATCCTATCCATATTGGTAGTTATTTTGCCTTCTTTGTCCCTTAGTGCATACATCCGATTTTTGCCTATCCCAAGTTTCCTCTTCACTGCTTTGACACTTCCTCCGTTTTTCAGAGCGTGTTCAATTCTCTCCATGTTATACCTTCTTACATCGGATACCTTACGCCTGTTAATCAACTTCGAAAGCTCTGCCAGTTCTATTTTGTCTGTTGTACTTGAGACTTTCATGATTTGACGCTTCTTAATGAGATTCTTCGTTTCCTGGGAAAGCTTGTCAGTGTCCTGTCTAACTACCCTGCCTCCAACTTCCACTGCACACTCCGTAATGATACTCGTCAGATTATCATTCACTGTATCTATGCTAAGGTTGGTTTCCTCACTAAGAGCCGAGTACCTGTTCTGAAGCGAGACTCTGAATTCCTCTACTTTCCCTCTCAGTGCTAGCTTATTCATTGGCTTCTTGCGTATCAGTCTCTGTCGTTCCTTCCTCAAATCTAGGCGAATTCGAGACCGTACCATTCTATGGTCACTGCATCGTACCTTGCCAACCACTTCCACATCCTGCACGATGCCTTGGTGTGCACTCATTATAAAGTCTATTTCGTTCTTATTTTCGCCATTAGGGCTCCTCCATGTCCACTTGCGGTTTCCTCATTTTCGGTAGAAGGTATTTAAAATCCGTAAATTATTGCGTTCTGCGAATTCAACTAGTAGCTCTCATCTGGCGTTTCTAGTACCGATGCCATAATCTCCTACTGCCTGGTCTCCAGCTTGCTTCTTCCCTACCTTTGCATTAAAGTCTCCCATCAGTATTATATACTGTGTTTTTACCTTACTCATTGCCGATTCCACGTCTTCATAGAAGCTTTCAACTGAAGCATCATCATGGCTGGATGTAGGTGCGTAAGCCTGTTCCACCTTCATCTTGTATCTCTTATTCAGTTTAATTACGATACCTACCACCCTTTCAATTAATGCTATAGTATTCCTCTATGTTGCCAGCTATGTTTCTGTGAATTAGGAAGCCCCCTCCCAGTTCTCTTCTGTCAGCCGAGCCCCGATAGCAAAGGACATGCCCATTCTGTAGCACCGTATAGGCCTCATCTGTCCTCCTAACCTCGCTAAGCCCTATTATATGCCATTTAACACCCTCTAGCTCCTCGAATAGTACAGCTAGACTTCCCTCACTAGATAAGGTTCTAGCGTTAAACGTTGCCAAGTTCAGGTTCCAATGGCGGCCTGTCCGGATCCAGAGATTCTTAGCACCCTCTGCTGCGTTGCAGATCTGACCGCCGCCGTAGTCAGTTGCTTCGCAGCTGCTGGGGACTGAGGGCCGTGAGTTATTTGACGTATGCATGTGGGAGGTAGTGGCCAGATACTGCACCAGGGTGGCCAATCCTTCTCTGGTGAAGGAGTGCGTTCCCGGCGGTGGTTACCGGTGAGGCCGCACCCCAGGCCTCGTAATGCAGTTCCATCACCACGCGGATTTTTTTTTTTATCCGGTTGGGAACTGCGCGGCACCGGGATTTGAACCACGGACCTTTTGCATGCGAGGCGGATGCTCTAACCACTACGCCATCGCTGCTTCCATACATACATACATACATGCGTACATGCGTATATGCATACATACATACATACGTACGTATGTACGTACGTACATACATACATACATACATACGTACTTACATATGTACATACGTAATGTACATACATACGTACGTACATACATACGTACGTACATACGTAAGTACATATGTGCATACGTACGTGCGTGCATACGTACGTACGTGCATGCGTACGTACGTGCATGCGTACGTACGTGCATGCGTACGTACGTGCATGCGTACGTACGTGCATGCGTACGTACGTGCATGCGTACGTACGTGCATGCGTACGTACGTGCATGCGTACGTACGTGCATGCGTACGTACGTGCGTACGTACGTACGTGCGTACGTACGTGCGTGCATACGTACGTACGTACGTGCGTACGTACGTGCGTGCATACGTACGTGCGTACGTATGTACGTGCGTACGTGCGTACACGCATACGTACGTGCGTACGTACGAACGTACATGCATACGCGTACATGCGTACGTACATGCATACGCGCACACGCGTACGTACATGCATACGCGCACACGCGTACGTACATGCATACGCGCACACGCGTACATACGCACATGCGTACGCGCACACGCGTACATACGCACATGCGTACATGCGTACGTGCATGCATACGCGTACATGCGTACATACGCACATGCGTACATGCATGCATACATGCATACGTACATGCATTCATGCATACGTACATGCATACATGCATACGTACATGCATACGTACATGCATACGCGCATGCATACATGCATACGTACATGCATACATGCATACGTACATGCATACGCACATGCATACATGCATACGTACATACATACACTAATGGTTGATTGTTATGTGGGGTTTAACGTCCTACAACCACCATATGATTACAAGAGATGCCGTAGTGGAGGGCTCCGCAAAATTTCACCACCTGGGGTTCTTTAACATGCACACAAATCTGAGCACATGGGCCTACATTATTTCCTCCTCCATCAGGAATGCAGCCGCCGCAGCCGGGATTTGATCCCGCGACCTGCGGGTCAGCAGCCGAGTACCTTAGCGACTAGACTATCACGGTAGGGCGTACATACATACATACATACATACATACATACATACATACATACATACATACATACATACATACGTACGTACGTACGTACGTACGTACGTACGTACGTACGTATGTACGTATGTACGTACGTACGTACGTATGTATGCACGTATGTATGCACGTATGTATGCACGTACGTATGCACGTACGTATGCACGTACGTATGCACGTACGTATGCACGTACGTATGTACGTACGTATGTATGTATGTATGTATGTATGTATGTATGTATGTATGTATGTATGTATGTATGTATGTATGTATGTATGTATGTATGTATGTATGTATGTATGTATGTATGTATGTACGTACGTACGTATGTGCGTACATGCGTACATGCAGGCATACGTACGTACATACACATGTACATACGTACACGTACGTACACGCATATATACGTACTTATATACGTACACATATACGTACACGCATACATACATAGGTGGAAGTATACGCACATTGAAGTGCCGAGTTGTAAATAAGCAGAGACGCGCAAATGCACGTATACGCGCGAACTCACTTTACGAGCTGAGAACGTTAAAGGCACACCACCAGCTTGAAGCGTGGTCCTCCGCAACAGTGTGCTGTGTGTGTGTGTGTTGGGGGGGGGGGGGGGGTGCACGTGAAAGGGAATTGTCACAGCTACCACCCCCGCCGCCCATTTACCCTTTTTCCCCAGTCGTATTTCGAACCCGTTCGCATTTGTCACGCTGCCCTTGGGTCGAAGCCGTGAACGAGCGCGATGAACGGCCGTCGTGTGTGCGCAACACGACGGTCCCCTTCCATCTTGAGAATCATTCTTCGCCACTGAACTCCCGCTGCGCGTCGCTCTTTCTCGAGTGGGTGACAAATTGCGTTCGTTCGGGCTTCCTTTTTTCACCGCTACAATGTTTGTCCATTGGCTCACGTATATCTCTGCTTTATGCGCACTTACTCCTCGTGAAGGGTGGCTATTTTCGGGTGTGCCGGGGAGACGCCGCCGACCCGCCAAGCTATTCGTACAAACACGGGATTGAATCGAGAAGCGTGGCTGTGCGATCTTTTTTCACGCCGCCGAACTCTGCGTGCGACGCGCAGTGCACAGATGGAGATGTTGTGAGGTAATCAGAGCGAGAACAGCTCCCCGCAAGCTCGGATTGAGGGATTCGTTGGTGCCGTGTGTATGTGTATGCTGTGGGATCAAGGGATCCTTTCAGACGTGGCGACGTGTCTTCAGAGGGTCACAAAAAAGGTCTATGTGGTGGACATTTCAGGCTGGATAAGCCGTCCATATATCACTCGAGAGAAGTCATGTCGCAACCGGCCTAATATATATATATATATATATATATATATATATATATATATATATATTGGCACTGACTGTCACTCCTACTTCTAAATTCACATATAAACCCCAAAAAGTGGATGGAGGGACGGCCGCTGTGATAGCTCAGTGGTTAGAGCATCGAACGCGTTATTCGAAGGTCGTAGGTTCGATTCCTGCTCACAGCTGGTAATTTTTTCATCCACTTTTCTTTCTTCTTTCTTCTTATTTACATTCCATTGGTTCTATAATAACTTCCCCTGTACATTCCTTGGCATTACTGTCTGTTATATCTCATTAATATTGTGTCATTAATATATATATATATATATATATATATATATATATATATATATATATATATATATATTATATATATATATATATATATATATATATATATTGCCTCTTGGATATTGATATCCAAGAGGCAATGATGGGACGTTTGTACCGCGTGTGCGTCGATTGATTTTTACAGACAATTGCAATTTTAGTAAATAGCTGGTGCATTACTGTCGGCGTTGCTCTTTTGAAAGGATGGGGCTCGTATCTCAAGGCGTTTGATTCAGTAGAAATATCAGCCGTCATGCAGACACTGCGGAGTCAGGGCGTAGATGAAGTATATATAAACATTCTGAAAGAAATCTACAGGGGATCAACTGCTACCATAGTGCTTCATAAAGAAAGCAACAGAATACCAATCAAGAAGGGTGCAAGGCAGGGGGACACAATCTCCCCAATGCTATTTACCGCGTGCTTACAGGAGGTTTTCAGAAGCCTAGAATGGGAACAGTTAGGGATAAAAGTTAATGAAGAATACCTTAGTAACCTGCGCTTCGCCGATGACATTGCATTGCTGAGTAACTCAGGGGACGAACTGCAACTCGTGATTACGGAGTTAGACAAGGAGAGCAGAAAGGTGGGTCTTAAAATTAATCTGCAGAAAACGAAAGTAATGTACGACAACCTCGGAAAGGAGCAGCGCTTTGAGATAGGTAATAGTGCACTTGAAGTTGTAAAAGACTATGTCTACTTAGGGCTGGTAATAACTGCAGAGCCGAACCACGAGATTAAAGTAACTAGAATAATAAGAATGGGGTGGAGCACATTCGGCAAGCACTCTCAAATTATGACAGGTAGATTGCCACTATCCCTCAAGAAAAGGTATATAACAGCTGTATCTTGCCGGTACTTAGCTACGGAGCAGAAACCTGGAGACTTACAGAGAGGGTTCAGCTTAAATTGAGGACGACGCAGCGAGCAAAGGAAAGAAAAATGGTAGGCGTAACCTTAAGAGACAAGAAGAGAGCAGAGTGGATTAGGGGACAAACGTGGGTTAAGGATATCATAGTTGAAATAAAGAAGAGGAAATGGACATGGGCCGGGCATGTAGCGCTTAGACAGGATAACCGCTGGTCATTAAGGGTAACTAACTGGATTCCCAGAGAAGGGAAGCGGGTTAGGGGGAGACAGAAGGTTAGGTGGGCAGATGAGATTAAGAAGTTTGCTGGTATAAATTGGCAGCAGCAAGCACAGGACCGGGTTAACTGGCGGAACATGGGAGAGGCCTTTGTCTTGCAGTGGACGTAGTCAGGCTGATGATAATGACGATGATGATGATCTTACCGCTGCATCAATGCAGACAGATCGGCTGTCCGTTAATGAAAAGCGTTTATTCATGGAAGAGAGCGATATAAGCACATTAGCAGGAAGTCAGCTCTCTCTCCACCTCTAAAACTCCCTCAACCTTTTACCCTGTGTAGGATAGCTACAACAGTCCTTTTAGACTGGCTAACATCCCTTCTTTCCTTCCTTCCAGTGGCGCGTACATCACGTCAGTGTATGGCGGGCATCATGATGATATAGCTTAATCTGGTGACCAACATTGGCATGCTTATTTCTTGTGTAGAGAGACCGCAGCTTCTTAATGAACCATGAAGATGTTGAACTACCATGCCGCATGCACAGCTGCATGTAATAAAAAGAAAATGGAGACGCAAAGCGTATACGAAACACACACAAAAGCAGTAATTTTTTTAGTCTCGTGTTATGGCTGGTGTGTTCATCAGATTCATTAGATATATTTTATCGTAGCTGACATGGTAATGAAGAGATAAGGCTCTTTGGCACGTCCTTAGAAGGTTAATAATGTTTTGAGGCTGAAGAATATTCTGAAGAATACGTTGCAAAAGAACGTCTATGGCTGTGATCGTGAAGCCAAGAACAACTGGAAGTTTCTGATAGCTGAAGCCGAATAGGATAGTGACGACTACACTGGAAGCACTGATACCACTGGGACAGTAAACTTTAGGTTTTCAAGAAAGAAACTCCCACAACGCAAATACAGGCGGCTTGGTTGTTAACGACCAATTAAAAGTTAGTTTTGCGAACCATTGTGTGAAGCATGGACTAAAACACGTTGACAACTTGTAGATAAGTCACGACTACTGCATAATTAAAGCATTGAATGTAGGCACTGAGTAAAGCACAATGCCGAAGTCATCCACATGGACTTTCTTTCTGCCTCACGCCATGAATGTTAATGGTGTAGAAGTTGAAGGGAAGATGAAATCATGAAACGATGAAAAATTCTTTATCGCTATAGAGTCATCGTTTTGGTCAGTACTCCTTTAAGGCTGCAGCTTTTAAGAAGAAATACTCGTTTCTCGAGACGTCATGAATGCAGCCTTGTCAGACTGAATCTTTTTGCATGAAAATGTCGATTTTGATGTTTATAAGAACAAGTGGACGGCCTGTTTGTCCTTTTCAAGCACAAGACAAGACGATGGATCGACATATATTCAATGCGAAAGCAGTGCATGCGAAGTTGAAACGTGTTTTGCTGACTTAAATACGCAATGACAAGCGGTGCCACGTTTGGGAAGCTCTACTTATATAAGACACTATCGACGAAGAAAAAATTCGTCTATCGTCGCAAATAAGAGGAACAACGATATTTATAAATATCAAAAGTTCTTTTTCTCAGTCTTCTTATTGTCTTTGATGTAATGCTTTCCTTTTTCGCACGATGAAAATTCAGAGGATTACATTTTTTTTTGCCTTACGCTCTTCTCCGCGGTATTGTAATCGATACATGCTACGCTGTCTGCTTTCCTTACGCGTCGCTGCATCTCTAAATGCGATCACATAGGCGGAAACGTTATTGTGACATAACAGTCAGGACAATAAGACGTGCATGGATTTAGAGCAGCGCTGCTATTCTTGAGCGTGACACGTTCCGTCGGATGCGCTAAAATCCCCGAAGGCATTTTCTTATTCGCTTTGTCTTACTCTCTATATCTCTCTCTGTACCCAGCTTCTTGTTGCGTCCCGGCACCCCACAATACTGCTGCTATGTTTGGAAAACTTGATCGCCGAGTTCACTGATGCGTATCTGATGCGTACACACACGCACACACACATGTGCGTGCGTGCGTGTGTGTTTGTGTGTGTGTGTGTGTGTGTGTGTCCGCACATATACACTGTTTAAGTTCAGGCCAATCAATCTAGTTGTGCAATAAAGAGTTGTGAATAGCCATCTAGTTGAGCATAGTGTTTATTTATTTATTTATTTATTTATTTCATTTTTACATACTTCCAGTCCCAAAGGGGACTATTGCAGGAGGGCAAACAAGATACACAAGGAATACATATACAACCAAATACACAACATACATACACTTGCACTCACAAGCGAGAATGCGCAACAGCAGATATTCTATAATGATACACGAAGAGTATAAAAACACAACCTATGCCGGGCAGATGTGCACTAAAATATTATAGTACGTAATGCACTGGTAACACTGACATATTCAAGAAGCACCAAGAACCGTACAAGCGAGAAAAAAAGCATAGAAAGGAAAAAAAAAACATCATTTCAGCTAAGAGTGTCACGAATGTGGTTTCCAAGCAAAGTTAAAAGTATTCAAATCTTCAGTATTAGTCAGGCAAGCGGGTAATCTATTCCATTCTCTAATTGACTGTGGGAAGATGGAGTACTTGATACAGTTGGTGCTGAAACGGTATTCTTGTAATGTTAGTAGATTTTTATGCACAGTAAAAATTTTTACACCCAAAAGGGTGTAAAAAGGGTGCTTTTACGAGAAAGCACCCTTTGCAACACCCTTTAACACCCATAAATGGTCGATTGAAAAAAAGCACCCATTTGTTTGGGTGCTTGCCTCGATAGCACCCTAAAATAGGCTCTAAGGGTGCTTTTGCGCCTGAGAAGGGTGTAGGTGACGATTCATCAGATGGAATATGCAGCATAAGAAGAACACATAATTATATTATTTGGTATTTTACGTCTCAAAAACCTTGATATGATTATGAGGGTCGTCGTAGTGGAAAGCTCTAGAGATTTTGACCACTTGGTGTTCTTTAATGGGCGCTGATATCGCGCAGTGCACAGGCTTCTACCTTTTCGCCTCCATCTGAATTCGACTGCCACGGCCGGAATCAAACCCGCGACCTTCGAATTGGCGGCCGAGCAGCGTAGCTACTGCACGAATATGTGGACCTTGCGTTAAATGACGGCCTAGACTTAGAATGTGTGAAGGTGCTCTCCGAATACAGCAGAATGCCAGAAGAAGCAAATCGCGTTTCATCTATAATGGCAATTAACTGCAATCCACGTTACGAAAGCTCACCTAAGCGTTGGTTATAAGCTACATGTTTGCTGTGGATTATACACAGGAACATAATGTTCGCCCGAGTATGGGTGTGTGTGCGTGAGCCTGCGCATGTGTTCGCGTGTAAGCGCGATTGTGTGTACACCCGTGCATGTGTGCGTGCGCGTGTATGTGCGAGTCCGTGCTTGTGTTAAGCGTGCCTGTGCACATGTGTACGCCCATGCATGCGTGCGTTTACGGTCGCGTGTGTGTGTTGCCGTATGTGTGTATACGTGTATGTGTGTGCGCCTGTGAATAAGTATGCGTGTGCATCAGCCCGTGCGCCCTCAAATTTCGTGTGTGTGTGCGGGGGGGGGGGGGGGGCACTGCTTCTTAGTGTTTAAGGTCCCACACCTGTTCAGACTGGGAGTCTATATGGGAGGTGGCTTAAGAAATGGCGGTGGTCAAGGCACTGTACACTAACTATTCAGTACATGGAAAACAGCTGCACATTTTCGTGCCTCATCATTGCTTACGAACTTGCTGTGGTAACTGATTAGCTCCGTTGAGGCGCTTCTACGCTCGAAAACGTGGGTTATGACCAATTCGCACGGAAAGCTGTCACTGCACTTATGCACAACCATCGTTTATATTAACAACGTTTAACAAGAACGTGCACTGCCTTTGCTACAGGTGCTTAGCTAGTTCATTGGGCAACCATATGGAATATGTGCTGATCATGTGGTCAGCAAAAAGTTTGTTATAACGACCTCGGCACGTTTCGTGGTGCATGACAAGCCTTCTAAACATCCGCTACAGTGGATTAATTTGTTCCAGCTTCGACTACGCATTCAGTGTTTGCGGCACCATACGCGGAATCGCCGGACACAGACAATGCAAAAAGAAATTTCTCTGGAATAAGGTGTAGCGATGCTCTCCCGCTAATGCCACCGAGGACGAAATAATTATTGTTTCTGGTCATTCCATGGTGCACTTTGTTTTGCGCAAGTTTTGCTTCACTATTTTTCGCCCACTGCAATCGCATTCCGTCAAAATACTCAAAGAACCCGAGGCTGGTAAATAGCCTGCGTCGCAGTGCGACTGGCTGGAAGGAGAGTGGCCGTTTACAAGGAGTCATTCCGCGTTGAACGGCCGTCCACCTTATGCGCCATAGCGTTTGCCTTTCGGCGCCGTCTTGGCGGGTTGCCGCTCCTCCCCCCCCCCCCCCCGCTCAACCCGGCCAGCGTCAACGGCGGCGTAGATAAGCGAAGAGTTGCGTCACCGAACACCTGCGTCGACAGCGGCGCCGCCACGCCGCCGCCAGTGCCTCCTCCTTCTCTCTCTCAGTGTTGCCCTTTCTGTCTCATCAGTCTTTCAAATGCGTTGCGTTGGTCGGGGGTCTTGGTCGCTGTGTGTGTTCTAGCGAACAGGCGCATATTCAAAGGTGGTCACGCATGACACCATGTTCGAAGTGACGCTCGGATTAAGGAATATTCATGGAGTGGCGGACACGGACAACGTGGGCCTGTTCGAAGTGACGCTCGGATTAAGGAATATTCATGGAGTGGTGGACACGGACAACGTGGGCCTGTTAACGGTGAGTGTACTGTTTTCGTAGGTAGTAATCATACAGCGCTAGCTGGGCGCCTGCAGCAGCTCTGCCGAAGTAGGCTGCCAGCCATTTACAACAGCATGCGTTCGCGGGCCTGTTGCAGATGCCCGATCAAACGTGGGACTTAACGAGTTCACACCGCTATGCGCGATGTTGTGTAAGTGCCTGCATCACTCATACAGTGAGTGATGTGATCACTTTACAAGGGCGGGATTAGTTGCTGATCGCACATTGTCTCTACACTGCACAAAGTGATTGATATTGTTTTAAGATGTGCTTTGGGCTACATCGTAATAACATTTCTATTAATACTCAAATGTGCAACGTGCTTCTGTAGGTGTAAACGTAAAAAAAGAAAGAAAAAGCAAAAATTATGTACAGAGGCGCACTGTACGAAATGGCTTTTTTTTTTTTTTTTTGCTTAAAGACGGTATAGTTGGAGGTGCTGATATGCCGCGATGCTCCCAGCACGTGCGCCTCGGTCTTTTAAGCTATTTAGGACAAGTGCCACCAGCAACAGGGAAAGATCTAGCAGACTTCGCGTTGTTGTGGCCATCGCCGTGCGTTGTTTTTCCTCGTTTCTGTTTGCTGTTTTCGTGCTTCGCTTTCATCTGCGATAATGTTCGGCGTTATAACAGAATCGAGAGAGTATACGTGACTGTTCGAGCTATGTGCGGTCGCTCTAGCATAAGTCATGGCTGCTGCAACGTAGTCGGCGTCCGCGCGCGTTGGTGTCGTTCGAGCGCTCTTACTTGCGTGATTGTGTTTAACTGAGTATTTAGGCACGGGTTACGTTTGTAAATCTCGTAGTCAATAATCGCTAATAGCGTGCCCCAAAGGGGACTATTGCAGGAGGGCAAACAAGATACACAAGGAATACATATACAACCAAATACACAACATACATACACTTGCACTCACAAGCGAGAATGCGCAACAGCAGATATTCTATAATGATACACGAAGAGTATAAAAACACAACCTATGCCGGGCAGATGTGCACTAAAATATTATAGTACGTAATGCACTGGTAACACTGACATATTCAAGAAGCACCAAGAACCGTACAAGCGAGAAAAAAAGCATAGAAAGGAAAAAAAAAACATCATTTCAGCTAAGAGTGTCACGAATGTGGTTTCCAAGCAAAGTTAAAAAGTATTCAAATCTTCAGTATTAGTCAGGCAAGCGGGTAATCTATTCCATTCTCTAATTGACTGTGGGAAGATGGAGTACTTGATACAGTTGGTGCTGAAACGGTATTCTTGTAATGTTAGTAGATTTTTATGCACAGTAAAAATTTTTACACCCAAAAGGGTGTAAAAAGGGTGCTTTTACGAGAAAGCACCCTTTGCAACACCCTTTAACACCCATAAATGGTCGATTGAAAAAAAAGCACCCATTTGTTTGGGTGCTTGCCTCGATAGCACCCTAAAATAGGCTCTAAGGGTGCTTTTGGGCCTGAGAAGGGTGTAGGTGACGATTCATCAGATGGAATATGCAGCATAAGAAGAACACATAATTATATTATTTGGTATTTTACGTCTCAAAAACCTTGATATGATTATGAGGGTCGTCGTAGTGGAAAGCTCTAGAGATTTTGACCACTTGGTGTTCTTTAATGGGCGCTGATATCGCGCAGTGCACAGGCTTCTACCTTTTCGCCTCCATCTGAATTCGACTGCCACGGCCGGAATCAAACCCGCGACCTTCGAATTGGCGGCCGAGCAGCGTAGCTACTGCACGAATATGTGGACCTTGCGTTAAATGACGGCCTAGACTTAGAATGTGTGAAGGTGCTCTCCGAATACAGCAGAATGCCAGAAGAAGCAAATCGCGTTTCATCTATAATGGCAATTAACTGCAATCCACGTTACGAAAGCTCACCTAAGCGTTGGTTATAAGCTACATGTTTGCTGTGGATTATACACAGGAACATAATGTTCGCCCGAGTATGGGTGTGTGTGCGTGAGCCTGCGCATGTGTTCGCGTGTAAGCGCGATTGTGTGTACACCCGTGCATGTGTGCGTGCGCGTGTATGTGCGAGTCCGTGCTTGTGTTAAGCGTGCCTGTGCACATGTGTACGCCCATGCATGCGTGCGTTTACGGTCGCGTGTGTGTGTTGCCGTATGTGTGTATACGTGTATGTGTGTGCGCCTGTGAATAAGTATGCGTGTGCATCAGCCCGTGCGCCCTCAAATTTCGTGTGTGTGTGCGGGGGGGGGGGGGGGGCACTGCTTCTTAGTGTTTAAGGTCCCACACCTGTTCAGACTGGGAGTCTATATGGGAGGTGGCTTAAGAAATGGCGGTGGTCAAGGCACTGTACACTAACTATTCAGTACATGGAAAACAGCTGCACATTTTCGTGCCTCATCATTGCTTACGAACTTGCTGTGGTAACTGATTAGCTCCGTTGAGGCGCTTCTACGCTCGAAAACGTGGGTTATGACCAATTCGCACGGAAAGCTGTCACTGCACTTATGCACAACCATCGTTTATATTAACAACGTTTAACAAGAACGTGCACTGCCTTTGCTACAGGTGCTTAGCTAGTTCATTGGGCAACCATATGGAATTATGTGCTGATCATGTGGTCAGCAAAAAGTTTGTTATAACGACCTCGGCACGTTTCGTGGTGCATGACAAGCCTTCTAAACATCCGCTACAGTGGATTAATTTGTTCCAGCTTCGACTACGCATTCAGTGTTTGCGGCACCATACGCGGAATCGCCGGACACAGACAATGCAAAAAGAAATTTCTCTGGAATAAGGTGTAGCGATGCTCTCCCGCTAATGCCACCGAGGACGAAATAATTATTGTTTCTGGTCATTCCATGGTGCACTTTGTTTTGCGCAAGTTTTGCTTCACTATTTTTCGCCCACTGCAATCGCATTCCGTCAAAATACTCAAAGAACCCGAGGCTGGTAAATAGCCTGCGTCGCAGTGCGACTGGCTGGAAGGAGAGTGGCCGTTTACAAGGAGTCATTCCGCGTTGAACGGCCGTCCACCTTATGCGCCATAGCGTTTGCCTTTCGGCGCCGTCTTGGCGGGTTGCCGCTCCTCCCCCCCCCCCCCCCGCTCAACCCGGCCAGCGTCAACGGCGGCGTAGATAAGCGAAGAGTTGCGTCACCGAACACCTGCGTCGACAGCGGCGCCGCCACGCCGCCGCCAGTGCCTCCTCCTTCTCTCTCTCAGTGTTGCCCTTTCTGTCTCATCAGTCTTTCAAATGCGTTGCGTTGGTCGGGGGTCTTGGTCGCTGTGTGTGTTCTAGCGAACAGGCGCATATTCAAAGGTGGTCACGCATGACACCATGTTCGAAGTGACGCTCGGATTAAGGAATATTCATGGAGTGGCGGACACGGACAACGTGGGCCTGTTCGAAGTGACGCTCGGATTAAGGAATATTCATGGAGTGGTGGACACGGACAACGTGGGCCTGTTAACGGTGAGTGTACTGTTTTCGTAGGTAGTAATCATACAGCGCTAGCTGGGCGCCTGCAGCAGCTCTGCCGAAGTAGGCTGCCAGCCATTTACAACAGCATGCGTTCGCGGGCCTGTTGCAGATGCCCGATCAAACGTGGGACTTAACGAGTTCACACCGCTATGCGCGATGTTGTGTAAGTGCCTGCATCACTCATACAGTGAGTGATGTGATCACTTTACAAGGGCGGGATTAGTTGCTGATCGCACATTGTCTCTACACTGCACAAAGTGATTGATATTGTTTTAAGATGTGCTTTGGGCTACATCGTAATAACATTTCTATTAATACTCAAATGTGCAACGTGCTTCTGTAGGTGTAAACGTAAAAAAAGAAAGAAAAAGCAAAAATTATGTACAGAGGCGCACTGTACGAAATGGCTTTTTTTTTTTTTTTTGCTTAAAGACGGTATAGTTGGAGGTGCTGATATGCCGCGATGCTCCCAGCACGTGCGCCTCGGTCTTTTAAGCTATTTAGGACAAGTGCCACCAGCAACAGGGAAAGATCTAGCAGACTTCGCGTTGTTGTGGCCATCGCCGTGCGTTGTTTTTCCTCGTTTCTGTTTGCTGTTTTCGTGCTTCGCTTTCATCTGCGATAATGTTCGGCGTTATAACAGAATCGAGAGAGTATACGTGACTGTTCGAGCTATGTGCGGTCGCTCTAGCATAAGTCATGGCTGCTGCAACGTAGTCGGCGTCCGCGCGCGTTGGTGTCGTTCGAGCGCTCTTACTTGCGTGATTGTGTTTAACTGAGTATTTAGGCACGGGTTACGTTTGTAAATCTCGTAGTCAATAATCGCTAATAGCGTGCCCCTGATTGCCATCAGAGGATGGGCTTGGTTGTCGAAATATGCCAGACGCTTTTTCTGAAAGCAAGCTTTGAATTTTTTTTTAAAGAAGTACTTTCATACGTGCAAGGCAGTGCCTATTGCAGGCCCGCAACTCTTTAAAAACTGGACGAGCTATCACATCTTTTATCAAATTAAAATGAATTATATAAGATGATTGAATTATAGATGACGAATTTCTGTGCTAGATTAGGTGCACAAAACACATGTTCGCAGCCCTACGTTCTAGAAAGCAGGCAAATAGGAAGCACAGCGTCAAATTTGGATTAGATTCCATCGACGGAGCGTCTTGTGAGAGTAGAAAGAACGAGAAAATTGTTCATTTTTGATGCCCTTATAGAGGCAGTCAGAATTGCACTGATCGGTGACTTGTAACAATTCCTCAGATTGTTAGAGGCGTGATTTAAGTAAGTAAGTCTTTTACTTTTTTTTTGTAGACCTCTTCGCTAGTGCCACGCCCAAGATCATTTGTTCTCATGTAAAAGAGAAAGCAGAGATGTTTCACTGTTTGTACATGAAAAGGTAAGTTTCTTGTGCGTTTTGAATAATGCTGCATGTTCTAAACGTTGTACTTTAAGAATTGTTTTTCACACTGGCTCACTACCCTAGAAGGAATTTGATTCTTAAGTGAGTTCAGGCTTTCGTAAGTGCCATTTTTGAGCTGTAGTCTTACACTTCACCTCATTTCGGGAATTCGCTGTATGCTTGAAAACTCTTATCTTTATCATACGAAATTATTGGAATGTATGGGTTGTATGCTTCGAGTTCAGTGTAATGTCAATTACACGCCATTTCGAAGGGTACACACTACACATTCTTTATATATGGTGCTGCCAGAACAGCACGAAAATTTTTTTATGAGAAGTCATATTTGCTCTTATTACAGGATGAGAGGGTGCCGCTGACGTCCTGCGTAGTCTACCCTGGACCCAGCCTAGAGCAAGCCTACTTCCTGAACCTCCACATGGATAACCGAAAAATCTTCCGTGTCAGTAATGATGAAGAAGGAAGGAGTGACAGCACTGATGAGTTGATTTTTTTTAATTTTCAATATTGTCTACGGCCACAAGGCCTTTAACAACCACCGTGATTGAGCGGCTTTTTCTCGGCGTGAGTTTGGAGTTTATCAAAGAAGTTGTTCAGGCAGTACGGCACTGAAAATTTTAGTGTCACAATGCCTGAACAACTTTTTCTAGTGTGGTCATGGTAGATGAACAAATATTGTTATTTGTGTAAGTTATTTTGCTTAAATATAGCTGGACCATTCCATGCCAAACGTCCCAGCCACTTTGGCGACCATCTGAATTGTATTTGAAAAAAAAAAATGTGCTGACTTACTGCGTTGAAAACGGTGAACTGCTAGAATACTTCAGCGAGAAAAAAAGTTTTGTTCATGTGGCTGGCTTATAACTTCCTGGCATAATGCCGTCTGTGTGCTGTTTGTGGAAAATTTTGTTTTAAAACTACCGCTTATTTTTTCTAAAGCAAATTCGGTCTACCTGTTAAGTAAATGTGCTTCTGTAAGGTTTTTGAAGCTCAATAATAATAGTGCAATTTTTTTGCCACATTCGCTTCCAAGAATAAAGCCAAAATGTGTTATGTTTGCATTTTGTATTGCAATATTGCACTTTGTATGAATATCTGAGCAGCGAATACTTACTCCACAGAAGGTATATTCTGAGGAAAAAATATCTTTATACCTCTCAAGCTGCTGAAATATACGAGAAAATATCACGAATTTCACAAAATCGTGATTTTTGTCCGTATTGAGATGCAATTTGCTCCATGTTGTGATACAATGAAAACTCATCATTATACCTAAACTGTAAGAAAATGAAATTCTTTTCTGTAATAAAAATCTTATCGCAAAAAGGACAGGAAAGAGCACTGTCAACTGAATTTTATTGAAGGTGCTACGAGCGTTTTTATACTGAGCGCAAGACCAGGGCTCATCTGCAACAACACATGTGTGACCATGACAAAATAATTTTAACCGAGAAAAGAATACTCTTTTTCGGAAAAGATAAGTGAAGGTGTACTGATGCATTGATCCTTGGCCTTCCTGATAAAGAGTTCTAAAATCTCTCATTTTTCTGCTTGCTTTTTTTTCAAAAACCGTGTTTTATGAAACCTAGGACTACACTTGCATTCTTTACGGTGTCCGGCCATGAGACTACTATAGCCCTTCTTAACATTTGAAGCATGCTGTCTTGCTTGATCATTGAAGCATTGCCCAGTTTGTCCTATGTTTACTTTTTCACGTGTTAGCGGTATCTCATACACATTAGATTGGCATTCAGTAAACCTATTCTAGTGACGAATGGTGCAAGATTGACTATTCCTGTTGCTGTAAGTACATGCACTTTTGAAAGCTTGCAAGGGGTGGAAAACAACAATGTCATATCTGCTGGCTCTTTTCCTAAAATTGTGAGACACCTTATGTACGTAGTACCATGTGACATGCAAAGGTGATTGGTCATTCTCTTTTTCTTTTGGTCCTGTTTCCTTTAACTTTACTTTCTGCAGGAGGGTTTCGCAAACAAGTGTGATGATGCTGTTGGGGTATTGGCTGGTGCTATCAGCCCAGGAGTGCTAAGAATGTTCTGCCTTTTGATAGTGGGCATTCAAAATTAATAGAAAGAGGAATTGATACATGTATTCAGGCCACCCTTCAGAAGTCATGTTAGCACAAGGGTGAGGTCAGGCTTAAAAACCAGATTAAAAGACTAAAAGATGCTGGGTATCCCAACAGAATCTTCACACCCGTTTGCGAAACCCTCCTGCAGAAGGTAAAGTTAAAGAAGACAGGACCAACAAAAAACAATGACCAAAATCTTTGCATGTTATACCACATCACGTGTCTCCCAACTAGAAAAATAGCCAGCAGATATGATATTAGCGTGTTGTTTTCCACCCCTTTCAAGCTTTCAAAAGTGTGTGTACTAAACAGCAACAGGAATAGTCAATCTTGCCCCATTCGTCACGAGAATAGGTTTACTTAATGCCAATTTAACGTTTGTAGAAATATTTTTTATCAGGTAAACCAATGATCAGTGCATCACTACCCGTTCACTTATCCTTTCCGAGGGGGAGTATTCTTTTCACAGTTAAAACTATTTTGTAGTGCTCACACGTGTCGTCGCGCATGAACACGGTTCTTGTACTCCGTATAAAAGCGCTCGTAGCACATTCATTAAATTCAGTTGACAGTCTGTGCTCTTTCCTGTCCTTTCTGTCTCTTCCTAAAGTTGTCGCGCTGTGACTAGCACACAACCACGATGAACCAACTCTCCCAAATTAAGCTCTAGTTACATAACACGTAGACCGAGTTTCGTATGGAAAGAAGGAGCGGTGCTTTTAAAATAAAATTTTTCACATACAACACCTAGACGGCATTCCAGAAAGTTCAGAAGGCAGCCACGTGACCAAATATTTTTCCTCTCCTAAATATTCCAGAAGTTCACTATTTTCAATGCAGCACGAGTTTTTTGAATACATTTGAGATGGTTGCCAAAATGGCTGGGACATTTGGCATAAAGTGACCCAGCTGTGTCATTAGCCATAATTATGCATTACCTCTTTTGTTTTTTGTGTGTCCTGACTCAGTTTTGTGTTCGTTTTTAGCATATTGTGTTACTGATCATTGTATTGGTTTCTTAAGTATTCGCTAAAGTTATATGTGCGAAAACCCGTATATGTTTGCATCTACATCATTTCTCATAACCAATTGTTATACATGCAGGAATACAAAGCTTAAACCACTGTGATTGTATACATTTGAAAACACTATCCATATATATTTTTGTGTGCATCACTTCTTGGGAACGATTGTGTACATGAAGGCGTATATAGTGAAATCATGGTGATTGTATATATTTGAAAGAATCATAAGTATATATTTGCCTGTATTTCATTCCTATTAACCGATTGTGTACACGAAGGAGTATTAAACTGGAAACCATTGGGATTGTAGATACTTGAAAGAATTATAGGGATATATTAGCGTGTATTTCATTTGTAGTCTCTATGTACTTGAAGCAGTATACTAAACTGAAACCAGTGTAATTGTATGTTGCAAAGAATTGTCAATAAAGTGAAACTGAAAAAAATATGATAAACATTTGAGGTGTTGCATGTGTAGTGTACGTATACATGAACGTATATCTGGTGAAAAAGTTGTGTGGCAGAAGAAAAGTTTGTTTTATTTGCCTATTAAATAAACGCAATATGCAAGGGCAGCAAGGCTTCATTTTCTGTAACGCGCATTATGCATATACTGTGAAGTATATATAGATCCAGCACAAGTTCATACACGATTGTACGCGTTTATATTTTTGCCCACACGCAATGAATGGAGCTCGACAGGTGGTGCACCATCGATAATCAGGACCACTTTCTTCAAGTAGTGTTTAATCAGTGCATGCTGATATCTATTGGTGGCAGTATTCGCCACCCCTGCCATGGGCACTCAACACCCTTGTGCACCCTTCTCGCACCCTCCTCAGAGGGTGCTAAAAAAGTGATGGACATCGAAGGCACCCTTCCTTAAGGGTGTTTTTTTAACACCCTACAGTTTTTTTACATGTACACCCTATTCTAAGGGTGCATGGTAAAGCACCCTTTTTGGAAGGTGCTGAATTAACACCCTTAGGGTGTCGTCCACGGGACAAGCTCATTTACACCCTTCTGGGTGTAAAAATTTTTACTGTGTGGTTTGTCTGTCGGGTTTTTGAAGTAGATATGAATTTCAAGCTGTCGATGTTTAGCTGCCTATGAATAAGTTGGAAGAGCATTTTTAGGCGTGCGAGTTTAGCGCGATTTCGTAATGTTAGTAGCCTGGCTTTAGCGATCAGTTCAGAGGGCGAGTCGAGCAAACTGTATTTATTACAGGTAAATCTAACTGCTTTCCTTTGTACCGCTTCTAGCTTTTTAATAAGGTTCTTTGTTGCCGGGAACCAGACTAAGTTCGCGTATACTAATAATGGGTGGATGAAGGTTTCATAGGCTAATAGTTTTGTTTGAGGTGGTGCAGAATGTAGTCGTCTTTTTAGGAAAAATAATCTCTTTAAGGCTGAAAACGTAACATAGTTAACATGTGCCTCCCATTTAAGATCATTAGAAATCACTAGTCTTAGGTACTTATGCTGTTTTGGGAAAGTTAGTGGTGCGTCGTCAATAGTATAGTCAAAATGTGATAGCGTTTCTTTATGCGATATTCTTACAAAGCTGATTCTTTTTTTACGTTTAGGGTCATCTGCCATTTCGTGAACCAATTAGATACCAATAATAGGGCATTGCTAAGAGCAATATGGTCCGAAGAAGAGTTAATTTCTTTATAAATAACACAATCGTCGCCGAAAAGCTTGATGTTCGTTTCAATGGACTGGGGCAAATAGTTAATAAATATAAAAAGTAAAATAGGGGCTAAGACGCTGCCCTGTGGTACACCTGGTGTAACTTTTGATATCTCCGATGTTTGCTGGTTTATTTTTAGAACTGTGTTCGCTCGGTCATATATGCGCTAATCCATTTTGTGATTGGTCCTTTACCTAATATCGCCTGCAGTTTAATTATTAACTTTTGATGCGAAACTCGGTCGATTCTTTTTAAAAGTCGAGTGAAATAAGGTCGATCTGCTTCAGCATTAAGAGCATAGAGAGCATAGAGAGCTAAGGAGAAGGTGGGAAGGAATTACAAATGGGAGCATTGACCACCGGGATGGTAACGCTGAGAATGCCTTTATTCCAATGTGAATATGACAGTGGGAGAGAGAGAACGAGGCAGCCATCAATAATCATAAGCAGTGATACTACGTTTGGGGCTACTGCACCGTAATCAGGGAGCGAGCAAATGCAGGAATGGATTAAGAGAAAAAAAGTGCACATCACTTGCCGACATTTCGGACGCGTCCTGTAGCAGACACTCGCCCACTGCTATATCTTTCAAAGATCGCAGTCTCACTTTTCACAGCTTTCTGCATCTGGGCCAATGACACCCATGGTTATATCAGTTCTTGTTGACTGAAGGAATGCCCTTCACACGGAGCATAAGACATTGTACACGAGAAGACTGTGTGGTCAGTCACCGTGTAGCTCCGTCAACTTGTTCTTCAAGAACTGCGTCCAGGCCTGTGCAGCTCTCCACGTGGGAGGTATACACGTACGTGACAGTCGGGAAAGTGGTTTCTCAGAGACAGCCGACCCGTATCCGCCCACGCGGTGTGTTACAAGACTGCGGCAGGTGCCCGGATAAAGAGAGCAACGCTCATCCTTAAGCGCAGGATGCTTCGCCAAGGCCCGCACACGGCGTCCGTATTGATCCCGAGTAATGCACAGCGGTGAGTTTCAATATCACGGAGAAAGAATTGACGCGAACATTGATCCGAGGTATACATGCCTTCTGCCGGAGTCGGCCGAGGACTTTTGAAGAAAAGACGCGGCATCCGTTTCAAAGGCGGCCTCACCCCCCTCCCCTTTTCACAAACACACACACACACACAGACACACACAGACACACACACGCACACACTCCCTCTTTCCTTCCCTCTCTCCCTCCCCAACACAACTTCGCGCCAGACGAGGCCGGATGGCAGAGGCGAGGCTCATACCGTATCTCGGCACGTGTAATACTCGCGATTGAAGCTCAAAGGCGAGCCTACATACACCTGTAAATGTATGGAGACTTAGGCGAGCTGGTAGGCACGCCGCATTTGGGGACACCGAAGTAATGTAGTCCACATGGGGTCCTTTAGGATGCGCCTCAATACTGCCAAATGCAGTCATTTTATTCTGACCCGTTCGGGTTTCGCCCACAAAAACGTTTCGCACCGTCTGGCAAAATCCGCGCTACAGTGATAGGGAAGCTTCGCGACTGTTTCAGATTGTTCTGTAGAGATTATACGCACAGGAAGCGAGTAGTCAAGTATATTCGGAAGGTTATAAAAGCAGCAGCGATAACCGGCGAAGGTTCGTTCATTAACGACCGAAAGACGAAACGTTCCGCCAACAATCAGATTACCGAGAAATGACGACTCTGCCGCTACCAGTGTAGTGAGCGTATTGCTTTCAGTTCAATTTCCTGGGCACAAGTCAGTTCAGTAAGGAGTTTGTGTTCAGTAAAGTTCAATTGAGTTATAGTGTGATAGCTCATGTTCTACGTACTTCACCGTCGCGAACACGTGGCAATGTAAACACACGGGTGTTGTTTGTATTCCGTTCCCATCGAAATGAGTATGCCGTGACCGGAAGTTGAGTCAACGCCCTCGAGCTTAGCAGTGCGATAACTTACGCGGTAAGGTACCAGCGTTGGTGAATCAGCATTTTTGTTTGCATACATGTTTGTAAAGCCGTGAAGTTAAGTACAGGGGAGTCCACCAGTGACGGAACTTACACCACGTAAAGTGTAGAAATACGAATACTGCTGACCATGGTCGTCAGCAGAATTTTGTAATGGGGGGGGGGGGTGAAAACCAGCGTTGCATCACCGCTGGGAGGGGGGAGACCAGTGCTGTAGCTCAGGTAAGGCCAGGTGCTGGTGATGAGGCTTGATAGAGGCAGGTTCCCCTTTTACTCTCTTGCCGACACTCATGCTGCCGACCGCCGAAACAGCGCCTGCTTTGGTAGAATTCATTGAGAATACGAGCAGCGGCTAATCCTTCTCGTTGGAACAGCCGGTTAGCTATCAGATCTGTTCTCCGTATACATGTGCTGTACATAATTGCTTAAGATGATCTAATTTAACATTTAATTCGGTAAGTTATGCACAGAGAGGGTATATCGCTGTCCTTAATGGGCCGCCCTGTATAAACTCCAGGTGGGCACCCTTGACGGGAGCTCGTTGGCGTCGGCCGCGACCCGGGCACGCTTAACCAAGGCCCGTTGGGACGTCAGGTCAGAGCAGCTGAGTAGGGCTACCTCCCAGTCCTCCCGGGAATGAGCTGGGTAGAGGGGTGAGGTTCGGAGTTTGGAGTCTTTAGACACGTACGCTCACACCATGAGGAAAATGCCCCAGGAATTTTCCTCACAGTGTGGGAATTTCCCCGTGCATGCGGGGTCGAAGTGTTTCAGTATTGCCGGGCACAATAAATTTTTGGTGTAACTGAGGTGGAGAAGAGTTCGCTCCTCCACCTTTGTGAGGCCCTTGCCGGGTTTGCAATAGATCTGACGGCCGAATCGGTACAACTGAGTGACCTCCTTAGATGCGTAAGCGGGATTGTGTTCAAGGTCCGAATCGTAAGGGGACGAGGATGCTGCCCGGAGAGTGAGCGCGCGGGCAGCAGCATCGGCGGATTCGTTACCATCGAGGCCTTGGGAGCCCAAATGACCGTTTGGTGCGTGGGGACATTTATAGGTACCGACTATTCTGCAAGTTAAATTACCGAGGAGGGCGTCACGCTCGCAGAAACAATACTAATGGTAACTTCATAATCCCTGCATCCGAGTGACGCGTTCTGTGCGGTTCATTTTTCTCCACAATCCTGACGGAAAATAGTTAATGAATTAATTATACCTGTGAAACAAGAACCCTTGTACGAAGCTATAACGTGAGGAACATCGATAATCACGCATGAAATAATGGCCTGAAGCGTAATAATCAAACAAAATCAAGGAACTTCAAAAGTAGAGATCAGACCTACATGTCGGAGATCTCCGTCGTACACTTTTACGAAGTGCTCAAGCGGACAGACCTTGTACAGATACCTGCTTTTCCAGGTTATTTTTGCAAAATCTGTATCATTTCAGGCCAAAAAGCGTCGTGCGCAAAAATTGCAGGACACTATCCTACGTGTAATGTGCGTGGTTCAACCAACGTAATCAAAACTTCCCTTGTTGCATCGTATAGGTCCTGTGAAACGGTGTCACAGAAGATACATATAAAATACGAAGGTGCAAAACCAAGTGTCACAGCATGTATACTCTGAACTATAACAAAACTGCACTGGACAGTAGCTTGGTTCATTAACAAACACGATGCCGCAGCTTAACAGTTGTTTGTACGTATTCAGGAAGGATGTTCTGTCTGGGACAGAGAAAGCTCCCTGTGCGGAGTGAGGTTCGCTAATTAACCGATCCACTGTGCCAGCACTCACCCTGTGCCGTTGCGCTCGTGTTTATCCCATATATAACCGCGATTCAGAACGCCAGCAATCTCAACATTTAATCAGGAAGATTCGCGAAGAGTTAGAAACTGTGTTTATTATATATTTATTTTAACGCACACTTCTACATTTGACATGCCTTACTTTTTCGTTTGTTTTTTCACCACTTGAAAACACGGCATTCCATTGCTTTTTGCGGAGGTAGGCATTTTTTCCAAACGGTTTACGGCTTACATCATTTTGTTAGCAAACAAACGCTGCACCGGCAGCTAAAATAACTGCTTATTTAGGTCGGACTTGCGCCCGTAAACTTAAGATACACAATGATCGTGCAGCATAGCATAGTCCGAACCTTGTCTACCTCTTCCTCTTGCGTCTCGCCGCGTACCGCTCCAACCGCCAGTCTTCTCTTTCCACCGCGTGGTGGGTTGACGCACAGTCCAGCGTTGCATGGCTCACTCTGCTTGCCGGTTAGTGTGGCGGAATTCATGAGGCACTTCAGCGGGTGTCGAACAACTTGCGGCAATATTTTCTCTTAGTGGTTCGCCTGAAGAACGTTACATTCGTGTGCACGCATATTGCCCCGTTTCTTTTTTCACAGTGGACGTCTGATATTAGTTACGTGGGTGTAGAGTAAGACGCTTCGGTTTTCTTATTTTCTTGAAGATTACTTTCTCTATACTTATTGGACGTCCGCGGAATGGTGTGTATTTCGTGCCGACCGGTTGTGCCCCCGCGATCTCCGACTACAGCGCAGCTCTGGCCGACTGGTTCGCCCCACGCCATCTCCTGACGCCGACAAGAGCTCTCGCCGAGTGGTGCCCCGTCCTCGGACTCTTGCAACAGTGTCCATCTTTCCTATCTTTCCCTTACTTTCGTACGTGGCTGTCCCTGCCACCCCTCTCTATCTCTATACCTTTGATTCCTCCCTATCCTTACCCCCATCTGCTTCACAGAACAGGGGAGTTGCCCTCCATTGAGAGAGGCAGTAACGGAACTACTGCACTTATTTCTTCCTTCTCCCCTTTCATATATATATATATATATATATATATATATATATATATATATATATATATATATATATATATATATACGATATTGGGGAAATACGTAACTACAATTTTGTTATTCTGTATTGGTATAGCCAGTATTTACGTATTCTACTTTCTCGTTTCTCAGTGGCTGCTAAACAATAAACATGGACAGTGTGGTGATGTTGCAAGCAAAAAAAAACTTCTATATAGAAGCCTATGGCTCGCCTATCTGGTGAGCTAGTGGTAAAAAAATGCAGTTTGCTTGTCACAGAACGAGCGCTAAAGAAAAGGGCGCGACGCCAAATTCTTGCGATAACGCGCGAAAGAGACGCCGCAAGGTCAAAAGAAAAAAAAGGAAAGAAAAAGAAAACAACGGCCAAGGCTCCCCGGGCGCGCGCTCTCCCCGCAGAAGCGTGGCTTCATCGACGAACCTCCTCACCCCACATCGGCGGCCGAGATAGCCCGCGATGTTTCTAGAACGAAGGAGGCGTGGCCACGCCGAGTTGACTCATCCGACGCGGAGGGCAGTCGAACCGTCTCGCGCCTCTCCCCAGCCTTCGCTGCGCATCGCGCCGACGAAATGAGGAGAACTTTCTGGAAGGTGGCGCGGAAGGTATTTAATCGAGCAGCCGAGACGAGAAAGGAGGAGGAGACGGAAGTTAACGCCAGAGCGCGTAGGGATTCCGCCGTGTAGTCGGCGAAGGTTTTTGTCCGTAGGGACGAAGCCGGAGATGAAGAGGATTTCCACCTGAGGGGTGAAGGCTCGGGCTACAGGCAAGAGCGTGTGTTTACCGCTTTCGAGCGAAGACCCGTGGCAACAGCTGCGGGTGTGAAGCCGACGTGTGCCGGCGAAGAAGTTGAAGTTTAAAGAGTGGCCAATTGAAGACGGGAGGTTTCCTGGAACAGAAACTTCGAGGGCTGCGGAACGACAACAACGTTGGACTTTGAGTGAGTGATTCTCGGAAGAGTATCATCTCGACTTTGGTTCCAAGAACTTTGGACTGAATAGGTTTTCTGCCTCTTTAGTCTTTAAGTGTCTTGGTTGTTCAATGCATGCGACTGCATTGTAGTGCGTATTGTTGTCCGTGTCCGTTGTTTCAAGTGTGGCTGATTGTATTGTGTAGTACGTTGATTGATTGGTATGATTGGTGACATATTGTATGCAACTATTGTGGAGTGTGCATTTTTGTGTATTGCTTTCGATCTGCCATTATCGAGAATATAATTTGTTTGTTTATCAACTCTCGGCTCTGACTTGTTCTTTGGACCACAGCCGGCGTCCGCTGGCGCGCCAAAAAGGACCACTTCTAAATTGTCCACGCTTTCGTGGTGCGATTCGGGGGGGCCGATACTTCGGCTCTTGGAATTAGCCCGGCGATCGCCTCCCTAATTAACGGGACAGGTGTGACATTGCTTCAACTCAAGTAATCGGTTTAACCTTAATTATGAGTGCAGGACGTATAGTCGAGAATAATTGCCCTGGGTGGTGCCTTTCAAGTTGGACATGCGTTCTCGACAGCTTAGCCGGTGTTGGCGGAAGGCGGTAAACACGTAGCTCAGTTTGTATCGAGCGTATTCGTCAGTATGCGTTTCTTCACACAGTCGAGCTACGCGAAGCTAGCTATGTTTACGTCGATGTGACCGTGGCAGATCAGCATGCATCTACAGTGTTGTAGGCTGTCGTCGTAGCTTCACGTAACGCAAGCTACAGTTGCCTACACGTAGCGTACACGCAACTGTAGCATATTGAGCACACGCTCGTGCAATGTGAAGTCTTTTTTTTCTTTGGTTCTTCGAGCGCCTTGGTAGTGATGTAAAGTGCGGAGATTACTATACAATAGATAGGGAAACACTACAACACTCACCTTGTATAAAAATTGAAAGAAGAAGCCAGCGAAAAATTTAGAAAGGAAAGACAATAGGAAGAAAAACGATCGAAAATACAATCATAAATACACAAAAATAAACTGTTAAAAAAGAGCAAGAAAGAAGGAGAGGAGGAAATAAACAAAACAGGAGGAGCGAAGGCTGCCCAGTCCCGCATGTCGTTTAGGCTTGTACCACTATATACAGGGCTATGCTGTCTCTGTTTTTTTTTTTGTAAGAAATATTCTTTGCACACCACCGCCCTTTTTTATATTATTTACCAGGTGTCAACATTACCAATATGCCTGCAGGTTGCAGGAAAGCCTTTTTTTTTACGCAGGCATTGTATTCAGATGCGACTACTGAACACATGTATTCAACACGAGGGCGCACATATTACTTTGTTTACGGTAGACGATGGGCACTTAATACCTAACGTGAGTGCATATATGAGATGCATGAATACACTTTTTTCCTTGAACGTTGTTAATCTCGCGACCTCCTGTTCCTTCATTGTCGTCATGTTTCACGTTCATTGCTCACGCTTTCTTTCGCTATAAGTCCTGTGCTGTTGTGTCTGCGTAGGACACTATAGAAACGTGAGTGGTTAGGTGAACAAAATTAAGAAAAAAAGCGCTTCTGCACTGGACTATATCCTACTGATTCTGCACGTGATCAGCCTAAGCATCCCTATATTAACGTGGTAGACTAATCGCTGGAAACTACGCTATCCCGGTGCTTGCAAACTAGATGGTACGAATAACCGCCGAAGAAAGAGAGAAAGAGAAGGGAGCGGTGTCTGTTGAGAGGGGAACGGGGCGCGCGCATTTCAAAGTATAGCGGTGCGCGCGCGCATGTCACTCCCCATCGTGTTCTATTCGACTGATCACTGTATCGCGTTCGTCAAGCTCGGTCCGCGACGGAGCACAGATAAAAGGAGGGAAAAAAGGCGAGCGACGAAAACGGGGGGAAGGAAGCTCGTGTTCTCGCGATAGTCAGGTATAGAGCCTCGGCGGGCGATACACGTATGTATAGTTACACCCCTGCGAACTTCGCGTGTGTATGCATACATGCGACGATACATGGCCGTTCGCCAGGAGAACATTGGAAGCGCGCCTAGCGTGGCTTCCGCCCGGCGACTGCCACTTCCTCGCAGCGTTGGGAGTCCGGGGTTCGCTGTCAATCAAAAAAGAGGACGGCTGCGAGACGCCGCGTGCTGGAAAGTAGCGAGCCGGCTGAAAAAGAGGCGCGGAAGGCTGCGTGGATGCGAAGGAGCGGGGCTCCTGTAGTGGGGGGGATGGTGGAAGCTGTCGTGGCGGCCGATGCGTCTTTTGGCGTTCTCGCTTGAGTATGTCTCCCTGTTCTCGCGGGAGCACAGCGATAGCAGGCACCCTCGTGGCCAGGCGGCGGTGACGACAGGGAATCGGTTTCAAAGGTGCGGTGGGAGTTGTCCATTAGCATAAACGCACGGTCCGTTGCGTCGGACGCGCTGTTTGCCAAGCCGGGAAAAAACCGGCGCGGGTCTCTATATTCCGCGAGACCGTGCGCCGATCGATTCTGCCGATCACTACCAGGTTGTTGTCGCGCCTCAACTGGCATCGTCGTCTCTGCTTTCCCCCCTCTCTCATTCTGTGCACCACATCGGGCCTCACCCTTGTCTCTGACATGTCGTCCCACGGTAGCCGCTGCTGCTCCGAGCGCTGACTCGCGCCTTCACTTCCGCCCTGCCTTGTACAAGAAGGCAGGTCATGTTCTTCCTCGCGGCTTCCCTGTGCACACTCCCACGCTCGCTTCACTGTGTATACGTCCTTCTGCTTAATTCCGGCGTTCGCTCTTCGCCAGCCAAGAAACGTGAAAGTGCACAGGCGATGGATAATAGTGATGTTTTCTTTATGCCAAGTGTCTGAAACTGACCTCAATGAGCGCGGGCCGAAGTAACGCAGTTTAGTGCTGCAAGGGCCGGGGCCTGGCAGAGGGTAAAAACGGAAGAGGAGCGGGCGGTGAATATAAATTGTTAGCAAAGATTGCACTTTCAAAGAACACCTTTCGAATATTTCTTATAAAGACCATTTCTGGAGGAAACTTGGTTTCAGGATTCAAACACCATGTTGACACCGATCTCTAGAATCTCTAGAATCCGGCCGCCGATTCTGGAACGAATTCTTTGTTTCAAAGTGATGTTTCAAGGCATGATGACCGCATGGGGCGAGTCACGAAAGCAATGCTTTAGACAAGTCACGCCTGTGTAGCTCACGGACACACCGATTAAAAGCATACAAAAAATGTGGAGTGGAGAGAGTCACGTGAGGGTCGCATGTTCCAGACCCCTCTCTGCTGGTTGTATAATCTTCCCTGTGATGGCTTCGCACAACGATGTCGTCTATACGGGATGCTCGGCAACTCCTTGCACCAGGCCCGGTTCACTCTGTACTCGCAGCTCATGAACTCCAGTTGGGAAATTGGATACCGCATTGCTGCAGCATCACGGTCAAAGTGATTCATGCAGGTGTGCGATTGGCACTTGTACTAACTTGTTTAGCCAGTCTACAAATGTCGCAGATATTTGGCGTGATTCTGATTTGGCTATACGTAAAATGGACAAAGAATGGCATGTGTTGGTGCCCGACGGAGAAGTAAATAGAAGTGGTATAAATAGAGGAGTTGTATAAAGTTGGCGAGTACGCGCCTTCGTGTAAAGTAGATTTTTTATGGCATACACGTACACATCAACGCGGATACAATCCTCAGTGGTGGCTCTTTTATAATCGCGCTCGGCTGTTGATACGGAATGGGAGTAGAACTTAATTCCGGCCACGGCGGTCACATTTAAATGAAGTGAATAGTGGCCAAGCGCCCATTTTTTCAAGAAAGGAAGTGCAAGTGAGCCATGTCAGATAAGTGATGTGGCAAACTTTTTACAGCGTATATATGTGACCCCTCCCTCTACTCTCGTATTCTTTCGAAGTTTTAGCGGTGAAACTCAAGGTCGAGCCATGTCCGCCATCGCCCCTCGATGGCAATGACTGCGACTTTGATGACAATAAAGAACAATCGTGTTCTAGACCACACATTATTTTTCTGCTATCACGGCACAGCACATGCAAGGTGCCAGCTGTACGTCGCGACAATGACGATGAAGCGCCCACTGTGCCACAATGCCATTCGTCATTCTCCTGATGATTGAGGTAGCCACTACACATCTGTTAGGTGTTATACGAATTTGTGCTGTGGCAATTGATGATGAAAAATAAGCGCGTTCTAGACAACACATTCTCTTTCTGTCATGGATCAAAATGAACGTGATCACGCTCTCACCCACGAAGCTGCAGTGGCATGGAACCGTTGGTTCTTCATTTCACTGATCATGAGGCAGTCTTGATGAAGGGAAGATGAAATAGACACCTCCATACCCTATATACGACCAAAAAACATTGTATATACTGTACACACATGTCATTCGTTTGCATGTTCAAGTGGGCAAAGTACGGGGGATTTGGTTACCCGATAGATCCCCCGGGGCTTTGCCCACTTATCATTCCATTCGTGGATAGGCCCTGATTTCATATTAAGCTCAGGCGACGTGACCAGCTGCCTGGTCATAATGATAGCGCTTCATTTTTCGCGAGTTTAGTGAAGCCCGTGACGGAGGCAGTTATATACCATCTTTACAAATATAAGTTTTACCTGTGCAATTCCTCTCGTTCCATTTCTATGTTTTCTGGAATAATGAAAATATTTTTTTTCTATAGGCTTTGCCACCTGCGCGTGAGATTTTACGTAAACACGTGGATTACTATAGAAGCCAATTTCTCATAAACTTCTCACCAGGTCAAGAACTTTCACCCATCGTTCTTTGTTTTTAATTATTTCTTTAATGGTTTACAAATCACTCTTTACATATCATATACAACGAGAAAATGCAAATTAACGTTTCGCTAAGTTGTAACGAACCACATTAATTTCTGGTGGCATTATTCGAAGGATGCAAACAACTCTTTTTTTTTTCGTTATCGCCTCAATGGTTTTTCTGGAGTTCGTGATTCCGCCACGTCAATTTCCCAAAGTGGTTTGAACGACGTCGTCGTTCCCACTCTCATTCAGATATTGGACACGACGACAGACCAATTCAAACTAAGCTGCTTTAAAAGCTTCATTACCGAAGCTGCTCGAGAGAGATCGGCTGGCTTGATCGAGATCCGAGCTATAGGCAGCGTTTCGCGTGTTCTCAGTATTATAACATTTCGCGACGCCCGTTGCCTGTTTGCATCTCGCCGTCCCCGCTGAAGGGAAACGAACAGAGATAACATCCATATTCGCGGAGGCTGGGCAGGTGAGATACAGTCAGCAAACTCTGCCTGCGACCGTCAACCAAGCGTGAGCAACACTGGCATGCATGCGTACGCTGCACGAAGTGTATATGTGTATAAGTGTGGTCAGCCGATGTTCTCGCGTTGGCGATGGCGGGATGTACATGAGTCAGACGAACATCGTTCGCGCCAAGTGAACATGGGGGAGTTGAGAAGCGTGGAAACCGGACATTTGTGAATGGTAAATGGCCAATAATACTGAATTTATCATCATTATTTTTATAATGCAGCTATTGCCGGAATGGAGGTTCGTATTTTGACTTAAGAATCGAACTGATTATTATTTGGGGGAAGCGGAAAATCGGCATAAGATTGAGTTTTAACTGTGGGAACTGAGTTTGTTAGTAGTTATTACTAATTATTCATGATAAAAGAATGCGAAGTGTACAAACACGGACAGAAGCGCAGAGAATAAGACAACTCATATTCCCTTATGTTTTTTGAGTTCATGTTTGCATGCATGGCTTATTCCCTTCCACAATGAACCATGCAGCTTTGACTCATACTTTTATAAGTGTTCGGACTGCACGCTTCTAGGAATGTATGCGTTATGCACGTAACTGTGCCCATATGTGAATTTTCACTGAATAGATTCAAAGTTTTTTTTTAATAGAAGCCGTACAGGTATAACGATATAATACCCTGCTAAAAATTAATCATTCGCTCGCGTGATCGTGGAGCTGTCGAGCGATGCAGCTTCTCGCTCTTGTCAAAACGTTTTGTAATCAATATATTCAGAATCATGTTCGAACGTGAATCTTGGCTCTTTATAGTGTCACTTGAATCCACGATGTAGTATCCCAGGTTTAGATGTCACGAAAGGAAGCCTACGTTGTCTTTATAGGAGGTACAGTTTTCACGAAAGAGCAGCTCTGTGTAAGCTTGTCAGAGATGCTATATTGGATTACGAGAGAATTGCTACCAAGCCCCCGCATTGTTTGGATATGAGAAGGACCGTTCCGGAGGACGCATCTTGTTTGCAGAGCGAATGGAGTGGCCCGTAACGATCTGCTAAACTGCGTGGTGATGGTGTCCGAGCACAATTAGACTTCGCGGTGGGTCATTCGAAACACCAGTATGGTTCTCTTTTTTTTTTTCAAATGGAGAGGAAATAATTGACGGTCGGCCTTTGCCGACGCAATCGCTCAGCGACCGTTTCATTTGGCCACTCACGCGAGAGGAATCGGTTCGTTGATAAACCGACAGATCATGTAGGGTAAATACTACTCGGAGTGGCTCTAAAACGGCTTGCCGACTGCTTTGGGCACTTATCTAACGCTCGACCTCATAGGCCCTTCAAAAGTCATCCGAGTAAGGGTGGGGGACAATGTATACCCCCCGTGTACTGTCGACGAGCGTCCAATCAGCGCACGAAGCGGTAGCGCGTGGGAGGCGCCTGGTGGCATTGTCCCTACCCTCCTTTTCATCCTTTCCTCCAATAATTGTCGGTCATTATTATCGCAATCTGTTTGGGAGAGGGTTTGATTGAAGCTGGGCGAGGAGAAGGGGGCTCGCGTTACGGTGCCCAGCGAGCCCGACTACTTAGGCGACTCTTCTTTTCCGACAACCTCCTCGCCCACATTGTCGGTGCCTTTTGTGTCGCGTCGTCGCGTGTCCCGATTCTCTGCCGGGTCTTTTGGGTCCCCCTTTGGCGCTGCTTTCACCGCAGTTAAGGGGGGGGGGCACAGTGGGATACAGCACGCCCCATTCGACCCCCATTCCCTCCTGCTGCTATATCTCCCCCTCTCCCTCCTTCGAACCTAAACACGCACCGACCCTCAGCGGCCGGTCCTTTATGGCTACCCCCCCCCCCTTCCTCGTGTTCCCTCGCTTTCCTCTTTCACCTCAGTGTCCCGATTGGACCGTGGGGAGAGATTTGACGGAATAGGTTTGCGTTAGCGCCCGGCCGTGAGCGAGGGATCGCATGTCTGTGTGTACTTTGTTTCGTCTCTAAAGCGGTCTCGCAACAGGTATCTGGGGATTGACTCGATTCGCGGGGAAGGGAGGGTTGGGGGGTCGAAGAGGGGTACGACAGGGCGACGCAGCTCCGGACTCGACTCGGGGTCGCGTACGGCTGCAAAGGAAGCGGGACACTCGTCGGCGTGCCCCACCGACTGCACTCCGGGTTTCGCAACACGGTAGCACGCGGGTCTCCCTGCTGAGCGCGCGCGTGTCGGTCGGTTCCGGACGTCCCGCATGGGATAGCTCGGTCGGAGAGCCACTTCCCCGGCAGAGCACGTGTTGCGGTCTACGCACGCCGTCGTTGGGGCCAAGTAATTGGCAGC
This sequence comes from Rhipicephalus microplus, assembly GCF_013339725.1. Taxonomy (NCBI): domain Eukaryota; kingdom Metazoa; phylum Arthropoda; class Arachnida; order Ixodida; family Ixodidae; genus Rhipicephalus; species Rhipicephalus microplus. The sequence continues at coordinate 205,910,715 of NC_051165.1, forward strand.
GCTGGTGGCGGGCTCACTCAGCAGACCCCGGCGTTTTTTTAATAGCCGAGGTTTCATCGATTGGGAGGCGAGCCGAACTTGTCTCAACTTTGACATCCAAGAACAAGTGATCTGCATAGAGTGGCTGTCCGATGCCTGAGAAGGCGCTGTTCGTGCCGGAATTTTCGCTTGAGGTGTAAGCCTGCGAAGAGTGCTCCCATCGCTAAAGAGAGTCATGGCCCCGACCAACCAGCTCCTTCCTCTGTCATTGAAGAAACACAGTGAATGAAGCATATTAAACTAGGAAGCTGCCTTCTACTTTGTTCCAAAATGCCTTCGTCAAAGTCGTTTTACGTTGACTCCCTGCTGACCAAGTCATCGAAACAGTCCAGGGATCGTTCGAAATCCCGAAGTTCAGCCGCCGCGGCCGCAGTTTCCAGCTGGCTGACGCCCATGCTGCCGCCATCCGCAGTCTTGGCGCACCACCATCAGCAGCACATGTTCTGCCGGAGGCCCATGTCACTCGCTGGTTCGTCGCCACCGCTGATGCCGCCTCCCACTCCGTCGTGGTTCCCGTGTTGTGCGCTGTGCGTGCGCGGGTCCCAGGCCAGTTCGCTTGCAGGAGGCGCCGCGTTGCTCTTGTCTGGTTCACCCTTGCAGAAAGAAGCCATAGAATACCAGGCGAGCGTCTTCCAGCAGCAACATCGTCACCATGGCTTCGAGCACTACACGTCTGCCGCTGTCGCTGTGGCAGCGGCGACGGTTGCCGGAGATACCGCCGAAGAAAGACACAAGTCGGCGCGGCCGAGCTGCGGTGGTTCAACCTCACCGGTGCTTGGAGTGACAGGCGGACATGTCAAAACGGAGAAAGGTAAGGCCACTTCCGATTTCTTGTTTATCGCCCTCCTTGCGATTTTCGCGCTGTTCGTATGCAGACAGTCATGCGCGTTTTCTTAAATCACGGGGTTTTATTCATCGGTAAACTGCGTGCACAAGTTCGCCAAGATACTCACTGAAGAAAGTCTGTGCTTCGCGTTTTGGTTTGAAAATAAGAACGCACTCTTCAGTGCCGAAAACTACCCCGTAATTTTTTCTTTTCAATACAGTTCTGATTGCAAAACCGTATACGTTTTAAGCGTGAAAAAATATTTTTATTTGTTTTAACGTTTGCATACTGCATTGAAGTGCTAAAAACACCCACACACACACACACACTTGAAAAATGTAGAAGTGTGCTGAAATTTCTTAGACTAAAAAAAAAAAAAACACCAGGCCTACGCGAAATGCGCACCACTGTCACAGAAAAAGCTGAAAGAGCGCCTTTTCTAGAAAACATTTGAAAAACTCTTGTGGAAACTACGACAGGTACACCTGCATGCCACCCAGTATGTCATAAATCATAATTTGTGTGAAAAGAGCAACCACTATGCCAACATTCCTTATTCTGCGAAAAAGCGAGGTCTCTTCTACACTTCTACAAGGCATGCACTACGTTGATTCAGTAGCTGATAACGATGAATAATTATGGGGGATCATTTTGTAATGGGCTGGAAGCATTCAGCAAGTCATTACTGGGCAGAAATATTTGGGCAGTCGCTCTCGCTGTGGGTACGGGTTTTAATTTTCAGCATTATTAAAGTGTGAAAATATGAACTCTACCAGAGAATTTCGCTGGCGTATTCTATAATACTGCCTATGGTTGGGTATCGGTGTCTTTTCTGAATAATGTAGGTGCTACTTCGAGGAAAATGACAGGTGCTAGCTTAGGGGAAAAGAAGAGAGTAAAGTTGCTTAGGGAAGAAACCAGTGTTAAAGGACTACTGACCGAAAATTTAAATATTTTCGGCTACAGTTTAAAATTTTTGGCTATATTTTAAATATTGTCGGCTATATATATATATATATATATATATATATATATATATATATATATATATATATATATTATATATATATGGCACAACGGGAGCGTTGTCAACAAGGATAAATATATTATTTCCCAACAGTTTCGGGAGGGGTCCTCCCTTCATCAGGGGATGAGTTATACTGTCAGTATAACTCATCCCTGATGAAGGGAGGACCCCTCCGAAACTGTTGGAAAATAAATATATTTATCCTTGTTGACAACGCTCCCGTTGTGCCATATCCCATACCTTCACGAAGACTAACTGGCCCATTGAATATTTACTCCCACTATACTATATATATATATATATAGATATATATATACTCATGATTACGGAGTTAGACAAGGAGAGCAGAAGGTGGGTCTTAAAATAATCTGCAGAAAACGAGAGTAATGTACAACAACCTCGGAAAAGAGCAGCGCTTCGAGATAGGTAATAGTGCACTTCAAGTTGTAGAAGACTGTGCCTACTTAGGGCAGGTAATAACCGCGGAGCCGAACCACGAGATTAAAGTAACAAGAAGAATAAGAATGGGGTGAAGCAGATTTGGCAAGCACTCTCAAATTATGACAGGTAGATTGCCACTATCCGTCAAGAGGAAGGTATATAACAGCTGTATCTTGCCGGTACTTAGCTACGGAGCAGAAACCTGGAGACTTACAAAGAGGGTTCAGCTTAAATTGAGGACGACACAGCGAGCAATGGAAAGAAAAATGGTAGGTGTAACCTTAAGAGACAAGAAGAGAGCAGAGTGGATAATGGAACAAACCGGGATTAATGATCATATATATATATATATTATATATATATATATTATATATTGTAGGCCCGTGTACTCAGATTTGGGTGCACGTTAAAGAACCCCAGGTGGTCAAAATTTCCGGAGCCCTCCACTACGGCGTCTCTCATCTCATAATCATATGATGATTTTGGGACGTTAAACCCCACAAATCATATATATATATATATATATATATATATATATTATATATATATATATATATATATATATATACTTCCGATTTCTTGTTTATCGCCCTCCTTGCGATTTTCGCGCTGTTCGTATGCAGTCAGTCTTGGGCGTTCTCTTAAATCATTGGGTTTTATTCACCGAGAATCTGCATGCACAAGTTCGCGAAGATACTCATTGAAAAAAGTCTGTGCTTCGCGTTTTGGTCTGAAGATAAGAACGCACTCTTCAGTGCCGAAAACTACCCCGTAACTTTTTTCTTTTCAATTCAGTTCTGATTGCAAAACCGTATACGTTTTAAGCATGAAAAAATATTTTTATTTGTTTACACGTTTGCATACTGCATTGAAGTGCTAAAAACACCCCCACACACACACACTTGAAAAATGTAGAAGTGTGCTGCAATTTCTTAGACTAAAAAAAAAAAACACCAGGCCTGTGCGAAATGCGCATCACTGTCACAGAAAAAGCTGAAAGAGCGCCGTTTCTGGAAAACATTTGAAAAACTCTTGTGGAGACTACTACAGGTACACCTGCATGCCACGCAGTATGTCATAAATCATAATTTGTGTGAAAAGAGCAACCACTATGCCATCATTCCTTATTCTGCGAAAAAGCGAGGTCTCTTCTACACTTCTACAAGGCATGCACTACGTTGATTCAGTAGCTGATAACGATGAATAATTATGGGGGATCATTTTGTAATGGGCTGGAAGCATTCAGCAAGTCATTAATGGGCAGAAATACTTGGGCAGTCGCTCTTGTTGCGGGTATACGAGTTTTCATTTTCAGCATTATTAAAATGTGAAAGCATAAACTCCACCAGAGAATTTCGCTGGCGGAATTGATAATACTGCCTAGGGTTGGGTATCGGCGTCCTTTCTGAATATTGTAGGCGCTACTTCGAGGAAAATGATAGGTGTTAACTTACTGGACAAGAAGAGAGCGAAGTTGCTCAGGGAAGAAACTGGTGTTAAAGGAGTACTGACACGAAATTTCAATATTTTCGGCTTGTTGATTTATAAACACAGGCGTCAAGAATACTGAAAATGATGTCGTATAGTGCTTGGGAATGCATTGTATATATATTTATTATCGCTACTTAAAAAAAGACTATATTTCGGTACCAAAGGGGTGCCTTCGCAGTGACTTGTCAACGCAAGTCTGATGTCACGAGAAGACAGCAACTCACGATCTACTAGAACCAGTTCTATCTTTCGCTGTGAGTCACGCGTTGTTCGTGACTTCACGGATGAATTAATTGTTGCCCAGTGACCCCGACATCGATTTCTGTAATTTAGGCTGCATGCTGAACGCAGACTTCGCAAACCCAGGGAACCGTGTTGACTATAGTCGTGATAATGGACCCGCCACTGTGTTCTAGTGGCTAAGGCACTCGGCTGCTGACCTACAGGTCGTGGGATCGAATCCTGGCGAGGGCGGTCGCAATTTAGACGGAAGAGAAAATGCTAGAGGCCCATGTACTTAGATTTGGGTGCACGTTAAAGAACACCAGATGTTCAAAACTTCCGGAGCCCTCCAATATGGTGTGTCTCATAATTTTATAGTAGTTTTGGGACGTTAAACCCCAGATCTTATTATTATTATTATCGTGATAATGTACATTGCGGTGGGGCTGGTTTCCAGATGCTAAATGACGAAAAGTTTAAAATCACAGTAAAGAATTTTATACGCATTGTCTGGCTCCAGTGTGTAAACTTTTCAAACTTCAAACTTCAATCAAACTTTATTTCAGGAATGCATACATTTTACATGAATAAAATTCTACAGTACAGAGGAGGTCCCGAAGTTAGAAAACTGTCGGGGGGACCTCCGTTAGAGAATAAGAAAAAGCATTGACAGTGCATATCATGCAAACGAAAAATGTTCCTTTTTGCGAAGCTTAAAAATTGTGTAAGTACGCCTTTAAGGACTACTTAGTTTACATTAAGAAGCAATGGATATGGGCAGAGCAGATTGCCACGTAGAGAAAATAACCGCGGGTCATCAAAACCAGCAGACAAGTTTATAAGAAAACGCAAACGCGCAAGGGAGAGCCAGGAAGTAGGGTGGGCAGATCAGATTGAGAAGTTTACTAGGATAACGCGGCCACAGCAAGCACTCTATCGGGTTGATTGACGGAACGTGGGAGAGGCCTTTGCCCCGCAACGGGTGCAGTCAGACAAATGATGATCCCTTCACAAAAGTCTGCAAAGGGCAGCATGGGAGTCAGTAAGGATGACGACCTCCGATGATCCTATTCGTTTCCGTGCATGCTGCAAAGCAAGACCAATTGCTACCACTCACACGGTAGCTCTCATCTAAACTACTACGGTTCATGCATGTGCATTCTCACCAAGTGTTATATGGAGGAACTTTATATTGCATAATACCTTGCGAGTTAACAATATAGGACTAAAATCGGGACACCCTATTACGCTCTGTGGTACCGAACAGGGCAAAACATATTGTGCAAACTACATAGAGCTCTTATGTTCAACTAGTTAAGGTTAAAAAAATTGCTTCTCCGAAAAAGGCTTTGCTTAAGCCCATGAACGAAGCTATGCAAATGAGAAGCGTTCAAGACAACTTAAGAAAGCAGAGCAGCTTTCAAGCTAAACTGGATTTATGAAAAGGAAATGACGAATTCGGTTATGGTTAAGAGCAAGCAAAGCAATCGCCGTACTTTTCACAAGCATGGTTTGTCCCTGGAAAGACCACGATAATTTAAATAAGGCGAGTGCAAAACATGCAGCCTATCTCGGAGCTTAATTAGTTTAACAGCGCTCAACGATATAAAAGAAACGAGAAATTGCGGGGATTGAGGTCTGGACACGAAACTAAATTATTCGAAAGCTTTCTTTCACTTGCTCCTCTTATTGTGACTATATTCGTCCCAGCCGATTTAAATTGCGATTAAGCCGCAACATTCTACAAAGGCTTCGTAAAACGTGTTTTCCTTTTGCTTTGCAGCGTGCTTATAATGCACTCATATAATTAATTTTTGTTCACATCATACAAACGTTATTGTTTAGGTCAACGTTTAAGACAGACTCTTTCGAAGCTTGCGACCTAGGGTTTGAACTCGAGCACCATCAAGGAAATTTATTTCATTTTATACATTTATTTCTTTACGACAATGACCGTTCCAGCGACCGTCTTTGTCTGCCCTTGTCTTCGTGTCTTTTACAAGTGATCATGCAAAATCATCACGTTCTGTTGTCCTCCTTAACGTTCAATCCAGTGTACTGTTCATGTTCTTCAAACTTTTTGGGCACTCAAAGCAGCTGAACCTTTCATAGACTCATGACTTTCATAGACTTGCTTTTTGAACTCCATTGATCATCTTTCACCACCCCTTGAGAAACACGTGTTCTTGTGCTTTAGCTGTGCATTTCTTTTGAACCCCGTTGTTGATTTTATTTCAAAACTGAGTCTGCTCTGTAGGCCATTCTCGTATATCGAAAGAGGGCCAGCACCCTGAACTTCGTGGTTTGTGGCTATGTCACGTGCACCCAGTATCGTTAAGGATAGGATTTCAAACTTACTAACATCCCTTAATTTTCCTTTTCTATCTTCTTCTCTCTTAAATCCTGTCGAGAACTCTGATTTTAAGCCAGAATTTCATTTGCGAATGTTCGAACTCTCATGAATACATCTTTTTAATACTTCGCACCACATGATGCTATCTCAAGCGTATACATGTGGTGTTTCAGCTAAAGAGCACCGAGTGATTCTCCAGTTAACGCAGTATTGTTCTGAGCCATATAGAGAACGTCGGAATATTTTTGCGGCCCACCAAGTTTGGCAATGAATAAAAATTACGTAATGAACTTTTCATATAGTGACTGTAGATAAAAATCTTCAATACAAAACGTGTAGCACTCATACAGAAATAATAAAATTTTCCATCTTCAGTGAGATAACTGTGCTGCTTTTTTTCAGCCTTAGTTTAAAGTGCGCAAAAATTTAAAAAAATACCACGTGATTATCGCCTAACACGTGGCGTTTTTATTGCCCTCAAATATAAATTCGCGAAATTGTCAGACTGCTCATGCATGAAGGTCGCTTGAACAGGCCATCGGTGATTACGATGGACATTGAGCAACAGTAGGATGGCACCGTTAAAAATAAAATAGAAAAAAAAGAAGATAGAACGAACATTCGACTAAAGAGCAGCCTTCGCGTACAAATACGATACGAGACCGTATATAGGCAGCATTGCAGATAGCGCCGGCATTTTTATTATTCTCAGGCTAACGATAAACATAACGGAGGGGGAGAGGAATAAATTGTGGTGAAGGAAGGATATAAAAAGCACGACGGGAATACGTGACGGTGCACAGTTCTTTTTCAGGAACGCTTCGACAAGGGAAAATCAGGGTCTGCAACGATTCGCTTCAGTAATGAAGAACGTGCGAATATGATTCTCGGCCGAACAAACGGAAACAGAAGAGAGGCGCCAAGATTATTTCGCAGCTGGAACCCTGGAATTCGGGTAAATAGTTCGACATTGGTGCGAAATTATAAAACTCTCAAGGAGACAGGCGCGTTCAGAAAGCCGCGTGAGCGCACAAAAGGTGTCAATGAGTCGCTCAGAACAGACTTGCTCGCTTTCATGGCAGCCCATCCCCACGGAAGCGTGCGTGACGTGAGTGGGGAAACTGGTGTTTCAAGCAGTTTTGTGTGGCATATACGCTCAAGAGCGGACCACTTCACCCTTACCATGTCCACCTGCATCAGCAGTTGGAAGAGAGGAATTTTCAGAGACGTCTTCACTTCTGTAACTGGATATTGATACAGGCAGAAGGTAATCCCGGCTTCCTGAATAACATTATCTTGTCCAATGAAGCCCGCTTTTCGCGCAATGGTCAAGTCAACCTTCACAACGACCATTACTGGAGCGCTGCACATCCTTATTGACTGTGGTGGTCAGAAGAACAGGTGCAGTGGTCTTTGAGCGTTTGGTGCGGCATTTACGGCGGTAAAATTATTGGCCTGGTCTTATTCGACGGAACACTCACCGGAGAACGGTAATTGTCAGGGAAATACTAAATGGCCCACTTAGTGACTTCACCTGCAACCTTCCTCTAGCGCTGCTTGGGAATATCTGGTTCCAGCAAGACGGGGCTCCTCCGCACAGCTGTGGGGGGGACTCGAACGTGACTTGATCAGGAATTTCCCGAGAATTGCATCGACCGTCTTGGACCTGTATAGAGTGGCCCGCAAGATCCCCAGATTTCACTCCGCTAGATTTCTTTTTATGCGGATACATTAAAAACCACGTCTACTACACAGAAGTGACTACAACACCCGCAAGACTGAAGTCTAAAATAGCAGATATGTGCCGCTCCATTACTCTACGAATGCTACGAAACGCTACAGAAAATATGCTGACTCGATGTAGACTGTGTATGGGGCTGATGAAGGGCTGCCTGAGCACGCTATGTATCTACCGATGACGTCTCAATAAAAGCACTTTCCATTGCAATTAGGTTGATCTTTTTCTAATGTATACCTAGATTTCTTGTTTTCAAGAATTAGCTACTAGAGCGCTAAACGCTTTTTTATTCACTCTGCTTATTTGTATGCATTGCTCTCTAACAGACAACTACTAAACATGACATTCTAAATGGAGACGAAGTACGAGTTAGAAACTTTTGAACCCACAGCCAATCGTGCCATATTACTTGCAAGTATCCAGAACAGCAATCGCACATAATACGATGAAAATATGACAAAAAATTCCCGGAATTATTCCCATCGTGCTTTCTACTATAGCCTTCCTTCATCACAATTTCACCATTTCCCCCTTCGTAATGTTTATGATTAGCCCGAAAAGGCACTGCGTTGAATACTGCCTACATACACTCTCGTATTGCATTCGCACGTGGCAGCCACTTTTTCGACGATTTTTTTTCTTCTCTATTTAACGGTACCATCCTACCATCGCTTTACGTCCACCGTAGTTACCAATAGCCTTTTCAAGCGACCTTCATACGTGAGCAGTCTTTGATAATTTATCGAACCTGCATTTGAAAAGAACAGTGCTTCGAGATAGGTAATAGTGCACTTGAAGTTTTAAAGGACTATGTCTACTTAAAACAGGTAATAACCGCGGAGCCGAACCACGAGACTGAAGTAAATAGAAGAATAAGAATGGGGTGGGGCACATTTGGCAAGCACTCTCATATCATGACAGGTAGATTGCCACTATTCCTCAGGAGGAAGAACAGCTGCATCTTGCCGGCACTTATCTACGGAGCAGAAACCTGGAGACTTACAAAGAGGGTACAGCTTAAATTGAGGACGACGCAGCGAGAAATGGAAAGGAAAATGGTAGCCGTAACCTTAAGAGACAAGAAGAGAGCAGAGTGGATTAGGGAACAAACCGGGGTTAGACTATCATAGTTGAAATCAAGAAGAGGAAATGGACATGGGCTGGGCATGTAGCGCGTAGACAGGATAACCGCTGGTCATTAAGAGAACTAACTTGATTCCAAGAGAACGCAAGCTGGTTAGGGGGAGACAGAAGGTTTGGTGGGCAGATGAGACTAAGAAGGTTGCGGGTATAAATTAGCAGCAGCAAGCACAGGGCTGAGATGAGTGGCGGGAAATGGGAGAGGCCTTTGTCCTGCAGTGGACGTAGTCAGGCTGATGATGATGATGATGACATTTGATGGCACTGAAAACGCCGCGCGTTAGGCAACACTCATGTCGTATGTTTCTAACTTTTGCGCACTTTAATCAAAGGCTGGGAAAAATTTTCAAGCAGCGCTGTTATCTCATTGCAAATGGAAAATTTTATTATTTCTGGATAAGCGCTACGAGCTTTGTATTGAAGATTTTTCTTCAGAGTCACTATCTAAAAAGTTAATTAAGTATTTTTGATTAATTGTCGAGCTTAGCGCATCGAAAAAAAATATTATGATGGGCTCTATGTGGTTTAGAACAATATTGCGTTAATTGGATACACGTAGCGCTCATTTTTATATTTTTTATCACTTGGTGCGTTTTAGCTGAAACATCCTGTATGAAGTGTTCTGCTTTATCATACGTGATTAATTAATTTTTATTCTTGCGTTTATTTCTGACAGTATGTCTTGGTGATGGCTTTTGGTAGGTTTTTGCATAATTTTGGAGACATCGACAGACGTGACAATGCTCTGCATTCACTCTAAAATTATCTCGAGTATAGCTGTTCTGTCTGATGCGCCCCAGGCCACAACAGTGGCCGTTTATAGCACTTCTGTGCACTCTCCCTGGCACACGTAGAATTATTCAGTCTTGCCGCCTCTCCTTCTTTGTGCCCCGCCGCGGTGGTCTAGTGGCTAAGGTACTCGGCGGCTGACCCACAGGTCACGGGATCGAATCCCGGCTGCAGCGGCTGCATTTCCGATGGAGGCGGAAATGTTGTAGGCCCGTGCCCTCAGATTTGGGTGCAGGTTAAATAACTCCAGGCGGTCTAAATTTCCGGAGCCCTCCACTACGGCGTCTCTCATAATCATGTAGTGGTTTCGGGACGTTAAACCCCACATATCAATCAATCTCCTTCTTTATCTCCTTTCAGGAGTATTGTAGGAAACTAAATATTACTATGGTTGATTCTCCGAGTTTTCCTATGTTTGTGATTGATTCTTTCTTTCTTCCTTTCTCTCTTTCTTTCTTTCTTCCTTTCTTTCTTTGTTTTTTTTGTTTTTTTTCTTTTTTTTGTCTGTCTGTCTTTCTTTTTTTCTTTCTTTGTTCCAGCCGCTGTGATGGTATAGTGGTTACGGCGCCTGATTGCTGACGCGAAGGTCTTATGAAGAGCTGAATTTCGTGGCCATGGCGGCCGTCTTTCCATGAAGCCAGAATGCTTGAGGTTCGTGTATTTAGATATGGGTGCTCGTTAAAGAGCTCGAGATTGTCAAAATACCCAGAGCATTCCACGACGGCGTCTCTCATGATGATGGCGAGGTTTGATTATGTAAAACCCCAGCTTTGTCTGTTTCTCATTCATCCTATTTTTTTATTTTTTAATCATTAATTCTATGAACACCTCATGACAAACATGTTGATCATGTATAGTTGAGATGGAAGGAAGGAAGGAAGAAAGTTTAATCGGAAAGACAGGGAGGTTAGCCAGTTCTTAGACCGGCTGGCTACCCTGTGCTGGGGAAAGGAGTGAGGGGAATGAAAGATGTTAAAAAGAAATGTTGCGAAGAGAGGGAGAAGTTCCAAAAAAATTGACAGAGGAAAGGCATCATCAAAGAGTATAAGACACTAAAGTCTGTCTCTGAGGCCAGTTGTCTGCAAAAAGCGCAGCAAAGCTTTCAAAGCCTTCTGGGCAGAAGATGGGCTCGGCCAATGACCCAGAATCCTTTGTTCCGACAAAGGCCGATCATCTAGTTTATCCAGAGCTGCAGTGAGTTCTTGTCTTTGCGCGTTGAAATGGGTGCACTCACACAGATGGTGCGCGATGGTTTCTTCGCAACTGCAGTAAGTGCATGTAGGAGAGCTGGCCATCCCAATGAGACAAGAGTATGCGTTCGTGACTTGCACTTAACAGCTGTCGCGTGATTCTAGACTCTCGTGAGAAAATCATTATTGTGGGTTTCCGTGGGTCAAAGCGAGACATAGATAAGCAGCTAAGTTGTTGCACGCATTCAAGAGCATCAGTAAATATATTTGATTCTATCTGTGTACGTTACGTATCCTCCCAACCTGCGGTCACAGTGTGCAGATGTGAACCACCCTTTCGTAAATTTTGGGTAACTGCAGTAGCGCTAAGAACAAGGCACAATAAAATTATCTGGCACACACGCAACGCTACCCGGTAAAGGTTTTAAGGCGGATTTGTTGGCGTGGCATATTTATATGGTAGCAATGTGCGTGCACATACGTTGTCATTCTAGTGTCTTTTTATTAAATGCGAAGCATTTCTTAGCGAACTTCGGCGACTTTGAGTGTATATGATCTATCTAGCTGCTTACGTTTGGGTGCTCTCGTGGTCACCCCCCTTAACTTGGCGTGAATCAAAATTACCATGGGAGGGTAAGATGGTTTGACGAATATGACCCGCTGCTAAATAACTCAATGATGTCACAATCCCGTCACATACGTTGTCAAAAACGTCCCGCCAGACTGTGGCACATACCGGTGGGCGGGTATGTGCCGCTGGTACGTGTGTGGGTATGTGCCACAGGTTGTTGACACTTAGTATCTGCCCAAAAACAATCAGAACACTCATGGGCTGTTTTAACGTGCGAGCGTTAAGAAATAACCGAAATCGGTAGCGTTGACCCGACGAATGCGAAGAATAAATGTCAGGCTGCCAGCTGGAATTGAACCCAAGCATTCTGTGTGGCAATGAAGCATTTTACCACAGAGCTACATGAGGTCTTGGAACTACTTTTCAAATAGACGTTATACTTCGTCAAACGTCCATAGTTTTTTCAGTGCTGCCTACTCGATTTTATAATCAATTCACACGTGCTCCTTTCATACTGCCGTCACGTCGGGTTAACGTCGATTCCGGTTTGTTGCCACGCGCCGAAGTTGAATTATGTCGCAGTGTTTAAGGCCAGGTTTCTCGCTAGCATCACCGCTTCATATCAGCTTCTGGTGTTGATAATACGTATGTTCCAGTTAGCATCGTTGCGCAAGTGCAAATAACTGGGTATATAAACACCTGCAACTCTTCAACATATGTTTGTGCGTGCAACTTTTGTACACATACTTAGCGTCATTTAATGGCGCGTTACACAATAAAAAATTGCAACACGGTCACCTTCTCTCCGCATGCTTCGCACAACGTCGATTCCCAGGTACGTGAGATGTGCCGATTTTTTTTTTTTTTTTGAGTGCTGCCGTAGTTATTGAAAATGTCGTATGAACAAGCCTTATTTGAAACAGACCGTTCAGCTAGCAGCTGCTGGCATCACGGTGACGTCCAATAGATAGCTTGTACGTGACGTCATAGTCACAATTTCATATCGCGCTGGTTCACCAACATGACAGCCTTGACAATGTAAAAGCACGGTAATCACATCGCGTCTGACCAGCTATTCTATAGTAAGGATGCGGCCGATATGCTATTGACCTAAATGCGTCAATAAAAAAAATAACTTACAAGTGACTTACACGTTTCAATGACGTCACAGAAGCCATCTATTACGCAGTCACGTTATGGCATAAAAGTTTTGTGTGTGCACGCACTTGTCGTTGCCTTTAGCGTAAGACGTGAGAAAGGAACGATCTGTGGCTAGGCGTTATTGCGAATTTGGTGTGCGCCCTTATTGGACTCATCTCGCACTCAGCACGCTTCGTCCGAGCCAGTAAACGACGACAAAAGTGAGACGAGGCACCAGCGTCGTAAGAACACTGACGGGAGTGGAACTTTTACGAGACGGCAATATCGTGAGGGGAATTTCGATCGTCAGCGTGATAGCCCCTTCCATACAAAATAAAACTGAGCAAAAAATATGACCTCGAGTGTACCCAGGGTCTTATAGGCTTACCCCCTCTTCATTTCTATAAATGGTTCTTTTTCATTTTTTTTTTGTCTCCGCTGAAGTTCTTGTAGAGTAGTTCTGCTCACCGAAATGTTCTTCAGAAAGTTTGCCTTGTTTTTTTTTGTGTCGGACGCTGTCTAAACTCTGCCATGCGATGTTCTACGAAGGAATCGGTAACTTCTAATCTCCCTAGAGCAGTTTATATGCAAAGCTTCAAAAAATATTATTGTTAAGGGTTGGTTGTTTACGCCTTTAACACTCCCACCCACGTTGAATATTTTAGCTTTTGTTATCGATTGCAACTGTATTAACTTTTTTCAACTTGTTCTTGAATAATGCAAAACAGAGCTGGTTTTATTTTTGAATTTCCTAATACGATCACATGAATGGAAGTGATGGTGAAGTTCGCGTCACTCTATATAATTCACATCTTTTCTAAATCACCAGCGTTGTTAAATGCGAAACATTTCCTACCACACTGCAAGCTATTTTAGGGTTTCTATCTACTCATCTAGCCACCTACATCTGGATGCTTTTGTAATTGCCTCATTAAATTGATGTAGACGAACAATTAGTATGAGAGGGTAAGATGATTGAACAAAAACGCCCAACTGTTCAAAACATGAATAACATGAATATACTACTGCACAAACACATATACGTCGTGAAGCCCCTTTCGCCAGACACGTGTGGCATATACCACAGGCCGCAGAATGTGTGTAGACGCCAAAGGTGATCAACAGTTTATATCTACCCAGAACAGCGAGAATAGACATCGGGAATATAAATTGAGAGTTTATAAAAAATGTTATCAGCAGCATTCACTCGACGAAAACAAAAAATAAATATCAAGGTCCCAGCAGAAATCGAGCCCAACATTCTGCGTACCACTTAAGTATTCTACCACGGAACCACACCATGTCTAGGTAATGATTTTGAAAGTGACCGTGCGCATGCGTAATATTCGTGAAACATAAGTTGTGGTTGTAGTGCTGGCTATCTAATTTTATAAAGTTACACTTGTACGCATTTCATACAGGCATCAGGTATGGCTTAACGTCGAATGTATATTTCGCGCCATTTACTGATGTTGATTGAAGAAGCTCTAGCCAGGGCTACCATCCTCGCAAGCAGAAACAAATATTTTGGACGACAGAACACATTCTGCGTTTTGTTCTCCAAAAAAGAAAGAATAAAAAAGAAGCATGGTTACCTACAACCAAAAATGAACATGTAATGAAAAGCATATAACCAAACTGAAAAGTGTCAATAAATTACATGGCAAGGAACGGTTCGTCTGCAGGAATCCTCCTTAAAATAAAAGGTTAACACATCTCTGCCGAAGTTCTACTCACAGTGTATGATACAAAACGTTACGGCTTGCGATGAGCGCATGGCTGCTCACCCCGAGCGTTTGTCTAGCTGCGCCCACAAATATATATATATATATATATATATATATATATATATATATATATATATATATATATATATATATATATATATTGGGGGAGGCATTTGCATTTTGCTGAAAACACTTGTCGGGTCACGGTCCCAGTGACTTTCGTAATGTGAAGGGGCGATAACCGAAACATTCTCGCTTACGGGAAAGGCAAGGAGAAGTACTATCGGATGCTCTGTAAAGTGTTCATTGAAAGATTTTCTGAGAATGCATAGCTAAATTTTTGCTAGCACGCTTTACAGTACTTTCATTTCGAAGACGAATTTCAGTGGTTAACCTATACAAAATCTTGGGTCCAACTTCAATTGTCTAAATAAATGTACGTGGAAAATTAGTCGCCTCAAAAGCTGTATATTTCTCTGGCTTAGTTTTCTCACAACCGACCACAAATGCTAGATACACAGTATAATACCATCCTTTTACTATGTACTGATCTATCATTCTCGTTTGAATCAATATTTAACTATTATTATTATGGTTGAAGAGGTATATGGAATTACCTTAGTTGCAAAGAAATTGTTACCTTAACTTTTCGGAACTTGTTTGTATAACGGATATTATATCTATTGAGAAACAACTGGGAACAGGAAAAGTGTCACAGTGGCCTAAAACCATGGAGTGAAGCTGTGTTATCATTTTTGAGTGTTACGCCGCATTTACGTATACTAATATTAAATGTTGTTGCTGTTGTTTAGACTTATGAGCGTATATATTAAATCATTTTTGGTTTTTCACTATTCAAAAACATCGCTGCGCCGCGGTGGTCTAGAGGCTAAGGTACTCGGCTCCACAGGTCGCGGGATCGAATCCCGGCTGCAGCGGCTGTATTTCCGATGGAGGCAGAAATGCTGTAGGCCCATGTGCTCAGATTGAGGCGTGCGTTAAAAAAAACCCCAGGTGGTCGAAATTTCCGGAGCCCTCTGCTACGGTGTCTCTCATAATCATATGGTGGTTTCGGGACGTTAAAACCCACATATAATCAATATCAGTTATTCAAAAAGATCGTTCGAACATAGCAGCGTTTTTTAGTCGAAATAAGAAGATCGCTTTTTGAGGTGGAGGGAAGAAATTGCAGATTTTAATGGGCAAAGGACGCCCCGTTGAGCAAATTGTTGCGCGTAAACTGTGAAATTTTCAATTTTTTTGCGAATCAATATACCAGATGCTTACAATCGAGAAATTGATAAAATGGCAGGGAGTCGCTTGCGCATTGGAGCAAGAACTAGCAAAATAATTTAGATTAGCTTCATAAATTATCCGTTCAACAACGGTAGTTGGCACTAATCTAACCTAGCTTAATCTGACTAGTGAATTTTGTAAGCATTCTGACTGACAATGCCGTTGAAGCCCATGAAGAAACCAGCGGAAAAATAAATGCAGACTATAGCTTCGAGCATAGGGTGCATCATTGCAGTTGGCGCAAAAAGTACCATATCAAGCCTTGAGCATTCAAAAACTGTACGGTGGTTTGGCGAGCTTGCGAGTTGGCAGTTGGCCACATGAACTTGCCTCAATTGCAACTGCCAACTGCTCTCATGCTTCCCCGCTGCGGTGGTCTAGTGGCTAGGGTACTCGGCTGCTGACCCGCAGGTCGCGGGTTTGATTCCCGGCTGCGGCTGCATTTCCGATGGAGGCGGAAATGTCGTAGGCCCGTGTACTCAGATTTGGGTGCACGTTAAAGAACCTCAGGTGGTCAAAATTTCCGGAGCCCTCCACTATGGCGTCTCTCATAATCAAATAGTGGTTTTGGGACGTAAAACCTCACAAATCATCATCATCAACTGCTCTCATGCTTTCGAGACTCCATAGAATGTTAAAAAAAAACTGGGAGGAAGCTCGCGCTTTACCTTCCGAAATGCGCGATAGCGTAATATCCCACCATGCACAGCGCTTTCTCGATTGCTATAGCCTAGCTTCGCTTATCGGTGAGTGCCACAACTGCGGCGTATAGGTAGACGAACGACTGCGCGCGCTACACTGGCCGTTTCAAAGTAACCTGGAATGCTGCCTTCATTTCATTATTTTTTGTATTGATACTCATTTGCTTACTTCCGATAGAGTTCTTGAGTGGACATCACAATCCTTCCTTTTGAGAATCAGCGAGGAATCTGTATAAGTCAACACGTGAAGCCATGCAGCTAATCACCTTGTTGACGTTTTTTCAGCTGCTGATGATTGAGTATCTTTCAGTGTATTGTAATGGTTGAGCCTTTAAAACACCCACTTGTTGCAGACTTCACCTGTTTTGACGCCTGGTGTGATTCTACGCTTCTGCCACGACGTGCGTTAAGAAAACTCCACTATATGGCATTTATACAGTGCTTTTTTTTTTTCGAAGCAGTTTCGGGACATGGCATAGCTCTGTGGCAGAACAACTATTTGCCACGAAGACGGCCTCGGTGTGATTTTCATTCAAACCATAGCCTTTTATTATTTCAGCAAGATGGCAAGCTGTGCTAGTTGGCCCAGTTTTATTTTATTTGCAAATTTCTCGATTTTTTTTGGTCACGAACGAGAGGATTTTTTGCTCACAACAAACGACGCCAACGCCAACACCGACGCCGGAGTTCCTGCAATATCACGTTAAAAGTAAAATGTTATCATATGATTACACATGCCCATAAATTATATCGTATCATCGTGTTTGAAAGACAAAGGTGTAGGAATTTTAAGTTTTAAATCTTGCAAGAAAAAAAACTTTCAATATCTGTTCAGTGGCGGGGGAGATTGCAGGGCTGAACCCCCCCTCTTCTTCCAAACTTTTTTGAATTTCGCATTTGTATTGTGTACCCACACCAGAAACACAAGCGCGAAACCTCACAGGGTATATTGAACCCCCTCCGTCACCACCAATTACCCCGAAAAATATTCCTGGCAATGCTCGCGACACCGTAAGATAGTAATCTGAATATTATAGGCACACCCATATTCTGCACAAGCAGTAAATAACCACAGCTCCATGTTTCTCACGTGGTTTTGTATACAGCTCCATGGCATGCATGGCAAACACCATATTGACGTGTTCCTTTTGTTGTCAGGTGTCGTTACAACTAAGGTGGTTGTCGTTTTTTGCCTCAGCGCAGAGTTGGCATGGTCGCTCGTCAGCATTCTCCCCTCTCACTGTTCAAGTTTTAGCATTCGCAACAACTTTGAACAAGTTAGCGCCTGTGTCTGTCACGTATTTCTTTGCCCATCTTTTTCTGTGCTCTATAAAATTGCAGTTGCTTATCAGTCGCGCCCAGCGACGGGCGCCTGGTTTGGTCGCCTCGAGAGCAGAGTATACGAGCGACGAAAGGCACTTATTCCAGGGCAGCCAAAGCAAGCTTAGGGCGTTAGCTGTGGCG
This sequence comes from Rhipicephalus microplus, assembly GCF_013339725.1. Lineage (NCBI taxonomy): Eukaryota > Metazoa > Arthropoda > Arachnida > Ixodida > Ixodidae > Rhipicephalus > Rhipicephalus microplus. Next base: position 205,928,870 of record NC_051165.1, read on the forward strand.
CTTGAGTTCGAGCAATTAGACATGGTCTGTGACTGGCTGTGGTATAGGACTATACTTTGTATATGCCAAGGGACAACCTGTAGCGTAAAACAAGAAAGCTACGTTAAGCCACAACGACTAACCAGCTTCGATGTTTCTCAAGCTTTAAACACCTATACTTCTCTCTTGTTTTGTCCAACTTGAAAGTAATCACATGCCTCTAGGCTTTGTCTGAACGCTGACCGTGAGCTCCTGAAGTCAGCGATTCACACGAAGATTACGTAAGGACCACTTAGTATCGAAATTAGGTGGCGGAAACCTCCTAGCACGTAGAAACGCAGTGTGCGGTACACGGCATGCTTTTCACCCTCTGCTACGAAGGGGGCGTGCATAGGAGTTCAACAGTTGCTCCCGAACGTACTTTTGACTCCTAATTCCCATCGCGAATCGCTCGTAGGTGTATACCACGAACGTACGACAGGTGCTTTGCCATCGTGAAGGGTGGTAACTATACCTTTTCCTATTCAAGTCAAGCTTGACGACAAGGTGCCGTGATCTCAAAAGTCATATTCTACTCATTTCGGATCGCGTTCAATAGGATAAGCTTTTCTAGTTAAACTCAAATCATCCGCGAGTGTGCAAGACCTTCCGGGACGATGGCTTACACGGCAACCCACAAGAAAACGTATAATTTTACACTAACATTTTTTTGGGGGGTGGGGGGGGATATATGAGGTATATACTGTATGAACAGTGGATAGTAAATTAATATTTCTGTCCGATTTACATCGCGCCTTTGATACGACAGCGTAATCGGCCTATTGTTACTTCTCTCCGTGGCTACATTATAATTGCCTTAGAAGTTTTACCTTTCTGTTACAACACGGAAGCCAGCTAACACAACAAGAACGATTTATTGAGCAGCTTGTCTTTATACTCAACGCACGTGGCGTTGCAGTGATGTTTCCAAGTTAAAGCACCACTTAGGAATTTGAGCGCATATTCAGCCAGAGGTTACGTAAAGACAGGGGCAAGGAATGCGTTTTTTTTTTCTGTCTTCACGTATAGTCCTTGATTCGTTACGTGTTTCAATTCATACAAGCAACATGGCTCGCTAACATCGCCCAATCAGCTGCTCTGTTAAGACGTCAATGATGAATGCCCGCCTAAAGCGTATACGTAGATCAGCAATTTTTGAAACTGTCGACCAGCTTTCTGTGGCATTCCCTTAACTCTTTGTCCACGATTTCAGGCGCATACTTTCGCCGAGTTTTACATTGCAATTACACACCCTAACGTTCTTTTTTTTTTCTGTGGTTTCAGGTTCGTCTCCGAACGGCGTCAGCAGCGGCTCCTCGGCTGCGGGCGATGACAACTCCAGCGGCGTCGGCAAGCGGGTTCGCACGGCATTCACGAGTACCCAGCTGCTGGAACTGGAGCGCGAGTTCACCTCCAACATGTACCTGTCGCGACTGCGGCGCATCGAGATCGCCACCTACCTGAAGCTGTCCGAGAAGCAGGTCAAGATCTGGTTCCAGAACAGGCGCGTCAAGTACAAGAAGGAGAGCAGCCACGGACGCCGGCAGCTGCCGCCCAATCACCAGTGCCGGTGCAGTGCCGCGCTGCGCTTTGCCAGGGGACGGGACGTGTCGCCTTCGACCAAGTGCGAGGCCGCGGCGAAGGACACCGTGTCGTCGACACCGCCGGGAGACAGCGACGATGACGGTGAACTGAACGTGTGCAGCTCGTCGCAGGACTCGGCCGACGCTTGTGCACACGCGATGAACACGGACTGCGAGGAGAGCGACGGTTGATCGTGGTGCGTCTTCGAGTTGTAGGCATCTTGTCAGGTTCTTGTCAGGTTAACACGCCCAGCATAGTCACCAAGTCGGTCGTGCCGCACCGTGTGCTCCGTACCTACAGAAGCTATACGTTCGCTTGACGCTTCTTGAACTCTTTGCTCACAAATGACTGGCGCTGAGAAGATGTGTTGTCTGCTGTGAATGGGCCGTAGCAGTGACAATTATATCGTCAATTGATTTGCCCGCGAGTGACGTAGACGGTGCGGGGGGGGGGGGGGGGACCTTAATCTAATCAAGGTGCACTCGGCGAAAACGAAACACAAACAAATAACGCAAAAGACGCTAAAATCTGGAATGTACCTAAATAAAGGGGCGACAAACTGCGTGCAATTATCCCACGTTTCTCTAATATTCTAGAGGTCTTGCGATCGAATCCAAGTCGCGGCGGCCGCATTTTCGATGGAGGCAAAAAGGCTCGAGACACTGAACTTAGATTTGGGTGCACGTTAAAGAACCCCAGGTAGTTGTAATTTCTGGATCCGTCCACTACGGCGTCTCTCATAATCATATGGTGGTTTTGACATATTAATGCTCAACATTTATTATTGTCTACTATTCCGTGAGTACAAGCTGCTGCCACACACTCATCTATTTTCGAACACTTTAAATTACTGATGTAGGAATGAATAACTGTTTGTGATGGAAGTGAGTGCAACAATGTTTGATTCTCACATCGAGGCATGGTGACGCTGAAACGGCACTTCGGCGTTTTCAGACCGTAAGTCACTTTCGTGATAGTGGGTGCCTGAAGTTCGGGTCGCTGGAGTGTTAACTCCTGATTATTAATGTGTGGTCTTAAGTAGGCTGACCTAGAGGGGCCCAAAGTTGGATACCTACACTTTTGAGAACATTTTACGCCTTTCGATTGTACCATCTAGGAATCTACTAGGCAACCATACCTTTATAACGTTACACTGCGGACGTTTGGTGCCTGTCAAAGTGATCTGCTAGTTCGCTGTCATCGCTATGCACGTTTAGAGCTCCGGAATGCATGCTATGAGAAACGAAAAATACGCTACACGGTGAACGCTGTTACGGAGAAAGAAAGAGCTGACACTTGTCTCGGAAAGTGTTTTGGAAGGAAATCGCACACAGAGCAATCCCCTAATCCACGAGCAGGATGACAAATGCACATATTTGTGAATCATGAGAGTGCTGTTCTGGTACTGTGCTTTTAAAAAAAATAGGCATTTTGTGTGTGAATAAAGACGTTGGACAATTTCCTGTACAAGGATCATTTCCTCCTAGTGCCGACCTTTGCACCTCGCACAGGAGTTACGAAGTGCTCAGAATGTGCTTGTATGGACATCTTTTGTGCAGTAGTTTAACGTTAGTTTAACGTTGAATACTGACATCAACATATAGTTGTTTCACACATTCGTACTACGAACTGCGCGAGATTGATTTGAACACTGAATACTAACTCGTTTTGATTATAACTTATCATTGTACCCATGTTCTCCAAAATAAAAAAAAATCATTTGACGATGATGGACATTTGAAGTTTTCAGCTATGGGCTATTGAGGGTAATGATGACATAGAACCAGAGTATCGATCAAGAACTCTTGCTATACAAGTCGAGTGAAGACATGTCTGCGTGTAGGAATGTTATTTGGCTCCGTGATAACCTGTACATAGTTGTCTTTAACACTCTTTCACAAGTACTTTTCAAAAGATTACTGACGCCCTTTCCGGAGGTGAGTTTGTTATTCCATACAAATCTCCTGTATACAGAGACTGCTCTGAGCAAGTGTGCCACTCAGAGCGATAAGCTATTGCATGTGCTGATTATATACTGTATTTTGATATTAAAGCCAATTTTCTCGCGGCGCACGTACTGACATCGACACTAACGTGACGTTAGGCTATACAGTACTAATCCTGGTGACTTCTCGTAGTAGTCTGGCTAGTTGTGATGACGTGAACACACACACACACACACACACACACGCACATGCACACGCACGCGCACACGCACACGCACACACACACGCACATATACACACACACATATACACACACACACATATACAAACACATGCACACGCACACACATGCACACGCACACACATATATACACACACATATACACGCACACATACACACACGCACACATACACACATACACACACACACACATACACACACACACATACACACACACACACAAATTGCAGCTTGCGTGCACCTTCTCGATCGTCTGCTCGCGCCATGTGGTCGCATGGTCACTGTCATACAGCGTACACCTGTGAAACGAGATAGCGGAGTCTGGAATAGTGTACGTGCACGCGAATACAATATATGCGCTTATAGAGGGCAAAGAAATCGTTTGATTTCGAATTTGTCGTCAATGCACCGATATTTTGCGCTGCGGAGTCTTGCGCCAGTGAAACGGGGACAATAGGTGCAAGTTTCGCCGATTCCCGTCCGATCCGGCACCGAGACAAGCATGGGTCGACTTCATGCGCCGACGCCGAGATGGAGACTGGGCGCCGACCGAACGGAGTTTACTCTGTTCGCTGCAGTCAACCCCGGACGCGAACACGCGAAACGTGTAGTTGCTGACCTTCTTTGGGTTGGCGGCGAAGAACACACACCTTAAAATTAATGCCATCGCAACGCTGTGTCTTGCTCCTGCCGCAACAGTCAATTGCCACACTCGGGCGCGTAGCGACGCGTGGACGAGAATACGCCACGAAGACTTGAGCGTGCACATACTACCACCTGGTATAGCGCTGCTCATATCATGTCTTGACGTAAGGGTACAGTAGAAACGTAAATAATCTTTTAAACACATACTGCAATTAATATTTCAGGGCGCACTCACGCTTACCGGTACATTTCTTACGCTCTCGGTGGTTTTGTCTATATTGGCCTATCGTTTGATGAAAAGAAAACAAAAGATATGTGAAAGACTTCGTGTCAGTACCCCTTTAACAAGTGTACAATGTTAGTTGCAAGCGAGCGCCCAACACGTGTTTTATAGGCTAAACTTGAGCCATCCCTATATTTTTCTCAGTTAGTGCTCCATTCAACTTTTTATCACACTCAGAAGTTGTAAGTAATGTGTGACGTGACGTCAGCTCAATATATGTCAGCTCATTATTAGACACGCCACTAATTCTATGACGCGAAGAGAGTCATAAAATTCAGAAGCACCGCAAATTAAGCTAAATTTGTTTGCCTATTGTGCGCCTTCACGTAGCATACATTCACATTCGTGAGCTTGCTTCTTGCGTACGTTGTGATGAAGTCTCGCCGACAGCGATTTTACTGGGAGTGTGCAAACGCTTGCATGCGTAACTCCCTGGAGGTTTGTATATAGACACTCGAAGGGAATAAGAAAATTTTCAACTTCCATTCACGATGGTGATTAGTATTAGATCCGTTGCATATAGATTCCTAGAGCAACAAGGAGAGAGGGAGGGCGTGTGCTTGCAATGTGCCGTGTAAATATTAGCGTTGCAGCTCTATTTACCGAGACGTAATTACGAGAGCAAGCAGCCAGAGAAACAAGGGGGATGGCGTAATTTTGCAGTTCCACGTCTCGCAGCAAGCGAACATGTTTTTCGTACTTTAAATCTTACGAATGGTCATTCAAACTACACGCCTCTGTGTTTGACCCAATGGTTTCAGTATAGCATGAAGGAAGACATATTACGGTCTCCGACCAATCGCAAACACCAATCGCAACTATTTTTCATTAAAAACGGTGTCGCCATTTCTACTCCCTAAGAAGAAAGTAAACCACATTGTTATATATTGTCAGTGGGTCTAGTACAGGAGCAGTGACAACAGCAACAGAGGTTGAAGAAGGACGGCGTGCAGTACTGGCTGACAATCACCGTCCAGCACAAACCCCGTAACAATATTTACAAAACCTGGAGGCATTACGCCGAGTCAGTGTGTTTGCATCCTCCGAGAAGTTTTGCCGTATGAAGAGCTCATTATTACATATTATACAGGAACCTAGCTCCCAAGTGCGAAAATACGCACGTTAAACGAATGTCGAAACAATTTCGTTCTCTTCAAATCCCAGTGAAATAGCAGAAACAGCGGAGGCTACTCTGAGCTCAACGACAGCCAATTTCGGTGGCTATGTCAGGTGCCGTCGACGCCGCCAGCGAGGCCTGCACAATAAGAAAGAAATAAAAATGCGGCTGAAGCTAGAAGCGAACTCAGGGATTCGGCATGGAAGCCAAGTATTTGCCAAGGCATAGAGCATTTTCGGAAAAAAAAAACCTTATACAAATGTTTCGATGATTCAGGAATCGCTTTAACAGATAGAGCATTGCTGGACAGAAATGTACAATCTCAACAGTTGTCATGACACGTCAACTGCATAAAGTTGCCTACTGATTACAAACGACTCAACCATAATTTATCATCATCATCACCAGTCTCAGCGCCAACAAAGTGCGCAGAAACCAAGATATGTACAATTTGCCTTATACGAATGCGTAGTGTGCATTCCGCTACGTCATAAAACCATGATGAATACTGGCATTGTGTGCACTTCGCAACTGTACGTTTGAATTAGGAGACCTACGAGAGTTTGCAATGATCTCTGAAGCTACTCCTCCAGCTTACGCTCTGACTGTGCGGCGTGTTCGACGTAGGCCTGGCGTATTTCTGTTTTAATTTTTTTTCCTCTTCGAATGTATGGTTCACCGTTCATTCAAAAATGAGTAATACGTCTCTTATGTCGATGGGAATGCATGCATGACAATAAAAAAAACTTCGAAATTTCATCGACTGAGTTCTTTCCTTTTTTTTGTGTCGAAATTATACTTGCACTTTATCATTTACTATATTCTTGTTATTTCAGCAACAAATCATCTTCGTCGATCGCGATCCTGGATTTACTTGTTACACTCCAAGACTCTTGTTCGCATATCGGAAGAATCTTGTTCGCATATCCAACATAGTGCACAACATTTGGGGGTGGCTGCAACGAGTCCTATAGTGTACCTTAATATTAATGAATCTCACTCTTCCAAATTTTTTTAAACCAAAGGTTTAACTTCATCTGTGTTGGTTCTTACATCAACGCATTTTACTTTGTGTAGCTTCGAGTGTAATAAAAAAAAGAAAATCGAACCTCCTAGGCGATTTTGTACTTTCGCCAATTATAATTTTTCATTTTCAGAACTAACTTTGCTCGTTCTGTTTTTCTGCAGCACTAAAATCTTATTCTATTATTGCACATTGTCCACTTTGTCCATGCGCTTCCCGATTCGCGTCCAGTCACCCTTCGTGATCAGCGTACAAAACGTGAAATTTCCTGCGGTGCCTTCCCGAATAACATCGCGAGAGTCACCCTTAGTTAAGTGGAGTCATGCGCAAACGGCAGGCTGTCTGTGTGTGCGTATACAGAAGTATATATCGACATGTACCTCGCGGACGGCATTCAACACCCATTTTACTGGAGGAGTAAATCGGTGCCACCTGAAAAACCATCAACGCCACTGGAAGCTGAATGAACTGACCAGTGAATTTCGACAATGGCGTTTTCGCGAGCTGACTTCAAAATGTGAAGTTCATTCACACGTATTGCAGTTTGCCAATTCAAAAGTTGGAGGGCGGGCATGGCCTGCCTTTTTTTTGTGTGTTAAGCTCGGCGCGCTCGATATCCGGGCGCTGACCGTCCACGCTGTCTTTTCATACCGGGAGTTGCGTCTAGCCGGGAGAAATATATGACGCGTGGACTGCGTATTTAACGTCTTCATCGCGATGACCGCTGCAACAATCGGTGAAACCGGCATGTGCCCACCGCGCTGCCCAAAACGGTGGACAATCGCCGTGCCAGCAGTGCGCTTTATGGCTGTACAACATCCAATACTGCGGAGATTCAGATATGACCCGGCGGGCCGTCGGCCTGACCTATGCGTGCCTTCCGCCAGTCATCCTTGCTCTTCTATGTAGTGTTTATTTCGCGTATTTTTTTCGCTTCACTTTCCGTCCAAAAGAGCGCGCGTCGTCCGCATTGTCGGCCAGGCCGCCCCCACGTGAAAGGCGGATGACAAATTATGACCGATGGGTTTCATTTGTTGACAAACAGACACATAATATGCGAGCACGTCTGTAGCGAGGGGTGAGGGGGTCGGCCCGAGGTGGGCCATGCCTCGTCGCTCAATCTCTGGGCGGTGTATAGAAGGGCGAGGACGACGCGGCAGTTCGAGTCGACGTCGTTATATGCAAGAAGGTCACTTTTCCGAACGTGACTCTCTGTCACCTCGTGAGTCCCATTGTCCGGCACACGCTTGGACTGCGGCCCGATGTCGGGCCGCATACGACTGCGCCGGACAGCGGGCCCGAAACGAAACTGATGTATGGGCTGCAGGCAGGCTCATTTGCAGTCGCTTGCTGTGCCACCGCCGGGAGACCACCGCCGTTGAATGGGGAAGTCTGCGCAGTGGCGGCCACAATGGATGCATCGCAGGCCGGTCAGGCTAGCGAGGTCTCACTTCGTCGCTCTTTTGAGACGGCGCGCAAATGGGTGACAGCTCCGCAATCACTTCCATTTTCCAACACCCCCCCTTTTCATAACACTGCGTGTTATGATCCATAATTTGCCGGCGACACTGTTTGACCACGTGTTCGTTGACGCGATACTTCGCACAGGTCAGCTGTGCCTATATACGTGACTTCCACGTAACTGTTCGTCTGAAAAGGGATTGTTCGGTTCATCGTGTGTGAGCTATACTAACGGCAACGGATAATTTGTTTACAATGATAGTTTATCGTTTAGAAAATGTTTTTTTGGGAAAACGTTCCCGAAGGTTTTCTTCCAATTCATTTCCTCGTCCGAGAGTGGGCCTAGCTCCGCCTGCAACACCAGCAGAAGCCTGTCCTGAGCAATGTAGAGTGAAAAAGAAATAGAATCGAAGCAAAAGAGACATGGCGAGTGATGTCTTTATTGAGGAACCGAGAATTCAACCGGAGTATGCATAGGCGTCTGCATGCTGTATACTTACACGGCAGGTGATTGAGGACATAGGCCCTTGGAGCAGGAAGGAAGGAAAAGAAAAGGGGAAAAAAGCAGTAGGAGGGCTGGGTTGCTTCGGAGAAAAATGCATGTGATCAAGTATTTTCCTGGGATGTAGAGGTACTTTGGAAACCGGCAATATTTTGCTTTAGGGACAACTCCTTGAGATAGTCTTCCGTCGTGATCACTTCAGCGCCCCATTCACTAATTTTTCTTATTGCACAGATGTCAAACCAAAGCGCTTGCTTTGGTCTGACTAACCTGCGGTGGCCTGGTTACCACTAACACGTGTAATACAAAACTGTGGCGAATTAGAAAATAACGAAACGTATTTTCGTAGAATGCCACGGATACAGGGTAGTATTGACTGGCATGAGTAGCTGCGCTATTCTTGCTAACATCGTCGGAAATAGTTTGAAGGCTCTGAAAGAAACGGCAAAACTTTAATACAACCAGTGGCACATAGGCTTTAGCATTATAGGTCAACATGGTCCTGAACTTCATTGTATATTTTGGTCATATGTACGCTTAGAAAGTGTTCAGGGAATTTAATATGTCCAGGATCTTTCACAATACACAATAAATAGTTTTGTTACCAGTCAGTAAATAACTAGACCCGGTTCTTTTTGAATCGTTACTAGCTTAGCGGGCCTCCTCTCAAAGCCAGCGTGCACATCGACCGACTCGCAACCAGTTTCCGCCTGAAGTCTCCAGGCTGTGCCGCAACGAAAAAGATGATTGTTTGACTGGAGTAAAAGAAAGTGACAGGCATTACATGGCAACAGGCTGACGCACGCAGAATGGTGTCCTCTGTTGCTGTAAGAGCCATCTGTATTGTAAAAAACGTCCTATATTCGGAAGAGAAACCAGCGAACACACGAACAAATACACAGACGCAGTGGGCTCTTTGAACTGCATCGGACAGGTGTCACTAGATTTGTTTTGATTCAATGAACTTATAGGAAGAATTTAGTGTGAGGTGTATAGAAACCACTTATAGCGCGTGATTATTGCTGCCTTGATAAACCGGGGCTCATGACATTTTGAGGCAGTTCAACAGAGACAGTTTTGGCTCGCTCAACAGCTTGGTTGAACATCAATAGCACGTCAATAAACCAGCTATAAAATGAGGTGAACTTTTCTTTTTGTTGGGCTATCTCTCGGGTTGATTGAATGTCAGGCGCAACGGCAGTCAGCGAAGACGAAGCTACACATACTGTGCCGTACGGGACATCTGTGTAAACAAGAGCAAGCTCCCCGCACAGATCAGTCAGGATTACTGCTGACAGGTGACTTAAACGCTCTTCAAGGTATTATATAGAGTCATACATATATGCATGATGTCAACGTTTCGCATATCTGCATACATCCCGATGACCTGCCCTATCTCGAAGCTCTCATCTATAATCCTCACCGAACTCAGTTTCATAGATGCTGCCCCATAGACAAGCATACCTGCAATAATGTGCGCTGCGCATGATGTTGCATAACATAACATATTGCGTAACAGATGATAATCATCTCTTCCTGGCAGGATATACCTTTCCTTATAGAAGAGACGTTCTACGTGCAATTTGTTCGCTGCCACCGTCGGAAGGTCAGATTATTACGGGAGTCTTACAAACAGCGCTGTTCTTGCCTCGGCATTTACCTGTAGTGTGCAACTTCAACTGACTGTCGCGTACTTCGGAAGACAAATACTGTGTAATCACGTGGTATTGTTCTTAACGTAACAAAATACCTCGATGGAGTGAATGTTTACATGCAGCCATATCATGGTAATACACCCGGAACACAGCTCTGCTCCATTGATGGTTGTACATTGTGTTTACATCCATTACGTATGTCGGGAAGCCGCTTCTTCCGGCTGAGATAAAGCTGCATGCTCGGCTTGACCAGGTGGCATCTATCCTCAGCCGATAGCATTGGGAAGTATGGTCGTCTCTGCTACACATTTCGTGCTATTGGCGCAGTGCTTCAGGCACTATATTCATACACAATGTTCAATTCGAATGCACCCAGGAATGTACCCTTCGAATATGTCACGCCGATCTTCTTCATTTTTCACTGGTGAGTGACGATCGAAATTTTCGAATTACACTACGTCGCCGCCCTACAACACCACACTAGTAGCAAATTACTGAAAATTACAACTGCAGGGTGATTACAACTACAAGGTGATTACCCTACAAGTAGGGTAACCACCCTGTAGTTGGTAACCCTGCCGTGTACTTAGATTCTGATTTAGGTGCACGTTAAAAAAGAACCCGGAGGTCCAAATTATCGCATTCCTCCACCATGTCACCTCTCATGATCACATCATGGTTTTTGGACGTTAAACTCCAACAATTATTATTACCACTACAATTAGGGCAGCAGCGACGACAACAACAACGATAACAACAATAATTATACCAAACCCCTCTATTGTATATCTGCCATGTCCACTAGATGACAACAAAAACAACAACAACTACTACTATTACTACTTCTACTACTGCTACTGTGAAGGTGGTTGCACCGGGTAGACCAAAATAGCCTCGTTGAAAAATGACGGGGCCGAGAATAAAACCATTGGACGTGCATGTGCACCAAGCGTGACAAAGACACCTGCGATGCCACTGTGCCGTGTAGTCCAACGCGAAAAATTGCAATTCGCTTTCTGTATACCCAGCGAGCTTGGGGCTGATCTTGTATTCATGGAGACAGTGTTGCGTAATCAGTCACCGGTTACTATCAGGAGTGCTCGGCAACCTCTCCGTAAACTGCCATTAAAGTCGCCATCATCCGGCTCTCTCCACCATCAGTGGTTGAAGGGAACGCATTGAATCCTCCACGAACGAGCCTTTTCGACGCTATATGTATACTGACCCGGTTCTGTCACACTGTAGATAACAAACGCAGCGCTGGCAGACAATTTTTTAGAGTGTGTACAAGCGCCACGGGCCAACGCCGCGGGCTCTGAATCACGCGTGACCGGCGTGCACGGCCCAGTGGTTCGAGCAGCGATGTTTGCGTCACAGCGATAAAAATTTTACGCTTCGCACGCACCGCGTGCGTTGTACGTGAAGCGCGTTCCTATTTCCTGCCGTACCCTGCAGTACGACCGAAGGCGTACGCTGTGCGCGTAAGTTGCGGAGTTATTCGCGCTGCACAGCGACGCCTCGTGATTGGCCAATAAGCTTTGATCTTCACGCACTTTGGCTGTCGTAGGTGGTCGACATGAAGAGTATATTTTGAAATCAGTGGTGAACATCCGGGCGAACATCTGCTTACATTGAGAAGTTACTCTTCTGCAGGGACCATTGCAGGCAAGATGGTCTATCCATTAAAGACATACATAAGTTCCGTGTTCGTAGCGATAAAGGAGGAGGGAGTGGTCAGACTACTCCCATTTTTTTTTTTGCAGTTCTGGATGCACATATATACACATGCAAGTAGGACGCAAACACGGAGATTTTTAACGAGTGGTTAAGATCCATCACTGCTTTTACAGTTTTGAAAAAGCTTTCTTGTTAAATTTTACTCGATAAATTTATGATAAAAAATGTTACGGTCATAAATATCTACAACATAGTGATACACCTTGTGAGCTGTTCTTCTGATTTGTTAGTATTAGCTCTGTTTTCTCCACCACTGCACGCTTTTGGAGGTCACATTGCGACGTTGCGTGGCCTGCGTAATACGCGCTATACGCCAGTGCCCAAAAATGAGCAACATCGCCTTCTGTATATATTTTGTTTCTCGTCGCTACGAGGCGCACGTTAACCAACGCCGTTAACCAACGTGCACGTTAACCAACGCCACCCGCGTTAACTCTCCTGCGCCACGCTGTAGTTATTTCCGAAAGAATGCACAGCATAATGTATAACCTTTGCTGACGTTCCCTCGGGATTCACAAACCACGCAGTCGTTCGCTGTTGCTTTTCTAACTTGGGAAGACGTAAACGTCTGGTTAGTGGAAGGCATGTTAAAGGCACGTGGAGAGAGAGAGAGGCCAGGAATATTTGTGTGAATGTTATTACATTGAGAACTCGGATGTCTCTCGTTTTTAGTAATAACGTAAAGTAAACATGATTTGCATATGCTTGGTCCCGTTGCTACGCTCGAGAACGTGGGTTCTAATCATTGACACGGCAGCCGCATTTCGATGGGGGCGAAATGCAAGCACAACCGTGTTGTCGGATTTGTCCTTGCGTCTCTCATAATCATATAGTGGTTTTGGGACGTTAAACCCCACATATCAATCAAATCGCATTTGTCCTTCGATGAGGAACCCAGGTGGTCGAAATCAATCTGGAGTAACCCCCACACCCCCCTTGTGCCTATCTGTGGCGTGGTTTTGGCACGAAAGAAACCTAACACTTGCGTTTAATACTTTTTTTCCAATGAGTGGGGTGGGCGCGTTGCATCATAGCACCATTAGGTAGATGTAATTCACTCGCTTAAGCGCTTGCTCAGCCCGACCCGCCAGCCTTTACGTTTAGTTGATGGCTGTTTCACAGCCGACACATCGAATGATCTTGACTTAGTCGGTTCTGATAAAAACAGTATCTGTATGGAGATATAAAGAAAAGTCACCAAACGATAGTGCACTTAACGAAATGGGATCTTCTACTGGCTAGCCTGAACTTGTGAAACAGATAGGGCTGTCCAATACTATTAAAGGCAATCAGTCTTAATTGGGTACTGCCGTCGTCATAAGTATTTTGTAGAGCTTTCGTGTTCTCTTCTCCTCTTTCAATTGGTATGACTCTCTTTAACTTCATACACCACGCATAACGCACTCGCCGAAAGACAAATGCCAGTGATTGTCTTTTGAAAGGGACCCCGCAGAAACTGACACACTTGGAAACGACAGGGAAGGAACACGAAACACTTGGCGTCGCAATAAGCACATATTGAACAGTGCACATATGATTCCGGGCTGTCACACGTGCAGTGATTCGATCTACCAACACAGCTTCGTCAAGCACCAAGTTCGAAGCTCGACTCTACACGGAGTTCGGGCGACGTCTCTGACAGAACTCACTTTGGTGGAGCTCAGGTGTGTGTACTTTAAAGCAATCACGTAATAGCGCAGTTTAATTATCAGCCGTAGTAAAATTATAGTCTTCCCCGCCAAAATGACTCATCCGCGTTAGTTTTGAAGTCACGCCCGAGTAACGAGGAGCGTAATCACGAATTACCAATTCTGTTGCTCCAATAGTTGACCAATGTTGCCTTTCATGTCTTCCGCTACGCCCACATATCGCGTCTCACCGTCTAGCCTCTCAGTGCTTGGGAAATGGAACTTCGTTAAAGACATATTTTTTACTTTCTACGCGTGCACAAGAATGCTGACTTTGTTTTCATTTGAAGCGGATGTGTCTCGTTTCTTTTAAAATATATATCAAAAGCCGGCAGCCGTACCAGCATTTCGAACTCTTACTTCATTGGCTCGTGTGTATAAGGCAGCACATCTTTCAATCTAATGTGCGAAGATGACAGATTTTCTTAGAATTGGCTTATATGTATAGCGAACGCTACCTTTCGGCCGCATTATGGTTGAAATAGCGTGTGAGCGTTCCGTGGAGTGATTATTTTTACCATGATCCTAAAAGGTTGACACAACGAGGCGGAAAACTTTGATGAGATATTTCCAAATAAAGAAAAGAAAACTGCTATGTCGACATCAAAATCAAGGCGACCATAAAACAAGACTTATGGGTCGTAGAGTATAGCACTCGCATTTACTGTTTAGGGGAAATTTTTATTAACTGCGAACCGTTTTCTATTTTTTTTTTTGCTTTCTCAGTCGACGTATACTGATCCTCGAACACCCACAAAAGCTTTTCGCGGCCTATTGTGCTTTTTCTGCCTCCCCGGTGGACCAGTGGTTGTTGTGCCCGTCTGCTAACCCAAAGGTTGCGGGTTCGATTCCGGCCATGGTGGTTACATTTTGATGGAGGCAAAATGGCAGAGGCACGTGTATATATATATATACTGTGCGATGTAAGTGCCCTCCACTATACTGCGTCTCTCAGTCATATTGTGGCCTGAGGACGTAAAAACTCAGACACTGTTATTATTATTATTATTATTATTATTATTATTATTATTATTATTATTATTATTATTATTATTATTATTATTATTGCTGTTGTTGTTGTTGTTGTTGTTGTTTTAACTTGATTTTTTTCTGCCTCCGTGATTAGAAGTATTATAAGCGTTTTGCACCTCACTGGGCATTGCAGTGCCATCAAGGTCAGCAAACCTTCGACTATCGGCCTATTTCGTGTGATGACGTCATGATGTCACGTCAATGTAACGTTACCAAGTTATTATCACGTTACTTTTTTAGTCTCTCGTGTGGAAGCCGGCGCCAGCGACCATTTTTTTTTTTTTGACGAGACATATAAGACTTTTGCCTTAAAATAAAGCTCTTCATTTCAACTACACAACCATCACTTTCATACTAATTGACCGATGCGTTTATGCTTATTGCTGTTTATACTAGTTATAAAACTCGAATTTTCTCCATAGCGCCTACCTTAATGACCATTCTGTCATACACAGCAATTACTTTTTTTTCCGTTTTTATCCCTCTTATATTTATTAACCGTGAAGCTGTTGTGGGGTCGAGGCTTTCATGTACGGGATTCGTAACCCTTGTGAGCATCATAAACGGATGTGCACCGCAGACCTTGCGTATATACCACTACTCACCACAGGTCGACTAAATTTGAAGGCAACAGTCGGCCCAACAATGGGCCACAGAAGTCTGAGGGGCCTGCTTGAACACTAATATAATCGCAAACGCGTATGTGACACGATAATAGCGTGAGTCTCACTGCATACACAACTTCCATTAAAAAGAAAGAAAGCAGCACTATATTCAACTATGTGTGTGTGCGTTATCATAAGTCAGGCTATTGTCACATGATGATTTGTGGTTTAAAAAGGTGGGAACTATACCGCCGCCTCAAAGCATAACAAAGAGAGAGAGAAGGAATGTAGGAAATGTAGGGAGGTTAACTAGATTATGCGTCCAGTTTGCTACCCTACACATGGTGAGGGGGAGAGGGGAGTAAAAAAGAGAGAGAAGGATAGACACATGTCACATCACACACGCAATGCCGAGTTTCACAGGCGGTCCCTCAATGAAGTTGCTGTCAAGTATCTCAGGAGGGCTCGTGTGGCTTTCCGTGCTGATGCGCTGCGCGACCAGGCTCCTAAGATCTTTGCTTCATTAAATGGCCGGTCATCAAGTCTATTCAAGGCACACTGGATAGTCCGGCGATCTTCATCAAATTGGGCACAGTGGCACAAGAGATGTTCAATAGTCTCTATACAGTTGCAGCTTTCACACATGGATGAATCTGCCATGCCAATGCGATGACTGAATGACTTCGTAAACGCTACCCCAGTCCACAGCCGGCACAGCATTGTAGCGTCACGTCGAGAAATCTTGGATGGCAGTTGTTTCTGGAGTAATGACTTAAGATTCTTAGGGCGATGATTGGAGTTGAGTGGAGAATTCCAGCGCGCAAGCGTGGCATTATGCGTGATGTGACGAAGTTCTCTAGCTGCGTCTACTCTTGACAAGGGTATTTATTAACAGTGTGGGCGCTCCATCGTGGGCACATCGGGCAGCGTCGTCGGCGGGGTGGTTACCACTGATGCCACAGTGGCCCGGCGACCATTGTAAAACAATATCGTGTCCTTGATCAGCGGCATGATGACAAATTTCATTAATACGATACACCATCTGGTCGTAGTTTCCACGTCGTAGATAACAAAGAATGTTCAATAAAGAGCAGTGGATAGAACATACCTGAAAGACTTACGAAACATATAAATGTGTTAGCGCTGACGAACGGAAGGCCACAAACTTCGCTGTTCCATCGGTGTCAATGCGAGCGGAGCTGTGAACATTTCTTTGTGTTTGTCAAGGTTTTTCGACAGCTCGTGCCGGCGTTCGTCTGGGTCGTCTGGAAACGTAGTAAAGGGTGTCACTCGGTACTTGTGTCACCATGAAACGAGCAGCTCCATATCTTCTGACAACTTCGACCTAATTTACAAGCAAAAGTGTGAAAAGTCGCGGCCTGTTGAGGTATCACTCCGAAGTAATGCGGACGCCTGCCTGCCCATACTTTGACTTATCGAACAAATGCAATGTAATCCTTAGAATTTCCCCCCTGGGAAATCTTTCGTTGCTGTTCAGCATGTCGAGTGGCTGCAGCTAGCCAGCTATAACCAAACGACATGCAATATGACCTACTCGTCCTGATTCAGACCTTTCTAATTGTTGTTGTGCATCTCACCACGGAAGTGCTCAGTAGACGTAGTAAATAGCCGCAGCAAGCTCTTTTTCTGATCCCTTATGTTTTGTCCTATATTTCCATTCTCTCATTCATTCTTCGTTCTGGAGAAGAATTCAACATTTTCAATTTCAGGCCTCAGTCTAGAATCGACACCGATATGCACTAAATAGCGCATTTACTCGAAGTTTGAGTAAATGCGCTATTTTGACACTTCAAACGAGTATGGTTCGTCGTCGCGTTCTAAGGACCATCTTTGATTGATAGGTGGAGTTCGATGCCCCGCCGCGGTGGTTTAGTTGCTAAGCTACTCGGCTGCTGACCCGCAGGTCGCGGGATCGAATCCCGGCTGTGGTGGCTGCATTTTCGATGGAGGCGGAAATGTTGTAGGCCCGTGTGCTCATATTTGGGTGCATGTTGAAGAACCAGGTAGTCGAAATTTCCGGAGCCCTCCGCTACGGTGTCTCTCATAATCATATGGTGGTTTTGGGACGTTAAACCGCACATATCAATCAATCAATCAATCAATCAATCAATCAATCAATCAATCAATCAATCATCTATCAATATGTGGGGTACAGCAAAAAACCAACGTGACGGCTCTGCATGTTCCATGTTTTGTATTCCTTGTCAAGCTCGCATAACCTATTACGTGTGCGTCAGAATCAAACGAGGGAGAAAGTTTTCGAAGAGTTCTTTTTTTTTTTGCTCCACTTCTGGCGGTCTTTTTGCGTATATTTCCTTTTCAGAACCTGCGCATATGTATAAGTAAAAAAAAAAAGCGTCATTCTCATAGCCCCGGAATTTCTATGGGGCTGCTTCGAAAACATGCAAGAAAACATCCAAAGGCTACGCCATGGAGATACGTAATCGATGTGCCTGAATGCATCAACCCGTGGCGCTAACTTAGCCTGTTCTACAAGCCTAGTTTTTGAGGTACTGAAAACTTGTGTTTGTTGGTTCAAAACCGCTAAAAAAATATAGACTAGCGCGCCATCAGAGCCTTCTTTCCTTTCTTACTCTTATGTCATGTTTCTGTCGGTATCTGACGGCGTTCCTTCAAGGACGTACACAAAAATAAATCTCACTGAATAACCACCTCTTGTCGCGACGGGCGAGAGAGCATATTCGGTGCCGTGGGCAGCGTGTGCCTCTGTTACTTACAAAACCCGGAAAATAGTATTCTTTGAAGGCCACCGTCTGAGAAAAAAGTAACAATAAAGTACTTGAAGCCTCGCTTGCTGGACAAGAATACGCCCTCGGTTCTGGGCATTGGTGATCTGGCCGAGACATCATGAATGGTCCCGCGCCTTACTTCTTTTCTCATGTGGACACATGCTAGACAAAATGAAATTTCCTATAGAGGAATTTGGTAGGGTACTTAGTCTACAGCTTCAAAGAAAATTCTTATTTAAAAAAAAAATCCTACGCCACAGCCAGCTGACCTATACATTATTCATATAAAACACATTAATGCCTTTTTGTTAGTAAAAAGTATAGAAAAACTTATTACAATAAATGAATAAATAAATGAAACATGATGTTGCGTCAAAGTTACTTTGGCATAAGTAGGTAGGTTGGTAGGTAGGTAGGTAAGATCTGTAGGTAGGTAGGTAGGTAGGTAGGTAGGTAGGTAGGTAGGCAGGTAGGTAGGTAGGTAGGTAGGTAGGTAGGTAGGTAGGTAGTAGGTAGGTAGGTAGGTAGGTAGGTAGGTAGGTAGGTAGGTAGGTAGGTAGGTAGGTAGGTAGGTAGGTAGGTAGGTAGGTAGGTAGGTAGGTAGGTAGGTAGGTAGGTAGGTAGGTAGGTAGGTAGGTAGGTAGGTAGGTAGGTAGGTAGGTAGGTAGGTAGGTAGGTAGGTAGGTAGGTAAAGGGGCCCACGTTAATTTTCCCGTGAACTCACCTTACTCGGATGCGTAGTAAATATAACAGGAGCTAAGACAACAGCAACTGTTCGAACGGCTTACCCATTCAATATTCACGAATGGCCGAATGTATAATCCGAAATTCAAACGCGGGTTTAATTTCCGACCCCGGTGGCTGCATTTAGATCAAGTTGAAATGCAAGAACACCTCAGGCGCCCGCTAAATAACAACATTTGGTTCATAATTAGGCCGGAGTTCCCTATCTTCGGCATTGCTCGGCGACTGAAACGCCAGAATTGAATTCATATTCGGTATTGATATATTTGGACATAGACTCCTATTCGTTTTATTTCATTTTAATATTTGCAAAACTAAAAGACAAACATCAACGAATTGAACGTCATCATGACTGTTTCTGAAGGCAGCGTTTGTGAGACAGTGGAGTGCAAGCTCCACAACCGTCGTCACCGCACAGTCGTTTTGCGATGAAGAAAAAAAAAGAATATACACACGCACACACAAACAAACCAGCCACTTTTCGTTTCCCACCGAACAAAACGCCCACCCAACAGTTTGCCCAAGCAAATATCGCACCTCCACGATTATACACATACGCGCTCACAGCGCAAATCAAATCGAAGCAAGGGGATTGAAATACGAGGGACAAATGTCTGACAGCTTACTTCAGAATTCTCGCGAGGCATTGAACTGCAGTATTGCAAAAGTGGATCGATGGTTGGGGCGGGGAGGGCAGCCGGATAGTTTCTATCCGTCCTTTGTCAAAAAAAAAAAAAAAGCCAAGCGTTTGTTCGTAACACCACTTCAGACAATTCATCGAGGCATAAAATGAGTGGCTCCGCCTTCTCAGATCGCACTGCGGTTTCCCTCTGCTCACACCTTCGAGTGCGCGCCGATCTGTTTGTCTTTTATTTCATCCTCTGTTTCTCCCACTCTTTTTTTTTTTCGCAGAGCACGCACCAAATGCGTCGACGCCTCCCCCGGTTATTTGCCCTTTCGTTCCTTTATCCTCATTCCATCACCATCGCTAATCGGAGTGCCATGGCTGCCTACTCGACGTTTCGGGTGGCCCTCTTTATTTCGATTCCTGTCTCTCTGCTTCTCCTACGCCGCACTTACAGGCGGAGATGAATTGTCGCGTTTGAATGCAACGTGTTTTCGTTCGACTTCTGTTTCTCATTTCGTTCCCGTCTCCTTTTTTACCTAGTTTCTCTTTTAGTATCTTTTGCTTTTTTTTTTACCACGGGCTAAAACTTTCCGCTTGCGCTTATGAAGAGCCAGTTACGTAGAAGGAGATCGGTAATGCACAATAGATGACACCCGCTTTCGAAACGAATGCGTCACCAGGCAGTAAAAAAATACGGTAAGATAAAGAAAAAAAAGGGGGAAAAGGCGAAGCTTGAAAGTGATAAAGCAAGCGTATCGGTGACCGCGCTTGTATGCATAGGTGGGTGGCCCCATATACCGCGAACGAGAAAGAAAAGAAAGCGAGGAGCCAGAGAGAAAAACCGTCGCAGGGAACGCAGGAGTGTAATTCGCGGATAACAAGCAGGACGATTGCGATCCATCTTCGTGAAAATACGCCTCACTGGCTTCGGGCCTGACTCTTCTCGTCCCCCTCTTTTTTGTGTTTTTTTCTGTATTTTACATCTTTTTCTTCGCTCCCTATTCATCCCGACGTTTTTCCCGAAATGCGAGGCAACTTCATTCATCCGAGCGGTTTCTCGGACGCGACGTGCTCAGCCAAATACCTCAGCGACTCCACTGGCCTGCCGTTGCTGTTTAGCGTGCTACGTTGTGGTGGTCTCAGTTCTTCATTCTCGCTCACGTAGCTCGTGTGCATTCTTACTCATATACGCAATATATCTGTTCGTTGCTCTCTCTTTTTGCTCTCCTTGTGTAGGCAGTGTTAGTGATGTATTAAACGGCGAATAGAGAGCGAATACGAATAGGAGAAAGAAGGAAACAAAAAATTTTTGATTGGAATGTTGTAACGTTCGAAATGACGTTCGCGGAATTCCTGGCTTACATAAGCCGCGTCAACGTCGAACTTATAAGGGCTTACATCATGTTGCCGGCTTGCTTTAGTGCTTGCCGTTAATTGAGCTAGTCGGGATCAGCGCGTTCGGGCTACATGTATATATGAAGGCCTTATTGACTATTCCATATTGAAAGTAGCTTTGAAGTACTCCGGAGTTGTATGAAAGAAGCATGAGGTCAGTCGACGTATTGGTAAGAAATAATCGGGTACTGTTTCCAGGGGATCTTTCGACCAATCGTGGAGCAGCTCGGAGAGTCCCTGTGAATTCCACGGTCAGCAAGTGTATGATTTTGAACTTCAGTACTTGTGCATTACAAGCACTCGTGCACATTTGCACTTCTGCGCTTTTATATAATTATGAGATTCGTACTTGAATCATAAGCCAAGGCGATCTCCACGTTTTCCTCCCTCTTTTTTTTATACTTTTGCAGCTCAGTGAAAGTCATCACGATTAACACCTAAAGTCAGATCAGTGACTCGAATACTACGTTAAACAGAGCTAAAAACGTGTCGGCAACATTTGTACAAGAATAACGGGTCGAGTAACTTATGGTTCGTCTAGATACATCCTTAACAGTTATTCTTTTGGTGAAAACCTGCTTTCAGGCATAAAAAAAAAAAGAGTAGTGTTTGCAAGTGCACAAGCTGCTTTGTTCAT
The DNA here is from genome assembly GCF_013339725.1 of Rhipicephalus microplus. NCBI lineage: Eukaryota > Metazoa > Arthropoda > Arachnida > Ixodida > Ixodidae > Rhipicephalus > Rhipicephalus microplus. The sequence goes on from NC_051165.1 coordinate 205,950,583, forward strand.
TCTTCCGAAAGCCCCAATTTGGCGCGATAGGAATGCGCTAGGGCTTGGTGCATCGTCTTTATCTATGTACTGATGGCTCCAGTGCAGCCAAATGATTCATAATCAAGTTAGAGAAAGAAAGTCAATGAAGCATCTGTAATTTCACGCAACCACTAAAACGAGCACCTTTCAGCTTCTTCGTGCCTTTGGTACCACGGATGACTGACGTTAAACCCCAGATATCAATCAATCAATGCTTGAAGTAATCAAGCACGCCACTCGAATATTTGAAATCGTAATGAAGTAATCATGGAGTACATTACGGCTTCATCAACAGTCCCGCATTCAAGAACAAGCGTTTCAAGCATCATATGAGCTTGACTTTATTTTGTAAAAATTAAACCGATTGACGAATATGCGTCTGCTTTCTTTTGTGCCCATCCTTGAAGGTTAAGTTAGTCTTCCTTCAAGCCTGCTTTCAAAACATTCTGATTGCACAATTAATGAGAACGAAAAGCAAGGAGTTGGGTTCAACAGGGGGGTGTATTTAATTGTGGCTTACTGCAACCAACTCTTACAAAAAACTGTTGCGCGAAAATCACCACCATCATCCTCATTAACACCTTGTCTTCTCTATTTTCCGCCCTTTCCCTTCGCTAACTCTGAGTCTCAGGCCAGAACACTTATTCAGGTCGACTTCCGATCTTTTCTCTGTAGCTAAAGTATTTTGGGAACAAGGGTCCTTGATGAGGGTATTCACAACATCGTTCTTAAGCTAGGTCTTCTCGCGTGAACACTTGGCACCCATTCGTCGTGACGTTCATATTATTTTCGAAGGTGGCCGACCGATCGAAGTCATCACTCATGAACAAAGCTACTTGAAAAATTGGCTATCAGTCTTCTGAATAATTTTTCAATAAATCAATGAATCGATCAATCAGCCAATCAATATCTATCTATCTATCTATCTATCTATTATCTATCGATCTATCTATCTATCTATCTATCTATCTATCTATCTATCTATCTATCTATCTATCTATCTATCTATCTATCTATCTATCTATCTATCTATCTATCTATCTATCTATCTATCTATCTGTCTGTCTGTCTGTCTGTCTGTCTGTCTGTCTGTCTGTCTGTCTGTCTGTCTGTCTGTCTGTCTGTTCTATGAAGCTTATTTTTCCACACAAGAAAATCTTCACTTCTTCCTTAAAATCTGCATTATTCTTCTTGTGTGTTTTGACTGTCTTGGAATATCACGTCTTTCTTTTTAAATGTTACTTTTATTGTATTTGCTTAATTAATGTATCTTTGAACGTTCTTTTTTCTTATGTATGCTCCTCCTTTATAATATACCCCAACAATAGCATATAATTATTAATAAATGATCATAATGACGGTTAATATTCGAAACTATTAGCTATTTGGCCTTCTGGAAAATCGGCAATTGGAACCAATAGCCAATACATTTTTTTCTTGTGCATATTTCTTGTGTGATGACTAAATCGAGCCTTCCATCTGCACTTGGTTGTGTCCAGCTCGTTTGTGTCAGTCACTTTTGTTGGTGGTGCCAAGTTTCTATAAACTGTACACGGCTATGGTATGTTCTTTCCTCTCCTATGCCTTCGCTCTCACACCCTTGCTTCGTTTTACCAACTATTGCTATGTAGCGTACTATACTGCACATGAATTAGCTGAACTCGCTGGTTCTGATAACTTTTACTCTCTCCCTTCCTCCTGTTTTCCTCTTTATCCTCACATCTTTCCTCTTCACCTTACCTTTCCTCTTTTATCCTCTTGCTATACTGCATTATACATGGCTATGCTATACATGACTAGGTTGTACATGGTATCTCCTGCGCTCTGCCGATCTACACGAGACAACGACAGCATACGATAGCATTGGCCTCTAATTTGTTCCACGCTTAAGATAGTATTACTCCCAGTATTCTAGCATGTGTGACTCTCAGATGTTTCGATTATTTCGGTAAAACAGATCAGCCGATGGCTTTCCAATTTTACCGTCAAAACCGACGTCATTATCTGGCAGTCCCCACGGACAATGTAGGTATTCTTCACACGCACCCCAAGTAGCTGAACCAGTTCAGATACTCGTTGTTTTGGCGTATATGCTGTAATTATGGCAAACCAAGCGAATCCCTTGTGTGCGCGTGTTAGCGCTTTGCCACATTTTGACGCATATAATGAACTATCCCAAAAAGCCACGTTGTTATTTCTTTGCACGCGGAAAGCTCGATACAACAAACGCACATATGCATATTTGTTGGTTATGCTAAGTAGACGAAAAACAGCATTGTCTCTAATGGAATGTTAGCGTATGTACGTGCATAACGAATTTTCAAGTATATATATATATATATATATATATATATATATATATATATATATATATATATATATATATATATATGTGTGTGTGTGTGTGTGTGTGTGTGTCAGACGCGATTTTGACAGAACAAGGTTTTGAAAATATATGTAAAAAAGGATAAGGCAAAAGTTGTCGGTTTTCTATAAGCTTATCCGCGTTATGCGGCCTACCTTATAACAGACGCAACTAATGAGAAAGGCAAAAAAGAATGAAACGTGCAAGGAAATAGAGAAATCAAACAGGGCGCTAAAGAAATGGCGGTGAGCCACACCGGGGTGCGCACAATTTTTTAAAGGAAGCAGCCAGGAAAAGGAAATGGTTCATTAGATAAACGATGGGGAGGGCGGGTCTCATGAGAACGCCCATTTCTTTCTTTCTCGACAGGACAAGGTGCGAAGAGAAACGGCCATCTAGAGGGCGTCGCAGTCGGTCGGGGGTTCGCGTCGCGAGCGAGCTCTGGCGGTGGCTTTCTTCTTTTCAAAACCGACGCACGCGCCACCGAGTTCCGCCGCTCGGGGCGCCCAGAAATTTGTCACCTACGGCGCCGCCCGCTCGTTAATCATCGGCGAACGGTCCTTGACGAGAGAGCAAACCAAATGTGCGCCGCGGTTGTAAAAATGCGTTCTCAACCACCCCTGATTCCCCTTTTCCAACACTCCCTCCTCTGTTGCTGTGACCTTCTATCCCAGCCCGCTCCCTTCCCCTCCTCTCTAACTTTCAGTGTTGCCTTCCTTTATATGATTTTTTTTTGTCAAATCACCGTTCTAGTCTTTCATATCGTGCCGCGCCAACCCGTCCACTCAAAAAGGAAACGTTTGTTTCGACGTTGATTGCATAATCGTTTAAAGAATGGACCCGGGTGTTGATTCGATATGAAACTCGCGCACAGGTTGGCTACTTTTAGCCAGCGTGTAAGTTTTTATTGATCAGCTACCTACACGTGAAGTGAATTTCGCGCGCTGCGTAACGCTTTTCGGGCACAAAAATAATGTTTCATATCCACCATCATGTCCTCGAAACGCGCTGTTCAACGCAACCAAACACGTTCAAATGCAGAAGGGTGCCGCGCGTCTGATGCCTTGGCTGCGCGTTCACATCCTGCTGACGGCAAGCAGTGTTTTTGTCAACTTTTATTTCCATTTGTGCCACAATTACAGTTAATAAAACTGCAGGGGATCCCTGAAGATGTTCTTATGAAATGAGAACACGCCAGTGTTTCTTTCAGCGGTGGCGCGCCTAAGAACCTGTAGCCTTGTCTTCCATAGCGGTCACGGTTTAGAACCGTTGCTACAGTCGGAACATGTGTGTGGCATACACACACAAAAATGTTTAACAATAGACTTCCACGTTAACATAGGCAACTTATAGGGCAAGATATTTTGCTGCCCCCGGCGCAAATAATATATTGAGAAAAGTATTGATGAGTTGATACCTACTAACATGTTCATAGATGTGGAGGCTTCACAAAGGCACACGTCGAGCACTTTATTCCCAACAAATTACCCATATTAAAATGATATCTTGTTACCGTGAAGATGGCAGGCTTTCGCATTCCCTTTCCAGGCATATCCTCCACTCCAGCGATTATTCATTTCTTCCTTGAAGTGCCTAAGATGACTGAGAGGTAAATTAATTTACATTTCTTTATACACTTTATGTCACTCCGTTTACGTTATATGGGGCAACGCTCGGGTAACAAAGTACGGTTACTCACTGATACGATACCCAGAGATTTTCCCATTCGTCATGATTCACTTCGTCGATGTGCATGCATTTTTTCTCTCGCTAGATTACCGTTATAGAGGGTCGCTGCAAAGGCCGCAGTGGGAATTTTTCTCTCCTGAGCCACGACTTCAGTGGCTTGTTACGGAAGTTGTGTGTGCCGGCGTCCATTCGGGTTGTAGAGGTCATGTGCTTTCTGTACATGGCTTTTGCAGACACAGCCGACTCTGCTGGTTGGTTATTCATACTGAAGCTAGACAGCGCAAAAAAGTACGGTCATGAAAAGTAAACAAACAAGCCAGGCCCTAACTTCCAGCTGGATCTTTATTGATACTATACTGTAATCTGCTATTGTACTTATATTTTACATATGACGTTTTCTTCTCAATAAAAATTCAATTGGTAGTCAGCGCTTGTCTTGTGTGTTTGCTTTTCGGCACAGTTATTTTTAATGCTGTTATTTTTAACGCTGTCGTTAATACAAGAAATAGCGTCTCCCGTCCTTTCATTGGATTTGTACCATTGAGACTCGGATAATCAGGCTCCTGAATAGATTTTCCTTTTTGAAGTCGTATAGAAGGAGAGGGAAGAAAACGGACTGCAAAGGCAGGGAGGCCAGCATGACATGTGTGTGGTTACTATCCTGCACAGGGCAAATGAGAGTGATAAATGAGAAAATAATAAAGACAGGAACTGCTACAATTCTAACAGTGTAAAACACGTGAAGCTGCCCGCTTGATAAAAAAAAACACGTGAGGCTGTCCGCTTGATTAATAAAAGTTTAAGTTTACTTTTGATAAGTAAGTCGCTGAAGCCTGTGGATTGCAAGCGCTGCCCCAATTGTATTTTTTTGTGAACGTTTTAACCACGAACCCGATGTTCTTCGTATCGTGTTGGATGAACAGGACTATCCACCATTCCTTAGAGATAAATGATTTCGGGTTACATCCTCGCGCTTAAGAGGCTTTAAAGCACGCCTAAAGAAAAACGGCCACAAGTTTGTCCAGCTCCCTTTCACTCAATGGAAAACCAGAAGGCTATAGCGTTGTTGCGTTATATGAAGTGCGCAAAATGCTGAGGCTTGCAGTATTACTCTGTCTGGTCGCGATATACAAGTGCTACGCTATGTTTTTTGTTATTTTATAGACTAAGCCCTTTTTACTAATAGATTGAAGGAAATGCCTGCTACACCATGATATCGACAGCTTGCGTACCCCTGACGAAAACGCGGAGGAAACACGGCATGAGTCTGTGTCACTGGCCCAGTGTTGACTGCGACTCTCGGTTATCCCAGCTGCAGAGCTTGTCTAAATTCTTATTAAGCCCGGCCACACGATGTCCAAAACACTGGACGAAAAAGCTAAGCCCTAGACCGGTTTCATTATTTTTTTCTCACAAGGCCCGCTCCCACACAACGCGCAGGCACAAACAAAAATGAGAAAGATATAAAAACGTACAGAGCAGTAAAGACAAGCAAGGTACGAGTATAAATACACGACTTACAATCGCTAAGTTCACCCCGGGGTCTGGACGGCACACCACCTGGCCGGGCGAAACAATTCATTGGGCAACGGCCGCTGTAGGGAACACGTGAAGGGGCCCCGGCGTGTCGAATCGGATTGTGCGGCGTCGCTTTTTACGCCCGCTTCCTCCTTCGTATACGTTCCTCCTTCAGTCACGTTAGGCTCAGTTTTTTCTTTCTTTCTTTTCACAACACATCAGGGGCATCTCGGCTAACGCATTCAGTGATTGATGAATGAAATCCTATCGTATATGTAAAGTTTATTGCTTTGTTTGTCTTGCTCGTCACAACCTAAACAGGAAAGTTGGAATAATCATTTAATTGTTGGGGCTTCGGATACCAAAGCCACGATATGATTATAAGGGACGCTGTAAAAGAGGGCTCTGGAGATTTCGGCCACCTGGGGCTCTTTAACGAACACCTAAATTCAAGTATACTGCGAGCCTCTATATCATTTGACCTCCATCGAAACACTTCCGCCGCAATATCTCGCGTCCTTCAGTTGTGCAGTATAAAAACCAGAAAATGACAAAGCCTACAGCATATCAGGCCGCACTAAACTAATACATCATTTTAAACGTATGCCTTCGCTCTAACTAATAAACGTATAGTTTAGTGAACATGACTAAGGAAACTCTGTGTTGTGTAAGTTACAAACTAAATTAAAATTTTAATGAAACCAACGCCCCAGCGAGTAAGTAATATCCTACTGGTAGATATGACTTCAAGGATGATACTAGCATAAGAAAACATAATTTAATTCGCATGCATGAGCTTCCCTGGAAATTAAATTAGTTCTAAAGAAAGATTCACGCATTCGGATCGGCATTGTTTTTCATATTACGATTTCAAAAACATCACCGTTATCTGATTACTTGGAGGTATTAAAAATTGTCAATACATTTCTCTCGATTTCAGGAGCGAAGCTCCAATGAAATGCAGCGCAAACGAATTCTTAAGAATTAAAGAATGGCTACCAGCAGATATTAGGAAATAATCTGCGGCGTGTCTCTCACTTTTTGGGAAGTCTAGCTAGAGATGGGATGTCGACACGCGGAGACCTGAAGTTTTGCCCACGCTTAAATTGCTCTCGCGCATCGAGAGATTGTGATTTCGAAAATCGATACCGTATGACCTACCTGTCAGGGTAAAGCAGGCAGCATACGCAATTTGCATTGGTATACTTTTACGTTCTCAAGTGGTGCAATCTTAAGTAACAGTGTTTTCTGAGCACCATGTCTGTCTTTTTCCGTGCCCCCCCCCCCCCCATAAACCGTACGTGAATATTAATTTTAATCCTACCAAATGGACGTTACGCAAAGATGTGAAAGACAAAATATGTTGAATAAATCTTCTGCAAATTTTTTTGAGAAATCTCGTGTGCGCGAAGCATTAGCTATTTGTACTGTACACGTGCCAACAGAGCTAGCTATCATTATCTCTCAAAAGAGCCATCAGTAATCATAGTATTGCGCAACAAGCAGCAATACTTATGACCAGTACAGGTGAACATTACTCGGTGCTATCCTTATGCGTATAGGATCCGCTCGTTTAAAATCCTGTCTTTATAATGTTTTTAAATTATAATTAAATTGTAGTTTGCATTTTTATGATATTCTTATACTGCATAGTTTCCATGTCATAACCTACTCTACTAACGGTTTTCTTTTTCATCTTTAGCCGTTAGAAATCGCCTTTTTCAAGAACATAAAAAGTAATTTCCACCTCGGTAAAGAGGGGTCTAAGGCAGGGGTCGGCAATGTGCGGCCCACAGCGCCGTATTATGTTGCACTCGGCACGATGTCGAACTGCTTCGCTTACCACTACCTATCTGAAAGCCAGCATGGCAGTTGAGACCTAAAACGTCAGTTTCGCTTGTTGCCTATGCTATGTTTGATTGCAGCATAGACTGTGATCCATGCTTTATAAGCCCTATAGTGTATATATGTACTACATTGTGCCTCGGATTATTTCTTATTTTTTGTTCTTAAATTTTCGCATCTTTGTGGGTGTCTTGTACATTACAAGCATGATAGCCGACTCCAAAGTAGTTTGTAAATTGTCTAACAAGAGACTTCATTATCTTCATCTGCAAAGCCCTCCTCTCTGATGTCTAGTCCGGCCCATGCTGTTCCGGCCTGATGCAACTTGGACTCGCGCCTCAAAACGTTGCCTTCCTGTGGTCTAATGTTACTCAGTGGGGCATGACCTGTGGCACACATCCAGTGGTCAAAGTTATGCGCTATGCAAGACAGCAGGGTCTAGAACAACAAATTCGAACATTTTGGTAAAGAAGCAAGGAAAGCATCACGTTTAGAAGAAGAGAGGAAAGCATCACGTTTAAAAGCTCAGGTATGGGGCACAGCAGAGAATGCAATAGCAGACACGTCTGAACAATTCAGTGCAAAAGTTTTCTTTATATCAAGGGATTAGTGCACGAGTAAATATGTGGCTTCTGTCAAGTCAGTTTGCCTTCATAACAAAGTCCAGCATCACTTCTGTCCTAGAAGATTGTTTAACCAATGATGTACTCCTAAATACACAAGGTAGACTTGTACATAAAGTACAGAAAAAGAAAAAAAGTTGGCACCCACTTTGGTAAGAATCGGTTTCATGCGAAGCAGTCGGTGAGTAATTGTCTATATGCTACCTTCTTTGATTTTAAAATGAGCGTTGTGATGAGAATTGACGAGTTTTTTTTTTTTTAATGATTTTTCAAGTGTGTTAGTTTTGTGCACAATATGGGCATGCCGACTACTCTGACATTTAAAAGGTAACTTATGCCCAAATTTAACCGAAGCACTCACGTTAGAATACAAAAGTCAATATTATCAAAGTGCACATTACGGTGCGATGATGTGAGTATTATATACGTAACTTACGTATTCGTATTTCTCCGGGTTCAAGCAGCTCTTGAACATAGCTTTCCGAATCATAGAAATAGAAAAGTAGTGTTTATTAGACTGTTATAAAAGTGGAGCCGACACTGGAGCCACGATTAACGTTAAGGCGACATGACACCTGTCTTATAGGAGTTTCGTAAAATACTTGAATGGCACGCAGAATTCTTGGGTTGATTTCTGCTGAGTTAAAATTTTTCATTTTTTTTGTATTTGTGAAATCAATGCTGCCAATGTCGGTTTTTCTTAACGCTCTCGAATATACATTACCAACACATGTTGCCTCCGTTTCTGTGTCATTTTACCTGCGGCATATGTCAATCACCTTTGGCATATACCCGCCCGTGGTATGAGGGTAGGTGCCACACGTGTCTGGCGGAAAGAGTTTGACGACGCACGTGATCGGATTTTTTGTGTTGTTCATGTTACAATGAGGCAGTGATGTTCATCAAATCTCCTTACTCTGTCATAACTGATTTGGTCCACACCAAATTAAGGAAACGATCAAGAGAGTACCCAGACGTATAGGCGAATAGATAGATAAATAAATGGATAGATAGATACATAGATAGATAGATAGATAGATAGATAGATAGATAGATAGATAGATAGATAGATAGATAGATAGATAGATAGATAGATAGATAGATAGATAGATAGATAGATAGATAGATAGATAGATAGATGGATAGATGGATAGATGGATAGATGGATAGATGGATAGATGGATAGATAGATAGATAGATAGATAGATAGATAGATAGATAGACAGATAGATAGATAGATAGATAGATAGATAGATAGATAGATAGATAGATAGATAGATAAATAAATGGATAGATAGATACATAGATAGATAGATAGATAGATAGATAGATAGATAGATAGATAGATAGATAGATAGATAGATAGATAGATAGATAGATAGATAGATAGATAGATAGATAGATAGATAGATAGATAGATAGATAGATAGATAGATATCTCCTCAACAATCAAGACATCGTTGAAAAAAATGGGGGGGGGGGGTGCAATGTCAGCGCCTTTCAAACTTGCCGCTGTCCAAACAGCGGAATTGAATTACACTCTGCGAAGAAGCAGCACGTTTCACGGTATTTTCTTGCTCAGCTTTTGTCAGCCGCTCCGGCGATTTTCAGTATGTGTGTCGTGCCACCTTATTAGGTTATCCCTCGCATAGTTTGACCTGTCATCCAGTCACGCTAATATTTGTTCCACTTGCACAATGATTTCCTACCCAGCGCGCCACTGGCGTTAATTTTTTTAATTTAGTTTCCTGGCGAGAAAAGATTAAAAATGCACACGTATAGTTCTATGTATACAGAACACACAACAGCGGGCATTTTTGGAGCCCTTTCGATTTTGAAAACTATATCTCCGATCATTCGCCAAAAAGGAATAAGTAGATGAAAATTGATGCCGAGCTTTTATTTCCCACTTCTCTTTTTCATAAGTATTTTGCGCCGAAACTTCATAGCCCGTGATAAAAGTTGTCTGAATTTGTTAGGTCATGTGTACGATTTCGTTAGAACAAAGCTTAGTCTTTCGCAAGTTCACCTATATAATCAGACTACTGAAAAATACTTCGATATTTGTGACATCATGGGAAACTGGAGTGTTGCCGCCGACTGGTCTCTTTTTTATGCCTTTTTTAAGCTTAAAGGAGTGGTCTTATAGCTTAATATTGCATTTCTATTTAGTGACCAATAATAGTCATGAAGTTTAACCTGAAGCCGCAGCAACAGCGAGATAGTTGAGACTTTGTGGGTCTGATCAAAAATCATAAATGAACTCGCGTATGAAGTCTTTTGCCTTCTGAATCGAGGTGGATTGTAGTGCTGCGTGTGGTCACTGCGGCAGCAAGGATACCGCTGAACATAATATTTGCACTTGTCCTCGTGACAGAGCGTTTAAGCTGCCATCAGCAGCTGTGCTGGCCCGCCTCCACGACGGGCTCCCTGGGGGAAGATAGTCTTGGAACGTCGACTTAAACTGTCGTCTGAGCGGAAATCTATCAAAGCTGTATTGAAGTTTTTTTTTATGAAGTAGAGACCCATTAGGCAGACAATAATGCTCCCGTTCTCTCCCCCTCCCCCCACACCTCTACCCCACATTTTTTTTTAAAATCTGGGTATTTGTTAATGCCTGTTTATCTTCTCTTTTTTCTTACCCTTAGCGTAGGGTGGCAAACCAAATGTAATCTCGATTGACCTCCCTGCCTTCACTTCTTTTGTCTTTCGCGGGGGACGTCAGGTTTAACCTGATGGTCCTCGTGTGGGCGTAGCGAGGTGACGTTGAGTTTTTTCGCGTCTATTCCGGACCGAATAAAGGTGTTTACTCTCACTCTCTCCCTCCCTCCCTCCCTCACTCACTGACTCACTCAGTATATCTCTCTGTCTAGCTTCGAGGTGCTTGAAAACCATTCATGTGAATTGAGTTACGTATGGAGTCCTCAAAAACAACAGGTGGCATATTATTTCAGCAGGAGGGACTCGCAGACTCTGACACCATTTCAAATGCATGTAAATTAAACAAATTTCACGCAGGAACAGTTCAGCGCATTAAAAATAAAGCGCACAGCACCTTCGAGTCCCACATTCATAAATCATTGTCAAGGTCAAAATATGACCGATACGTTTGGAACACTTTGTTGGAGAACATGCAATTTCACTGTTTGAGTGTTTCTTGCGTAGAGGCACTTGAATATGTATACAGAAAAGAAATGCTATTTCACACGTTTGCTGAAAGTCGGGGAACTTTCATTCTTACATGACCCCCGCCCCCTTTTTTTTTTCTTTATTTGTGAAATGTATTAGTCTATAAGCGCTGCCCAACGCCAAACTTGTACCTTTATGCTTACGTGAATAGTTGCAGCTTGTTGTTTTTTTAATGCGAAGTTAAAGCTCGCAGTAAAATGTTGGGTGACCGAAAAAAAAAAAAAACCAACCTTGCCGTTGCTTATCCACCGCAGCAACCAACGAAGATAGTCCGCGCAGCCAGCGAGCTGAGCGGCGGATACTCGCGCCTTTACCGGACGTGCCACAGTCAGCTTGGCACGTTGGTTGTAGCGCTGAAGTTTGGACATTTTTTACAAGTTCTGTGACAGTGTGGTTTGACTATACTTGGTCTACGCCAAGGAAAGACCTACATACAATCAGCCAGGAAGGCCACGTTACGCTATTAAATTTAGCCAACTTCGCTTCATCTTAAGCTGTACACAGCTAGCGTTAAGCCTCTACCTTTTTCCTCCTTAGTTTCAAACGTATAATTTCTTTCGGGTTGCTACTAGAGAATATTCGTGGCAGCCCAACAACACTCTCGACAACAAGCTGATGAATTCAGAGGCCACGCTGCAATGTCCACAAAGCAAAAAGGAAAAGAAACACCGTACACGAAAGAACCACGGTAATGCCATCGAGGGATTCGAAAAAGTGAACACGAACGCGAATAAGAAGTGCGGTTGAATAAGGCAAGCCTATTGGCTACGCCTCATTTTCTCGCGTCGCCCGGGCGAAACACCACCTTTGTTTCTGTTTACTTCGTTCTTTTTCAGGCAGCACGCACGAAAGGCTTCCTAGTGGAAGCCCTGTGGTGGAAGGGTTTGCCTTCACTGCAGATCCATTCGGGTTCCTTGTTTGCGCGCTCGCGCCGGGGGCTCAACGGGTTTATTGTGACGATTGAAGCGGACGCGTTGCTGAGGGGGCCCCTTTTCGCTTGCTCGTGTGTTATTGGCTAGAAAGGCGTCTGCGCTGTCTATTCGAGAGGTGGTGCTCGAAAGAAGGGTGTTAAGGGGTTGCGATTGCGTTGTTGTATAGTCTGTGGCTTTTGCGCTGGCCAAAGCACGCAGGAGCCTCGGAGCCAGACGCATAGAAAGAAGAACCGTTTTTGTACGACTGACGTTGTTGTTTTAGATGAAGCAGTGCAGGCGGGCACCGCTCTGCGAAGCATTTGAGTCGCAATATACGCAGTAGCTCTTAAGCCGCGCCACCTGGCCGTGGTTACGAATATATGAGCTCTCCGGTTGAGTCCCTTTGTGTTTGCCTTCTTGCGTAATGTTTGCGGCAGTGTTTGTCTGCTATTACTCATATTTCTTTGTTCGTGCCTTCTTACCAGAGCGAATCGGCTAAGTTCGAGAGGGAGTGACCCCGGATAGCGAAAGGTATATACCGAAGTCAATCTGAACAGTTTCCGTCCGCGATCCTCTCTCGCATATATTCATTTTTGCTTTGGGATGGGGAGTGGCCCCTCGAATCATACCAGTCGTGGGCAGAAAGGCTTAAAAACGATCCGATAACGCTCAGAAAGTGTAATCAAGCGTTGAAGGAGGCAGTCCTGTGTATTTGACCGTTGCACCGACGTGAGCTGACCAGTAAAGGTTATTTTACAGTGCAATGACCCTGCCTCTGGTGGGGCCTGTTGCGGTAATTGTGCTTTCATTTAGCCGTTTCTTTACAGGAACAATTTGGTAGGTGGACATTTTGCAATGCTGTTTGTGCACTTGTTCAGTGTCAATTGTTGTTGTTGCTGTTGACACAAATAAATACACAGGGAATTTTTTTACACAAAACAGATTTTTTATAAAAAATGCTACGACAGTCGTGCCCCTGTCGTCTTCGCAAATGAACTCTATGCCGAGGCAGAAAAACTTTGCCGCAGCTACAGTCACATTCAAATGAGTACTACTAAAAAAATCGCCAATTAACTTTTCATTGATAAACTTGGCGATCGTTGTTCATATAAAATAGTTGCAAGACGAGAACATTCAGGGCACGGCCATTTTCTTTTTTTTAATTGCAAAAAAAAAAAACATCCGTCACGAGAGATGATAACAATCAAAATTCAATGCTCCGATCTAGGTGATAGCAAAGTTGAACACACCGGGTGCACTGGAAATCCGTCAGACTTGTTAGATCAACCTGGTAGCTCACTTTACAAACTTTGAAAAAAGGCACGGTGCAGCAATCATGGTCAGGAATAACGGCAAGTGGTCCGAAACACCCAAATAATGCGCTTATTTTTTATTGGTGGGTATTGCTTATATCTTGCGTGCGATAAAAAAGTGCGATTTTTAATTTATTTCACTCTGTAAAGCTTAATAAAAGTAGACGGCATCCTCAGTGCAGCTACTTCTCGCAGAAGAACGAACGAGTTCTTCTCGCTTCCTTGAAGTTCAATAAAGAAGGTTTGAAGCATTACAAACGTGGTCCAACTGCGCGTTTCGGGTGAGCAGGACTGATACGAGGATAAAAAGGTTGGGAAACGCGACCAGCCACGCTGTTGTTTCAGTATTCACACCAAAAGTGCGTTGTTGCCCCTCCCTACCCCCTCCCTCTTTTTATTAGTCACGATTTCTCGCTAGAAAACGAGGAAACACAACAAAAGGTTGTGATCTCGTGGGGAAAAAAAACTCATAGTGCAGAAAACTAGAATAAACAATACTCATCTCAGCTTCTAAAGGAAAAACCCTCTACAAAGTGTTTACTGGATGCAGCACCTTGTCCTAATTGGTTAAACAAGTGTTTTTCTACTTTGGCTAGGTGACTTAGAGTAAATTACTATGTGGTAACAAAATTGAAAAAATAGAATGAGGAAGTTCTCAAATTTCTGTCATGCGTGTCCTGTTACAGGTACATTCAAACAGGACATGAGTTCAAAGCAAGATGGTGGTTTCGACTGATGAGAAGCAGTCAAATAAGTACGGCAGGGTAACCGTTTCAATAGGAAACTTGTTTTGGTCTGGAGGCTCATCAGGGCGAACGAGTATACTTCAGGCAAGAGCATATCTTGTGGCTGAAGGACCGCTTCAGATCCCAATGGTAGCTGTAGTGGCAAAACATCAAAGACGTTTTTGTAGATGCGCTGAAACTACAAACTACATTTTATCTCACTAGCCAGGCTTTAACTCCTGACAGTTTGTATTTTTTTCTCCGGATATATTACACGTGCTTCGATTCTGCTTTACCCAAGTACTCGCAAAAATGGAAGGTTCTTCCCTCCGCAATTACTGTTTTATGAAAATAGGAGTTACAATGAGTAGGTTCACTCTTCTTTCTCTTTCCAATAATGACATCGAATTTTAACGGTTGCTTATCTATTTGCGTAGCAATCACTGTATACTGGTTTCCTACGCAGGTTCGTATCATATTTATAGTTTCGACGGCGTGTAGTGCTGGTTGATACCTTAGCGAGTTTCATTCGCTTGCGGGGAACATGCGATTACATTTTATGAAAAAGTAGGAATCGTAAGAAGAAAAAGAATATGTTTAATGAGAGGACGTAGAAAAGGTCGGCCTAGAAAGTGGATTTCTAGCCTGATACTCCTCACGGGGATAAGGGGAAGATGGAAAGAAGGAGAAAGACAGAGGCATGATGATATATGACTATGGTACGGCACAATGAGTCACTGCACCCACTGTTCTGCGCGGGGCAGGACACACATAAAAATCTCCATACATTAGCCGAATTAAAACATGCTCTAAAAACTAGGATCTAAACCTGTCTCGCTGAGCAATCTGAACAAGCTCTTTAAGCTGCTTTGGGCATGACGTACACGTTCGCAAGCACCCAAAAGCTAAGTACATTGAAGTACTCCTATGCAAATTCTGAGGGTACGAGCCTGAGCATCCTTGAGTGCACGTACAGCAGATGTACAAATACGGGAAAGAATATGAGCACTGCAGCGTACGTATCCAATAAAAATTGCCTTACACAGGTGTAGCAGAGACGATTTCGATGGGCCCCATAATTTTCCAGACATTTGGCGAATCACCCAAACAAATCTGTCTGTTTTCTTTATTAATGCAGACATGAACTTCGACCAAGATAGATCACTGTCGATGATAACCGTGAGAAACTTGTGGTGAGTTACCGAAGGTATGACCTTCCCATCAACCGCTACAAGTTAGCTTACCATAGACTTACTCGTGAATGCCATGGTTGCACTTTTTGTCGGTGAAAGTTGCTGGCCGCAATTATTTAGGTATGCAAACGTTGTCAATACCGCACGTTGTAGCTGTTGTAGCTTCGTTTGTAATTGAGAACACGTGAGACTCGTGGTCCAACTGCAGACGTCATCTGCGTACACAGAGACCGAGATTTTGCCTCCCAACTTTAAATGAAGCCAACAAGTGCAATATTAAATAATATTGTTACGACCTCAGTAGGCGTCTGGGGGTTTATTGATACACGGTTCGAGGGACGAGCCGTATCGGCGCAGGCAGATGATGATGATCTTCTTCTTCCACACCCCTTGCTTCTTTTTCCTTCTTCGTCCGGCACATACGTGGCGTAACATTTCCCCCCTCGCAGACAAAGCGCGCCGCGCGTTTCATGCAGTGTCGCGTTGACTGAAAGGCTTCAGGCGAGCGACATGCGTGACCTCTGTCTTTCTGGAACGTCTCCCGCTAGCTGTAAGACGTGCGATGCGGTAGTCGACTGCGCTCAGGCGGTCAAGGATAACAAAAGGTCCGATGTAGTGCGCGAGCAGTTTTTGGCACAAGCCACGTTTGCGTAAAGGCTTCCACACCAACACGAGATCTCCCGGAATATATGTGGCCTGCCGGTGCTTGCTGTCATAACGAACTTTCGATCTGTCTTGCGAGGCTATTGTACGTAAACGAGCAAGACGACGAGCTTCTTCGGCGAGACAAAGAGTTTCTGCTAGGGAGATTTCTGATTGGTCCCGATCAGAGAAGGAAAATATTGTATCCAGAGTATAACGGGGGGGTCGAACATAGAGGAGGAAGAACGGGCTGTAGCCGGTGGTCTCATGTTGGGAAGTATTAAACGCGTATGTGACGAACGGCAAGACATCGTCCCAGTTCTTGTGGTTCGAAGCAACGTACATAGAAAGCATATTCACCAGTGTTCGAATTGTTCGCTCGACGAGACCATTCGTCTGCGGGTGATAAGGCGTCGAGTGTCTGAGCTCTGAGCCACACATACGGAGAAGTTGTTCGACAACGTCTGCCGTGAATTGACGTCCACGGTCACTTATGATGACGCGAGGGGGCCCATGACGCAGTATGATAGAATGGAGAAGGAAGGACGACACTTGACCAGCAGTCGCGGATGGCAGGGCAGCAGTCTCGCAGTACCGAGTAAGATGGTCAGCACATACCACAATCCATCTGTTGCCTTTCGATGAACGCGGAAAAGGGCCCACCAGGTCAATGCCAATTTGTTCGAACGGAGAACTGGGAGGCGTCACAGGTTGTAGATGTCCGGCCGGAGCTGCTGAGAGAGATTTGTGCGCCTGGCATTGCGCACAACTGGCCACGTACAACTCAACTGACTGGCGCATACGTGGCCAGTAGAAGCGTTCCTGGGTACGATGAAGAGTGCGCGTCGTTCCGAGGTGACCTGAAGTGGCGTCATCATGCATGGCGTACAAAACAGATGACCGTAGTGCCTCTGGAACCACCAGCAGGAAGCGGGAACCGGTGCCGGAGATGGATTTCTTGTACAGTAGACCATCACGGACGCAAAAGCGGCTTTCCGGAGTGGATGCTTGTGCGATCATGAATAACGGATTCAAACTCACGTCCTTCCGCTGCTCAGTTTCAAAGGTGGCCTTATCCGGGAACGCTGGTGCTACGGACGCAATCAGATGATCGAAATCGTCAGCGTCGCAAACTGTAGCATCAACTGGCATCCTTGAAAGGCAGTCTGCGTCCGCGTGTTTCCTGCCGCTCTTGTACGATACCGTGAAGTTGTACTCTTGCAGCCGGAGGGCCCAGCGTGCTAGACGGCCTGACGGATCCCGAAGGTTGATAAGCCAGCACAAAGAATGATGATCTGTAACTACTTGGAAAGGACGACCGTATAGGTATGAGCGGAATCGCTGCACAGCGAAGACGAGTGCAAGGCATTCTTGTTCGGTCACAGTGTAATTGCGTTCCGGCTTACTTAAAGTACGACTGGCATATGCGATTACGTGTTCCACTTGATTACATCGCTGTATGAGGACTGCACCTATGCCAATGCCGCTTGCGTCGGTGTGAACTTCAGTCGCCGCAGAAGGATCGAAGTGCCGCAGGATAGGCTGCGACGTGAGCAAGAACTTCAGTTGGTTGAAAGAAGTTTCACAATCAGGAGTCCATTCAAAACTAGCACCTTGGCGGAGAAGACAGGTCAGTGGAAAGGCAACTTCTGCAAAGGCGGGAATAAATCGGCGAAAGTAAGAGCAGAGGCCCAAGAAGCTCCGAAGCTCCTTCACTGAGCCAGGTGGTTTAAAAGCTCTAACAGCCGCCGTCTTATTCGGGTCGGGCCTGATGCCATCCTTGTTGACGAGATGTCCCAGCACCAGTGTTTGTCGAGCTCCGAAATGACACTTCTTTGCATTAAGAACCAAGCCAGCATTTCGAATACATTTCAAAACCAGCTCTACCCTTTCGTTATGTTCACTGAATGTACGCCCGAAGATAACAACGTCGTCAAGATAACACATACAGATGTTCCACTTCAGGCCGCGCAGAATGGTGTCCATGAATCTTTCAAATGTAGCGGGGGCGTTACATAGACCAAAAGGCATCACGTTAAATTCATATAGTCCATCCGGAGTAACGAAAGCCGTCTTTTCTTTGTCCATTGAATGCACAGGTATTTGCCAATAGCCTGAGCGTAAGTCTATGGACGAAAAGTAGGATGCTGAATGGAGGCAGTCTAGAGCGTCATCAATGCGTGGGAGAGGGTAGACATCTCTCTTTGTGACGGAGTTTAGACGGCGATAGTCCACACAGAATCTCCAGGTACCATCCTTCTTTTTGACTAGAATCACGGGAGCCGCCCAAGGACTCGATGATTCTCGAATGACACCCTTCTGCAGCATATCACGCACTTGTTCATCAATTATCTTGCGCTCAGACGGCGACACTCGGTAGGGTTTCTGGCGGATGGGCTGTGCTGTTCCCGTGTTTATCCTGTGGAGAATCCGAGACGCGGGAATCGAGGGCGCATGGTCATGGGAAAAATCGAAAATCGCCACGTATTTCGACAAAACGTCCAGAAGCATGCGGCGTTTGTCAGTAGTAAGTGACTTGTCGATCATAGGTAAAAGTTTTGAATCGGCCGTAGAAGTATTGGCTGAGGCCCCACCTGGAGCATCACTGAGGGCAGCCACTGCCATCGGTGAGTATGTTTTGAACTTGGCAAGCTTCAGTCCTCCTGGTAGAACCACCGACTCAGCTGAACAGTTTACCGCCCATAGTCCTGTGCGTCCTTGAACGAGTGACACTATGCAATGCGGCACCAATGTGTTCTTCTTAATGCAACTGAGATGAAAGGGCTCCACTAATGCGTCGAACGCACTGTCACTGTTTTCAATGCGTGAAGAGTATACAGGAACACAGACTGCAGAGAATGCCGGCACAATGCTATCTTCACTGACCCGGAGCGCACCGTGCTCCCTGTCTGAATTCTCTAATAGTTCTCCAGGGGCAGCATCACATATGTACACCTCTCCATTTCTACAATCAACAGTGGCGCCACACATTCGAAGGAAGTCAATCCCCAGGATTATGTCGTGTGTGCTCCTTGGAAGAATCGTAAACTCTGTGACAAACACTTGATCACCCAAGCACACTTCTGCGGTACAGACACCAATGGGACACAGCGAGTTACCACCAACGCCACAGAATGTTGTTGCCTTCTCCCACAAAAACATCACCTTTTGTCCTAAACGGTGTTTAAAAGCAGCACTCATAATCGAAACTGTAGCACCAGTATCCACCAAAGCCATCGTACACACACCATCAACAAAAACTTCTACCTTGTTCTTGAACATCAACACAGACGGGGGTATTTCGTTTTGCAGCAAGTCACCAGCGACCTCACCCCCATCGGCCGCACTGTTTAGTTTTCCTGATGTGGTGACGATGGGCGGCGCCGTGGCGATGGAGACCGGTGGGATCGAGGCGCAGGAGGTGGCGTCACACTTCGATCAGAGGCAGGGGAGTTGTTGCGCCAGTGTCCGTGCCAGAAGCTGCTGCCGGGTCTTGAGTCGGTGGGCCAGTGTCCTTGAAAAGGTGGGACAGCAGGTTTATCGGTCAAGCTTGTCCACTGATCATAGCGTGGTATGCGCGAACGATCGCAATACCTCGATATGTGACCAGTCAGACCACAGTTGTAGCACACAGGCGCAGGACGAGGTCGTCGCCGTTCTTCGAAGTGTTCACGTCTGCGAGCGTTCGCGTAAGCCCGAGATTCAATGAAATCAGTTGTCGGTGGGTGGTATGGGCGTACGGAACGGAAACGTTGAGGGTACTGTGATCGCTCGTAAAAAACCGGACTTGACTGCTGAATACGCCGAGGCCCTGCAACCTCCGTTGCGTTGACGGATGGATGTTCATAAACTGTAAGCTGTGGGGCAGTGGTGTCCTGCGGGAAATAGGATGGAGACGTGGCAGCTGCCCGTTCACGTGTCATTTCGCCATGTCTGAGTAACTCTTCCCGAACAATTTGGCGGATGGTTGCCGAAAGGTCACCAGTTGAGGCCGCTTCTATGCTGGCTACTGAGGTGACATTTGCCAGACGACCAAACTTAGGCGCTATTCTGCGCTGCTTCAGGGTTTCAAACGTGCGGCAGTGCCGTACAACGTCAGACACTGAAGTCAGGCTTTCCCTGCTAATAAGGAAGTTGTAAACATCTTCTGCAATTCCCTTCAGCAAATGCCCCACCTTGTCCTCTTCCGACATGCTGGAATCGACTTCCCTACACAGCCTCAAAATCTCTTCAGTATACACGGTGCAGGTCTCACCGGATAGCTGGGCCCTCTGTGCAAGACTCTGCTCGGCAAGCTTCTTTTTTGCAGCTGAGTTGCCGAAACACTTCTTGATTTCTTCAACAAAGCGTTCCCATGTTGTCAGAATATCTTCATGGTTCTCATACCAAACGAGGGCAACATCAGTGAGGTAGAAAACAACGCGTGACAGTTGGGAGGCAGCATCCCATTTGTTGCAGTTGCTTACTCGCTTGAAATGTTTGAGCCATGAGTCCACGTCGTCATTGGCCCTCCCGGAGAAGGTTCGTGGCTCTCTGTGATACGGCCAAGAACTGCTGGGGACTGGTTCCCGAGCTTCTGTTTCGTCAGGCATGATGGCCAAAGAAGGAGGCAGGCCGGCGAGGCGACGACTCCGGCGAAATCCGAGGGGTAGCGGTCCCGTCGTTGGTTCCTATACCCAGCACCTTCCACCACTCTGTTACGACCTCAGTAGGCGTCTGGGGGTTTATTGATACACGGTTCGAGGGACGAGCCGTATCGGCGCAGGCAGATGATGATGATCTTCTTCTTCCACACCCCTTGCTTCTTTTTCCTTCTTCGTCCGGCACATACGTGGCGTAACAATATTGTAATCTAGCAAAACTACAAAAACGCTCAGAGACTTACTCAGCTCTGTAAATGAATTTCGAACACATACGCATGTTCTAAATATTTCACAGACTAGACACATCTCGAACATTTGCACCTAATTGTACTTGACAAAAAAAAAACATGTGGCACAATATAAAAAATAAAGAAACAATTGGATAAGGAGCTGAACTCGCAACTAATTCATTTTCAAAGCACCATGCAAACATGTCTCTTTGCTTGGGTGATGTGCTGAAAGCAACCTCGTTGGTAGTCTGTTGCCTTTTCTTGTCTTCTTGTTTTTCCCTGTCATCTCACTTTGGTAACACACACGCGTGCACGCAGTGCTGTGTATGTGTTTCCTTCTCTGTCCTTGCCTTGATGCGCTACAACTTCAGAACTACAAATTTTATCCAACTAGTCCACCAACGTGCCTTATCATCTTTCGTTACGCTATGCTCTACTTCGCACTGCTTAGTACTCTGCTGAAACATTGTTGTACGTAACCGAAAACACATACCTATGCGGGTCTGTAAGGAATCGAATTAAAAAGTTAACAAAACATGTACGTCATACGTTACCGTATAGCTGGAATGTAATTGTTGATTACGTGTTGTTCAGGAGATAAAGATGTTACAAATTTTATATTGCACCAGCATTTCCTTTTCATGGACTATTCGTTTAAACCACAGCAACAAAAAAAAGTTCCGTAAATGAACATGTCGGTACAGTTCAAGTAAATCCGTCAAACTATAAAGGAGATCACATGAGCACGAAGCATATCCACATAGTGACACGTGTAGCATAGCAATACAGCAACGTAGTGTCACACAGAGGCACTGTAGTTCGCGTAAAATTCAGAGCTTTACAAATAACGAATATATTAAAACAACACTTAGCTCTGATAAGTTTGATCCTCCTTCTCCGTCACTTAAAACAGCAGCTCAAAATATGGCGTCAGGAGGACGTCACAGCTTTTCTACCACCATAGAACTTTCAAACTCGCAGGGACAAATAATAAGACAGAGTTTAATACTCGACTTCATAGAACTACTTTAAACACCACTGCACTCCTTTCCGGATCCCCATTGTTGGCTATTTGTCATCACCTGTCCCCGTTTCTTTAATTCAACGTTAACAGTTGATAATGTTAGACTTGTTTTTTGAATCTTTTATCTTCTCACCGATATCATACTGTCATGGACACTTTTCTGACACGTATTATCTTATGTATACCTTTTTTTATTTTTATTGACATCTAATTTGTTACCCGCCTACTAAGAAGGCACTGTACCCTGCAGATATGCTGTCAGCGAATGCTAACAAACGCTGCAGCCGTCACGACGTTTAGACGTCAGCAGGTCACTGCGAACGCCAGGCAAACTCTTATAGGCGTCCGCCATGATGAATGGGCAAATAAACCTGGCCGCTGCGCATTGATCACTGACGGAGTTATAGGCGGCAGGAACAAGGCGCGTGCCTCCATATACTGCCTTTCGAGAGATGAAATCGATCAACGACGGATCGACCGCACAAACGAGCCACCAGTGTTTCATTGAATACGGATATCGATTGCCGATGTAGCCACCGGCAATATAAGTGCCGGCGGCCATGCTATACCTAGTTAAGATGTGGCAGCGCTAGGTGTACGTGCACACAGCCCCCCCCCCCCCCCCCCCCCGCCGCCACGCTCTCAACCACGACAGCAAATTTTCGCTGTTTACTCACAACACATGGTGGCTATGCTACGCGCCGCGGGGAAGGGCATGTTGCGCGTAGAAAATTAGGTTTGCAGAACGCAACGCGGCTAACGTGGAATGCGTCTGTGGCTACTAGCTGCGGAGAAGAGCTCCTCTGCTCTCCATGAGCGCAAGGAGGCTTTAACGATCAGCTGAGCTTCACGTACACTTTTGTCACGCAGCTGTACTTCTGGCGGGCTCAGCGCATAGGTCGCGGTGATCGCAGTGTGTCTCCGAGCGTATACCAGAGCACCGTGGTCGCAAGTTCTTGGGGTATATATGTAGCCTTCGGGCGTTTCTTGGAATAAAAGACGGGTCATCGATACATTTGGCAGAGCTTATGTAAATGTACGGCATAGCGCAATAATCAAAAGCATTTACGAAAAAATTTCGCACACTATACTCAAGAGGTTTAGTTGAAAAATAGTTGAAAAAAATTATAAGCACGTTCTTCACATGAAAGCCATTTCGTAATTATTTATGTGGAGCCTTAGGGGTGTATGCGAAGTTTTTTGTTCAGGGGTAGCAAACCAGATGCTAATATCGGATTAACTTCCCGGCCTTCCTTTCTCTCTCTCTCTCTCTCTCTCTCTCTCTGTCTCTCTCTCAGGGGTGGGAGGTACGTTCTAGAAATGGTGATTCCTGCTTACGTCACTGTGTGGAGTCGAAGAGGACATCGTGCACAAGCTTTCCGTCGTGGCAGAGAAAAGCAGAGTGGAAAGTGAGAGTGGGGAGCCGCTATCTTATATATTAAAACAAAAAGGCTACCTAAGGAAGTCACGTTCTAAGAAGGATAGATAACAGATAGATGGGTGGGAAAATTCGGCATATCCCACGTACCTTGGGAATCGATGTTATGCGAAGCATGCGGAGCGAAGGTGACCATGTTCTAATTTTCTTATTTAGCGACACGTTACTGAATTGCGCTAAATATACGTATAAATGTTGTTCAAACCGGCATATGTTGAAGAGTCGCACATGTTTATATAACAAGTTGTTAGCACTTGTGCAACGATGCCTACAGGAACATGAGTATTAGCAACACAAGAACCGATAAGCGGATATCACGGTAAAGCTTGTGCTAGCGAGCTTGGTAGCCCTCAACAGTGGTAAAATCTACTTCAGATAGATAGATAGATAGATAGATAGATAGATAGATAGATAGATAGATAGATAGATAGATAGATAGATAGATAGATAGATAGATAGATAGATAGATAGATAGATAGATAGATAGATAGATAGATAGATAGATAGATAGATAGATAGATAGATAGATAGATAGATAGATAGATAGATAGATAGATAGATAGATAGATAGATAGATAGATAGATAGATAGGATGGATGGATGGATGGATGGATGGATGGATGGATGGATGGATGGATGGATGGATGGATGGATGGATGGATGGATGGATGGATGGACGGATGGACGGATGGACGGACGGACGGACGGACGGACGGACGGACGGACGGACGGACGGACGGATGAATACCGGGTGGATGGACGGATAGACTATAATTGCTTGAAGTACGCGAAGAAATTCTTATCATTTAAAAACTTTATTGCGGTCCCTCGGAACATGCTCCAGCTCGGTGCAGACCACTCCCATGTCCCAACAAAATTACGAGGTCTCTCTGCTGCATCGCGGGTTCGTTTAGGACTGGCCACGGTGGTCAGGGAGTCAGTTGAAACTTCGGAATGCACACCAAGAGATGTGAAAAGTGGCTGTGGACGGCAGATGGCCAGGTGGGACTACGAAATTAAAAAAAAAAACTTACGGGCTTAAAATGGGTGCAGTTCACGCAAGACCGATTGTGTTGGAGAACATTGGGAGAGGCGTTCGTCGACAGTGGGTGGAAGCCATGCTGATGCCGAACAGGATAATTAGAGTAGACAACTCAACCAATACCAAAGGTATAATTAGAGAGAACAGTGCTGTTATCGAAGTGTAAAGGCAACATTAGTTTACACTAACTATCCTAGCCATCACCTTTCTCATAATTATGTAACATTTTCGATCACTTCACAAACACTTGACACCATTAGGCAGCTATGCTACAGCGCGAGCAAATATGGTACTCAGTGGTAGAGCATGGAGCGTGAAGGACAAATTCCTTGCTCTATGCGCTTTAGCTCATGCACTGGTTAGGAGATAAGTAAAGAGTAAAAAAAAATATACCGCTGGTTGTTTGGTTGCGCTTAAATTGAAGTATCGTTGAAAGCATTAACGAGCAGTGCGCAGAATCTACGCCTACGAGCGGTGTTTTCCAGTCCTCGCATTTGTATGCGGTAAAAACTGGAATGGCGTGACATAATTATCTAGTTCACCGTGCAAGTAACACGTATACATATATGAAATCCGTTTTTTTCTGGGGGGGGGGGGAGAAGGGGCTTATAAATTTCAGCTTCATAACGAAGTGCTGCCATTGGAAACCTTGTTGTCTATACAAGAGAAGTTTTGCTCTACTTTGCAAGTATAGAAAATCTGAGTCTCCTATGCGTATGCCTCAATTGGTTAACTTGGGATGGGCAATGATTGTCTCCGGAGTGTATGAAGAAACCAAGGGTTTGAAACTCGGAGCGGACATGTCGCTTGAAACTGGGCAGGTAAGTTCCGGCTTCCCACGGTCCGGCAGGTACGTTCTCAATTTTCACATGACACCTTCGTATGGCAGTTAATCCTTTCGCTTGGGTGCACGTTAAAGAACCCCAGGTGGTCGAAATTTCCGGAGCCATCCACTACGGCGTCTCTCATAATCACATGGTGGTTTTGGGACGTTAAACCCCACATATCGATCAATTAATCCTTTCGCGGACTAACTCTTTGTTGCCAAAACAACCTGCCACTGTTACTCCCATTTCACTCCCTGGCGGCTTGGACTGTGCGTGGCGCAACGACCGACTGGTCCGTTGAAGGCACTGATTGACGCGCTGAGCGACCCCTTGGAGAGTAGGCACTTTAACGGCGCCTCGAACGTTGCACGCAAGGCGATGATGTTTTCCGAGCTTGTGACGAGATTTTTGTGTATCCATATCGCGTGCAGTATGAAGGCGGCGGCTTTTCTGCCCAGGACAGCTGACGCATATTGCTTGCTCGCGCTCGCTGCTCGCGTTGCATCAACGCAACGTCCCAAAATATGTGGGTCGAGTGTACGTTCCCTGCGAAAAAGAAGAAAAAAACGGGGCCGGTAGACTCGCGAAGGCGAACGAAGGCTCGTGACTCGATTGGTGCCCGTCTGCTGATTGAAAGCCGCATGCCACTGTAGGTGACGATGGCCCCCTCGCTTCGTTGGGTGCGCTGGCCAAATATTTGCTACCTATAGGTGGCCAGCACTGGCGCATTACACTTTAGCGTGGCTCGGTGAAGACGCCGACAGAGAACAACAAAAGGCGGAACGCTAGAAGTCAGGCGCAGAGATAGCAGAAAAAAAAAAGCACAATCAGAGGAAGTGGCCGAAGGGGAAGCCAGCGAAGCCTTCTGGGTTGACAAAGAGCGACGACCCCTCCTGCTAGTTCGGCCACTCGACCTGGTTTTTCTGCGTGGGCCGTTGTATGACGGCCGTATACTCACAAGCAGCCCACTGCGACGACGTGCGCGCTTCCTCGGGTGCGGACTGACGCTGCTCTTTATAGTGCCTCCCTGCTGTTCCTTAACTAAGAGCCCGACGCCAACGCCTGTGACTGTACTTTTTTTTGAGTGTCTTGTTGTCTTCGCTTGTCACCTATACGATCGAAAACGCAATTTCCTCTCTTATGTGTTTTTCACGTTGTTCTCTCGTTGTTGGTCCTCTTCACCGGATTCTGTTGTTCGTGTTTCTTTAACGATACCTTTTCTTTATTTCTTTTGGGGGATGCAGGGCGCTTTCTTGCATGTCTTTTTGCTAATTGTTCCGGAGCCCACGGCGTCTCTCATAATTATATCCTGGTTTTGAGACGTAAAAGCCCAGATATTATTATATTTTTTGCTAATTCATGTTTACTGCAGGACATCTTTTACGCGAAGTGTTTACTTGTCAACGCAGTTTTAGTCGCTATCATTGTGGTGGTTTGTGGCCGTCGACTGTGCCACTGTGCCGCTATAAGTGAGATGACACCACGGAACAGCGTACTTGTGTTATACATACATACATACATACATACATACATACATACATACATACATACATACATACATACATACATACATACATACATACATACATACATACATACATACATACATACATACATACATACATACATACATACATACATACATACATACATACATACATACATACATACATACATACATACATACATACATACATACATACATACATACATACATACATACATACATACATACATACATACATACATACATACATACATACAGAAAGGAAGGCAATCTTGAGGGCCCACTTCCTTGTTTGACAGAACCTTAATGAACACAAACACATAGTGAAGCTATATAGAAGGTACAGATGACGTTAGTTTTACTGTTTGATATGTATAGTAGCAATAGCAATTTGGATGCGTAGAAATGTAGGGGGCGAAGCGACAACTTGGCTGCCGGCAGGAGTCGAACCGGCAACGTTCGGATAACGCGCCCGCTGCTCTTAGGAATTCTAATGTGGTGGTCATCCCTGAATCCACATGTTTGTGGACATGAAACTTGGGAGTGTTAGAACCACTCGTAGCAATGGTGGCCGGTGCATTGTATCTTTTTGCAATATGGCGTCACATAACGCCTGAGCCTCTAACGAGTGGCAGCTGACTAATTGTCCATCGCAAACTACCTGAACGTATCAAATCTACCGGAAAGAGTCATTCGGTATGAGTGACTGAGGGAAGAGAATTTCAGAGGGCCCATTTCTTCGTTTCACACAACCTTAATAAAGATCAGGAAATAATGAAGTGAAGGAAGTAGATTAAGCTCACACACGTATTCCCCTGCAGTAACGTACACTAATCTATCGCTATGAGAAGACCAGGGAAAATTTAGCGCATGTACTTTCTTTTATTTAAGTTACATTGTGAATCACTTTTTATTATGCCCCCCTGCTTGGTCTTTCGACCGCAGTATTCTGTAATTAAATAAAATAAAATAGCTGAAAAGAGGACGCATGGATAGGTCAATCAGTTGATAGTGAAACGCAGCATCACATGAACGTCAGCGGGTTCAACTTCCACCAATTGATAATTTATCTTTTTTTTTTCACGTCGCTTTCGGACATTTTTTGCTTTCGCACTTTGAAAATGCAGGTCGTATTACCCGAAAAGTTTTATTCATACGTTTATAGTCTTCTGGCTTGATATATTTGTTCTCAGAAACAATCAAGCTCTTTATAATTCCTTGCTTCTCAGATAGCGCATTACTACAAATATAAAAGTATAATCAACCTGCAGCAACGCAAGCAAATTCAAGTGAGTTACGTCTAAGATGCCGCAAAATTCTTCGAATATCTGTTCATATCAGATATACACAGACAAAAAAACTACATTTTTCGCAGTAATATAGCAGGCGTTCAGTGAATGATTACGATAGTCAGAAAAACGTTTCTTTGAAAAAATATGGTTATGCCATCATCGCATAGCGTTTCTACGCCGCAGAAAATGAACGCTTCCCTTTGTGTAGTAGTCTCACTTGCACAGCTGCATAGAGCTCATTATCTGTTTCGAAATACGCGTTCATGTACACTTGTACGTTGTGCAGAATACATCAAAGCATGCGTTCTAGTTTCCATTCTGGGACACAATAATGGTATTTTCGCAAGGAATCAAAATCATTACCTTAAGCGTATTCATATCAACACAGTGCTAACAGGATTGATTGATTTGATTGATTGATATGTGGGGTTTAACGTCCCAAAACCACTTCATGATTATGAGAGACGCCGTAGTGGAGGGCTCCGGAAATTTCGACCACCTGGGGTTCTTTAACGTGCACCCAAATCTGAGCACACGGGCCTACAACATTTCCGCCTCCATCGGAAATGCAGCCGCCGCAGCCGGGATTCGAACCCGCGCCATGCGGGTCAGCAGCCGAGTACCTTAGCCACTAGACCACCGCGGCGGGGCCACAGTGCTAACAGGAGCTTCTTGCTAATAATTTGTTTCCTGCTTTAATGATTTAAAACGCTTTTGAAGAGGCGCTATTGTAGAGACATTACGCGGATATGCTATTAATCCTGTAGCAGGCGCTTTTCGTGCTCCATTTATTATATTTGTTCTTTTTTCATAGCAAGCGCAGTGTATACAGCGTAAAGTAAACGGAACAGTTGAGACTCGCATTCATGGACACAACCCGCAAAAAAGAGAGAGATATATGGTATGAAAAAAGGGCATGAAGGTTAACCAGAAAGCAAGTTCTGGTTTGCTACCCTGTACGGGGGAAAGGGAAATGGGAGACAGAAAATTAAGAAAAAGGGAATGAGAGAAAACGAGCGGGACGGAAGCGAAAACACACAAACACACTAAAATGTCACAAGCGTTCGACGAGGTGGTTCGATCGCAGAAACTTCAGGAGGGCCTTCGTCGCTTTTCGGCGTGAAACTCGATCATTCCGGTATTGTAAAATTAATTTTTCGGAAAGCCGCTGGTTGTCGAGGCGTGCAAATACTACTGACATGGACTGTCTCTGACAGTTGTACTGAGGGCACTGACACAAAATATGTTCGACGGTTTCGTCAGCGCTGCAATGATCACACGCAGCACTGTCTACCCGTCCGATGCGGCACAGCCCGCAAAACACCTGTAGCATAGATACAGGTTCCTTTCCTACTTTAGTTTTAATGTCGCATGATTACTCTTCTATTCAGAGTTAACCTGGTTAACCTAGCCTGACCTAGTTTGAATTAACCTAGCCTGAATGCGGCACAGCCCGCAAAACACCTGTAGCATAGATACAGGTTCCTTTCCTACCTTAGTTTTAATGTCGCATGATTGCTCTTCCATTCAGAGTTAACCTGGTTAACCTAGCCTGACCTAGTTCGAATTAACCTAGCCTGAATGATCGAGCCAAGAAACGCTAATTAAGTTAAAGATGGACGACATGGCGCTGTGGCCAGCGCACAGCAACGGCAGCACCTGTGAACCATGTTTTTGGTATATTGAGGTTCTATGGAGAACCCAGGGTTAGACTGCCCAATGGAGACATACAATACTAGAAAAAAAAACTGAATGCCATATCTGTAATACATCTATAACGATTGTTGTAGCGTGACAGCAGAAATCGACAAAGGGAAAAGACGAGCGCTTGTTGCCGTAATGTCCTCGCGCTATAACAATCCACATGTCATACTAACTAGCCCAAACCGCCGCGCTTCTAAGTCACATCTATAACACTGTTTAAATTGCATATATAGTTTTTCAGACTTGCCCCGCCTGCCTCATTAAAAAATCTGTTTGGTTCTGCACATGTCCCAAAAGTTTATATATTGCCACATGGTACGGCACTGTCATTAAAGATGCTGAACGTTTACCAGCCGTGTCACCGCTCCATCCATGTCAACGTGCTTCGTTGGTGGCTAGAGAAGTAAGACTAGTACAGCACCCACCTCATTAACTTCTACGCCTCGTAATTTTTTTCCAAATTAAGTACTAGGTAATTTTCATAGAAATGTGAAAGTTCGTGTATAGAACGTCTTGTCTATATTGTGTGGGGTCGAAACTTCCGGAGCCCTCCACTACGTCTCTCATGATCATATATTCTTATAATGGATTCGGGACTGTCAACCCCACATATCATCATCATTTATAGTGAGTGAACCTATTCCCATTCCAATGATAATGTTGTTTATTTGATTGTGAAAACTTTTTTATAGTTAGGCTATTTCCTGCAATACTTTTTCGAGCTACTGTTCAGAATTGCAGCTTTACGAAATAAGGCCGAACTTCTCGCGCGTCATGTATGTAAAACACCTATCTTACGTTTACAGTACGCGTTTGGCGTTTACTTGCAGAAGGCTAGGACGGGCAGCCAGTGATTTGATTGATTTGTGGGGTTTAGCGTCCAAACCACCATATGATTATGAGACACGCCGTAGTGCATGGCTCCGGAAATTTCGACCACCTGGGGTTCTTTAACGTGCACCCAAATCTGAACACACGGGCCTACAACATTTCCGCCTCCATCGGAAATGCAGCCGCCGCAGCCGGGATTCGATCCCGCGACCTGGGGATCAGCAGCCGAGTACTTTAGCCACTAGACCACCACGGCGGGGCCAGCCAGTTTATATATATATATATATATATATATATATATATATATATATATATATATATATATATATATATATATATATATATATATAAGGCGCTGACTGACACTCCCGCGTTAATTCACATATAAACCCCATAACCCCATAAAGTGGCTGGTGGGATAGCTGTCGTGGTAGCCAAGTGGTAGAGCATCGAACGCGTCATTCGAAGGTCGCAGGTTTGGATCCTGCCCACGGCAAGTTATCTTTTCACCCACTTTTCTTCATATTTACTTACATTACAATTTGGTCTAATATCTTCCCCTATACTTTCCTTGGCATTATTGTCTGTTAGATCTCATTAATAGTGTGTAAAAACACAGAAGAATGAGCCCTTAGGTATACACTTTTTTCCATATATATATATATATATATATATATATATATATATATATATATATATATATATATATATATATATATATATATATATATATAATTTCTCGACGCTTCTTCTCCATCTTCTAAATCAGGAACGTACGCATGGATTTCACGCCTTGTGTGTAAATCCCTGTAGGGTAGTTTCTCATCGGTCTACGTATGTAAGATCTGCGTGATTGGGCGGACCCGGCCCTCCTTTTCCCGGTTAGCCGGCCCCTGTTCTTACGAATGCCCCGCCGCGTTGATCTAGTGGCTAAGGTATACTCGGCTGTTGACTCGTAGGTCGCGGGATCAAATCCCGGCCGCGGTTGTTGCGTTTTCGATGAAGGCGAAAATGCTGTAGACCCGTGTGCTCATATTTGGGGGCTCGTTAAAGGCCAACTCGGCGATTTTTGGACCATGTCAAGGTTATGGTGTTTCTATGTTACCGAGACACTCTTGTCACGAGCCCAATAGCTGAAACGCTCGGAAAATTTGAGAATAATTTTTAATAAGCGAAAACTGTGCAATACCGATACCGAAACCCAACCAAGCGCCCTGTCTGCGTATGACGTACTATTTGGTAGAGCCAGAAGCCGTATACTGGTTCCACCGGCGCGGAGTATGAAAACTGTGGAAGCCAGTCCAGCGAGGCGCCAGCCAAACACCACAGAGGAAGGAAGAAAGCATTCCCGTGCTATACCCGTGCCAAACACCGCCGCCGTCACCTTGTGGAAAGCACAATAAACGCTGTAGCGGCCGATGTAGTGATGCCATTTGCTGCGTCACTTCCGTGGATATACCAAACATGACGTCACACAGACAGAGTTGCCAATAATTCTGGCAAGTGAGGTGAGCTTTTCGAGGCAATTTTTAAAATTCATTTGCAAACGATCAGTGCATCACTCAAATCTGTGATGTGGCATAAAGGACTAAAATGCGCAAAGGAACATACCCAGCGAATTTCATCGTGATTCCTTGACCTCGAAAAATCGCCGGAGTTGGCCTTTAAACAGCCTCAGGTGTTCGAAATTTCAGAAGCCTTTACCTACGGCGTCTCTCATAATCCAATGGTGGTTTTGGGATGTTAAAACCCGTGTATCAATCATGGTCTTACGAATTGTGTTGACCTTGAACGAATTTCCTTACGCCTGACCATGATCACGTAGAATTCTGGGTATTTTCCGGGGCCCTTTGCTCAACTCGGAGCACTAAGAAGAGAGGCGCACGTATACTTAGGGGTCCCACATTCTACTCGTCTTACTCTCTGTTTATCTCTCACTATTTAGCCTCAGTTTCTCGTTAACATGATCAATGTTCTTGGCTTTTCGTCGTGCGGGCACTTCCTGCCTCCACAAAGGTGTCGAGGGAGCTGCACACGGTGGAAGCAGCGCTTGCGACGCGACGATTAATTGCTCACTCTCCAGCGCACCTCGCACACCGTTTTTCAATCCGCCGTTGCACAAGTCAGAAAGTTTGAGACTTAGAAAAAAAAAGGAAGAAGGCAAAGGAGGGGCGATCCGGCGTGACAGCGAAAGGGTGTGGACTCACCGATGGGGCGCGCCATCCATCAAGCCGACGCTGCCGTCGGTTTATTGTCGAGTGAAATGAGAAACGCAAATAAGAATGAACTAAAACGGACCCACGGGAATTAAGCCGGTGGCTGAAGACGAGAGTCACAGCGTTCTACGTTGGAACGTCGCGACGTCCACTGAGGCGCGAGAACAGGCACAATATTAATAATAAAAAATGTATATATCGGCAGTTCAGACACCAGCGTCTATCAAGCAGCAAGTTTTTTTTTTTTTTCGTCGTTAAAAGCCCCCTCGGGAGATACCCGGGCAGCGAGGGGTCGGGCACGTAAGGCTCAAAATGGCGCGCTTGTTCTCGAGCCCCCCCCCCCAAAAAGGGTATTTTTCTTTCTCTCGATTCAGGTTTCTTGCGCAAGGGAGTGAGTGCCACCTTAATGCTGTGTGCACAAGAGATCAGTGCCACATTCGTCGGCACACGGTGTCACTGCACCGCGCAGCTTGCTAAGCACCCGACAAGCCAACGGCCGCTGCCATCCGTCACCGAAACGCGGTTTCGATCCACTTCGGGCCGCGACCACAAAGGGGACCACCGAGTGTGTGACTCCGCGATCGCTTTTCTCCTTGCTTCTTCGCCGTTCCCCCTTTCTGTCCTGCTCGCGCGGTCGCTCTCGAGGCGAAAATGCGATCGGCAAACATTCGATCCCATTTAATCTCCTTCTGCCGCCGCTGCCACGTCCGGACGACAGCGGACGACGCGAGGTGGTGGCCTTGGAACCGCAAGGCGAAAGTCGCAGCACCCCGTGCCTCTTTTGACGTCGCCTCCGCCGTGACATCGATGTGACAGGTCGCGACCGCCGATTTTCGCTTTCTCTTCCCGCCGCATACAGAGAAGCTGCCTTCGCTTTCATATCGGACGTATTCTCGGCGCCGGCGAGGGAGAGACAATGAGGCGCCAGCAGCAGTGCGGTTAGCGTAATGCCAGAGATGCGCATGATGACGTAGGCTACCCGTCAAATGGTGCCGTTGTACAGTGCGGTTGCAAGGGGATCCCGAGAAATGACACCGCGCATCCGACGTTGTTGCGCGGGGCTCTAACACATGGTGCACCAGCAGCAGCCGCAGAAATGGAAGCAGCGAGCCAAATCCCGTTTGCCAGCGCTCCTCGCTCCCACCCCTTTCTTGAACGCTGGCTGTTTCGGAAACAGCCCTGGTAATTGACGCGGCCTCGACGGCGGTAATTGCACTCCCGAGGAATGTCACGATGTCAAGAGAGCTTCGAGGTTTTCTCCGCTCGAGAAAGCTTGACAGTAGCCATTACGGAAAGAGAATGAAGACGCAACATGATAAAAAATGCATTAGTCTTTCTTTTTCTTCTTTTTTTTTTTGCTTCTTGGGTGTGAGGTTGAGCATGAGAGTTGGACATTATCTCTATTGCATTGATGAATCCGTCGTCACTTCATGCTGAAGGATCGATGCAAGCATCCTTTTTCTAGTCATTGAACCATTTGGAAAGTAAAAAAAAAAAAGATCGCCAGCGATTTTGCAACACCTCTCTAATGCGAATTCTGAGCGTATGCTGGCTTATTGTTGGGGCAATGCCAACTGTGTTTTGGGTTCTGGCTATGCGCAGTTGTAGCAGCGGGTAACGTTCGTTACATATCGTCACAGCAACTGCGAGAGCTCTAGTGACACCACTCTCTCAGCTTTTCAGGCGTCGCGAATCAAGCGAAACACCGACGGCCCCATCGCGACAAGCGAAGCCAGCCGCAGCGGACGTGCCAGCCCTGCATGCGCCCGAGCTCCGGCCGAGAGGCCAGCGCACCTGTAATGGTTCGCCTCGTGCTACATCTGACGAAGCACCTGTGGAGGAGAGAAAAAGCGAGTATTAAAGCAAGAGATGAAATGCAAAGAGGCTATCCAGGCTAACAGTGTGGGTGAATACTCTGTTCTGGATGATATTGTTACGTCTACGAGGGGTTTATTCGAAGCAGATGTAACGGTCGACTTGACGGTATACCGCAGTGAACGCGAAGCAGCGAGCTCTTGCCACCAACCGAACGTCCTCTTCTTCTGCTACCACCATGTTCCCCGCTACAAAGGTGCACATACCTAAATTACACATGTGGTAACATTATAATGGCAGATATGGAGTGATATACAGAGCGCACATTACAACGTGCAAACACACGCCACAAACAGGCAACATGTCAAGTGACTGAGACAACTTACTGACACCATATCCTTTAAAAGTAATATGCTATTGGCCTTTGTTTCAGGGGAGGGGAAAACTGAGCACGAGCAGTCGCGTGTTCTTCTAGATTTGTGTCCGATAGTGGTGAGTTCTATCCCGGCTGCGGTGGTCGCATTTAGATGGAGCCGAAATGCGACCAGGCGGTCAACGTTTCCGAAGCTCTTCACTACGGCGTGCCTCATACTCATATCGTGGGTTTCGGTGCGTGAAACCTCAAATATTACTATTACTTGTAGCTCTCTGATTGGGCATCGTAGTCCACTTCTTTTTACGCGGCATTTAGCTGAGTCAACGTAATAAAATATGTAAATGAAACCACACACACACACACACACACACACACACACACACACACACACACACACACACACACACACACATATATATATATATATATATATATATATATATATATATATATATATATATATATATATATATATATATATATATATATATATATATATATATATCGTGGGAGGGTCCTTGGCATTCCTTGACATTCCTTGACATTCCTTGGTATTATTGTCTATTAGATCTCAATATATTGTGTCAAAACACGGAAAAACGAGCCCTTAGGTATACACTTCTTCCCTTATTCATTTACGAGGGTCTCGTACTGGCAGGCTTGGTGCCGTTAGGGTGTATACGAGGGACTATTGGTCAGCTGCTGCCAGCTCGTAATAAGTTCACGT
The DNA here is from genome assembly GCF_013339725.1 of Rhipicephalus microplus. Lineage (NCBI taxonomy): Eukaryota > Metazoa > Arthropoda > Arachnida > Ixodida > Ixodidae > Rhipicephalus > Rhipicephalus microplus. The sequence continues at coordinate 205,986,289 of NC_051165.1, forward strand.
GCTACGTGACGCCATACAGGCTCATAAAAAGAGTGCGGCACACTCGCTGCCATGGCTACAGGTGGCACTGACTGACACTCCCACGTTTAAATTCACATAAAAAGCCAATAAAGTGACTGGGGGACTAGCCTCCGTGACAGCTCAGTGGTAGAGCATCGAACGCGTTATTCGAAGGTCGTAGGTTCGATTTCTGCTCACGGCAAGTTATTTTTTCACCCACATTTGTTTCTTCTTATTGACATTACATTGATTCTAATAACTACATTCCTTCGCGTTATTGTCTGTTAGATATCATTAATATTGTATATATATATATATATATATATAGATATATATATATATATATATATATATATATATATATATATATATATAAACAGGACATTCACCTCCCCTGCCCTAGGAGAAAACCTTGCTCCTGTTAATCTGTGAAAGTTTGTCCACTATATATCATTTGACTCCCGTTGTTATAAATGCATTCGGCAAACACATCACGACATACATTTTTTATGCCATATTTGCGTCGTTAACATGTGAATACATGTACGTATGCAAATACAAATGCTATATGTGTTCTCTGAAATGAGCTATCGAACGGGTACTATAGCATGCGTGTTACTCAAACGGTCGAATGGCGCACTCATTAGGCTAAAGTGAAGAGAAGTCATGCAAGCGGAATGATCACGCACGCCGTATAGATAGATAACATACACTGCGAGTGTTGGCAAGTCGGAAATCTCGTTACCGATCGACTCTAGTTTTAATTTGATTTCACGCTGGAACGTCTTTCAGATGGGACTTTCGTGTGCCGCAAGCAGCCTTTCTCCACCATTACAGTTATTTTTCTCATGTGCTCGTTCTTTTTTTTTTCTCAAAGTTTTTGAATTCAAGAAAACGTGGAGCTTGTTACCTTACAGTTACATTGCGAAACGTAACGCTTCAGATCGGCAAGTGAAGCCATCTTATATGCGTGACGCGCACTGCGCATATTGCACGACTTAGCAGTGAAACCACGGTATATGGGTGTCGAAAGCGTTTGCAGCTTCAAGAAATTTCAGGCTATTTACTCGTATTTACTCGTGCAAAGAGGAATCGTGACAAAATGCGAGAGAAGATTTTGCTAGAAGACTGCACTCGTTTCCAAGAGAATGCTTTTCCATCCCGTTAAATTGTGCAAGGAACCACTTCAGCGCGACGAACTAAGTATCTGCATGCGTCCTGTAATGTGGCATCGACAGACTTTAAACTGGTCAATACTCCGTCTTGTAGCTTTGGAGGAATGTACCGCGTAGCGTTCATGTGACATCCACTGCAAGAAAAGTAAGAATACGAGAAAACAGGGAACTATTTAATAATAAAGTTTAGATTATCTTACGCAATTAGAAAATCTTACTTAACGTAATGCATAGGGATAAATGCTCGCTGATTTTTTTTACGCGCTATCGTGATATGGTTTATAACTCTTTGAAATTCCTGAATAAGTACGACCGATATTGAACGTAGCAAGACGAAATAGAGCTTACGCTCTTCAATCCTTTCTTATTAGCCTAGATAAAGATGCTTATGCCGAGACACCATCGCCTATAGAACTGAATCGGGGTGATATTATCACGAGGTCGAAGATAACAGATACGTCTCTTGACAGTGCAAAACGACAAGTTGGGCCAGTTGGTTGGGATTCATTTTAACGGGATAGCGCTAAAGTGCTCATTTCGCATAAATTTCGGCGTCGACGGTTGGGAGCTAAAAATCATGAAGCGTGAAACATTGGTAGGACACGAATGAAAAAAAAAACGAACACAGCAACCTAGTAGTAGTTACAACTACTCGCTTCCTTGATTATTGCTTCCGTAGTTGCACTCTAACTATGTATGTGCTGCGCTGTTCGTATTTTCTAGAAAAAAGCCATCATCTTGGCCTGACCGAGAAATGGAGATTTACAGATATAAGATAACTAACAAAGAATTCCGACGTTGAGTATGGATCGAACCCAGGTTGTTTGCGTGGGGAGTGAGTGTCGTACCACACAGCCACGCTTCTGCTCGTGGAGACAGTGAAGATAACTTCCTATGCCTGAAAATGCAGTGAACGTAACTTTTATGCCTTACAAATACACGCGTCCTTCGCAAATGCTTCACAACACAACATCAAATATTGCCGTAATACTGCGTCGTACAAGCGTACATTCCCGTCGGTCGTCCGAACATGGGATTATCACAATGACTTCACAGTTTAAAGCCAGTCACCCGCTACAAAATGCACACATGTCACTGCACGCTTCAGTCCACGTGGGTGCAACTTCAAAAAGAGTTCATGCACCAAGGACATGGCCTCTCTGCCCCGGCATGAGAGCAGCCAGCATCGGTATTGAACTGAACCTCAGGACCTCGATGAAGCATTTCATACCACGCCACAGTAAGTGTTTGAAGCATGCACTAGAAACAGAATGTCGCTATCACGTTCAACTCTCAAGGGTGAAGCATAAGGGTCCCCCGATTATTTGTACTCGGTTACTGCACAGCGCTGACGAGGACAAAAGAAGGAAAACGAAGAACATGGCGCTCTTCCTCCAGTTCGTTTTTCTTCTGTGAGTGTTGCACTGTAACCGACTCAATTTCTCAATTTTAAAACAGATTTAAAGTCTTCTCAATATAAAAACAAGTCTTCTCAATTTTAAAACATGATTTATCTTTCTTTAAAAGCTATTGAAAAAGATGAAATAACAATGGTAAAAAAAGAAACGCTTAAGCACGCGCAAATAATATAAGAAAGAATGAAAGAAACAATCAATGGCAATGATAATTTAATCCATAGTATTAAGCACGTGTCGGCACTTATACCTGAGGAGCCCTCTTTACTAGCAACGTAAATGGTCATGTTCTAAATAATGTTTGAAGTGACGATGATTGTTTGCATTCCCAGTGCCCTATATGTTTGAAGCTGAGCTCTTTCAAGTAAGGCTATTTCAAGAAAGTAAAAGAGAAGTTGAGGTTATTCCCCGGACTTTCCTATTCATGCGAGTTTTGTAGCTAAAAGAGAAGTGGCTACCCAAAACAGTGAACAAGTAAATTTGAAAAGGGAAGTATTCACCACACCAAGTCAAAAGCATCAAAACACGGCTTGGACGCTTCCAGGTTATCTTCAAACAATACGTCGCTTTTCAAACAAAGCCTCTCAGGGCATTCAAGAACGGTATTTCGACTTGGTCATTAAGCCATGACAATGAAGATCCAGATGATTGTTTTTATAATGCTTTTCATGACCACGTTGCTAAACGTACAGAGTAATATTTTTATCTGCCTCTATACTGAAGTGTAATGTCGTGGTCATGACGCCCCACAAGTTGTGTAATCTCCCCAACATTTACGACTATTTTACTGTGCGCATTTGGCCTGAGTGTTTGCCGCAGAGCACAAGGGCATACTGTTCACTTGAGCACACCACCCATCGCCCCGCTGCGGTGGTCTAGTGGCTAAGATACTCGGCTGCTGACCCGCAGGTCGCGGGTTCGAATCACGGCTGCGGCGGCTGCATTTCCGATGGAGGCGGAATTGTTGTAGGTCCGTGTGCTCAGATTTGGGTACACGTTAAAGAACCCCAGGTGGTCGAAATTTCTGGAGCCCTCCACTACGGCGTCTCTCATATTCATATGGTGGTTTTGAGACGTTAAACCCCACATATCAATCAATCAGTCAGCCCACCATCCATCGATTTTTATACACAAGGAATTTATACACAAAATAAACCTTGTGACTTCCGTAATAACGTGAAGTTCAACAGTCGCTTGTGTAGGGGAACAGCAGAGCTTCAACATGTTTTGTGCGTTCAATAGTGGTATACCGACGGGTATACTCTGGGGTATACCTAGTTAACCGGTAATCTCTGAGCTGTATCTGGGGCAAGATACATATCATTCAACTTATACTATAGATTTTTTTCGCGTCAGCAAGCTATTAGCACACCTGAAATACAAATTTACCGCGATTTTTACTATGATATGATATAAGATATAATATGGTACAATATGAGTTTTAATTGTAACTTGACTTAACTATACTGAATAATGACAACGTAGCACTAACCTCATAGTCGCTGTGAAATGAAATACCTTAATCACTCCCGCTTTACCAATAAAGTGATCGAAGGCACTCACGTGTCCGTGATGACGTGTGTAATTCATGTCGTCTCTGAACCCTTCAGGACAAACTCAAAAATTTATTTAAATGAGACATTTTAGTTCCTCTATTTATCTCGATATTCCCTATGTATTCGTAGAGTCGCATCCTCACAAAGTATGTAATTCGTCGATGTTCGGATTCGTCGAAACTCCCACGTTGTGCTGTATAAAAGAGGCATATATTATTATCTCTCTCACATCAACGTGTAGCTACCTACATCGCAGTTTAAATGCGAGCGCTCTCAGCGTTTCAGCGAGTTTCAAATGCGTCGTCATTGCGTGGGACGCGATCTCACAGCTCGAACTGACGGCGCAAACTAGCGATGGATGAAGGGGGAAATGCTGGTGGGGCAGGGGTGCGGGGTAACGTGGGTAGCGTCAGGCGATAATCTTCGCCGGCTCAACCCTATACGCAACGAACGGGCTGTGCGACCACCGATCGAGTGGGTTTCGCACCGACATTTTTAGGCTAATGCCGTCAACCCCATCAACCGTGGTCTATGCATATGATTCACCGCACGCTCTGCGAATTCGTTTCACACCGCAATGAAACGGTGCCAGTTGACAACGCGTAGCGACTCTCTCTTAAATGCTGCTAATCTGGTGCTTACGCCCTAGCGGTGGTATATAGATGGCAAGCCGAAGTTCCCGAGGGACCTACGTCGAACCCTTGCGTGCCTAAAAGAGATCGAGTTGTTGAAGTACTGCGTTGACAGCGGGTATCCCACGCCACCGCGCTTTCAAAGCTGTACTGCAATCACAACACAGGCCAAATTGCTTTGCGCGAATTGCAGGTGGGCCGAACGCCGAGGTTTTCGATGGGACATGCATTTAGTTGATTCACAATAATATATTATATCAATTTCTCCTTTTCCTCTCTTCTTTTTTTATCTTTTGCGACATGAAAGAGAAATCAACTAACTGTTACATTAACTAAAATCACGATAGCTGCTGTTACATTGGTTCACTAGTGCAAGCATTTGTCAAGAACCTAAAGTGGCGTACAACGTATAGTTAACCCGAGGAATGCTTGGTGAACTGCAAATATGTGGCAATTCAGCTAGAATAAAAATTGTGGTTAGTACCTGATTTTATTTAAACAAGCTCGTTACGACTTGCTTCGGCTTTCAAGCTTTGTACGTTGGTCCTCTTCAACGAGATATTGCACTACAATTGCAATGGCTGTCAGCGCTGATGTAATCATGCGCAGATGTTTATTGCCTTATTGCATTTTTCTCCGCTATTCTCGCCATCTTTATTTTCCTTTCTCCCTCCTCTTAGTGTCTGGTAGCAAACCGAATGTTATAATTCTGGATGACCTCTCTGCTCTTCACTTCTTTTTAAAAATATTTTTCACCGTGCGTCTACAAGTGGATACTGGTATTACAGACACTCACTTAACCGATGGCGAAGCGCAATAAAATTATGAAAGCTGCGAAAAATTTCACGTGGTGCTACGCTTTATTGTCTCCCCTCCTACTTTCATTCTCGGCATCACATTTTTCTTACGTTCATTTCCCTTTCCCAACCCCTGACTGCACTATGCTTTACAAACAAGGATATGCTCTACTATGCTAGCGTGCCTATATATAGCCAAGTGGTTAGGACACTCGCCGTCGGATCGAGGGTACGAGCTTCCTAATCACGCTTCGGGGAGGACATTTTTTTTTTTAATCTTTCAGGAAGCATTTAACCTGCTTTGCTTCTTTCTTTCTACCTCTCTGTTTCTTCCTCTCCTTCTATTTCTCTGTGTACTTGTTTTCTCCATCCCCAGGGTTATTACTGGCCACGCCGGAGTGATGAGCAGTAGGAGTTGCCCAAATTCCGTGTCACATAACCATTCATGATGATGTGTTTTTTGTTTTTTTTCAGATTTGGGTGCACGTTAAAGAACCCCAGGTGGTCAAAATTTCCGGAGCCCTCCACTACGGCGTCTCTCATAATCATATGGTGGTTTTGGGATGTTAAACCCTGCAAATCAAATCATGTGTTTTTTTTTTTCAGTGATACGGTTTACCTCGAGATCTAGCAGCTTTCCTGTCAAAAGAAATGACGCTGCAAGGCAATTTGATGTTCTGGCATGAGTTATCACCCACATTTTTGGGGGGTGAGTTTTCAAGGGGGTCGCTTACATCCACACGACCCTTTTTTTTTTCAAATTACAACTATAAGTAGGCTCTATTATGCTGACTTTCGAGGGGGGTAGGGGGAGCATTCACGAAGGCAAACTCATTTTGCATCGAAATGACCGGCGCGTCAGAGACCACTGAGCATGTTTTGTAAGACTGCGCTCGTTATGGTAACAAGAAGAAACGCTCCGGATGGTACTAAACTGACTCGACTATAAACTGTTTTTGGTAGCCAGGATTCTTGAACTATTGCGATGTGCGTGGATGTCGCTGAATGCAAAGGAGACATTGCGCGTATTTCCCAGCTCTCTGAAATCAACAAGCGCTGTTTGCCTTTCTTCGCCCTTTTTACCGAGCCCAGGAAAGCAAACTTAATGGAGGTCTGGTTAATATCCCCACCTTCGCTCGTTTTTCCCTCCTTTCTTCTCTGAAGATAGAAACAAGGGGAATAAAAAAACACCCCTAAATCACATGAACACTCAAGCGAGAATTTCAGAGAAATATTATTCTATAACTGAACGATGTCCGCGCAGGAGTTCCCCCAGAAGTGGGCACAGAAAGCTTACAACAATGCACAACAAGAAACAACAATGCACAATGATACGGGGAAAGGCGGATTGTTGGCGGAGAACATATACTCCTTCCTTTCACCCTCGTTTTCTGTCCAATTTGTCTTACCGCATAGTACGTGCTTCATCGAGTATGCAATATAATCTCTTCTATGCTAAGCTGAATGCAAAAGCAGCCCGGCCACGTTACCTAAAGCCGCCCACTGGTGCACGCGATTACATGGTACGAACTTTCCGATTGTTGTAACGAAGCTCACCCGAAGTTAATTGACCACATCCGCAATGTGAAATCGGGATTACCGAAATGAAAATTTACGGTCTTCCTGTAGGCGACCCGCCACTACCTTGGAGAGCTGCGTCACGTCTGCGTGAACCAACTATACATTCTACTAATTTACGGACCTTCCAAATGTAGCTATTTATTATTCGCTCTTGCTACGGCACAAGAGGGATTATGGAAGTCCTACTAATCAGGCGGGGCATCATGTGCCACAGAAATTCAAATAGATGATCGTGTAATCCTACGCCAGCTTTTTTTGTAGGCAACAGCTATGCGGTACCGAGCGTCGCTGCTCTCGCTATTGTTCTGTGAGCCGACCGACTCACGTCGGACTCTGAAGTCCCGAGTTCGCAACAATCGCAAATCATGCACTTAATCGGAATCGATCGATAGGTGGGTTTTAACGTGCCAACACCACCATATATTATTATGAGAGACGCCATAGTGGAGGGCTCCGAAAATTTTGACCACCTGGGATGCTTTAACGTGCACCCAAATCCGAGCGGACGGGCCTACAGCATTTCCGCCTCCATCGAAAATTCAGCCACCGCAGCCCAATTAAGAAGAATCCCGCGATATTATATTGTTAAGTGTGTTGCTGTGTGTGTCACCGTAAACGTATCCACGCGCAGGGTTTTCAGGAGTTCTTCATTAGGAATAGTCATGTCTGACCGCAGCTCGCCCCGACCCCCTGTTTTCCGCTCGTAGGTCGAGCCTGAAACAAAACTATGAAAATGAACCAGTGACGTAAGGCCCCGCCGTTAGTACCCGGCTTTCATGTAAACAGCTCTTTGAATGCTACATTTGGGGCTCTTGGTCGCCATTATTGCCTAAGTGCATGCGTGGTTATAACCCTGCGCATTACAGAATGACATCAAAGGTCAGACTGAGTAAAGTTGTGGTGCGAAATTGGCGCCCCCTATAAATGAATAAAGAGAGCGCCCCCCCCCCCTTGTGCCCATGGCTATAGTTTGACACACACACACACACACACACACACACACACACACACACACACACACACACACACACACACACACACACACACACACACACACACACACACACACACACACACACACACACACACACACACACACACACACACACACACACACACACACACACACACACACACACACACACACACACACACACACACACACACACACACACACACACACACACCACACACACACACACACAACACCACACACACACACACACACACACACACACACACCACACACACACACACACACACACACACACACACACACACACACACACACACACACACACACACACACACACACACACACACACCACACACACACACACATATATATATATATATATATATATATATATATATATATATATATAAGAAGAAAGAAAAGTGGATGAAAAAATAACAAGCCGTGAGGTTATTTTTCCATCCACTCTTCTTCTTCTTATTTACAAATGGTTCTAATAACTTCCCTTGTACATTACTTGGCATTACTGTCTGTTAGATTTCATTAATATTGTGTCAAAACATGGACAAACGAGCCCTTAGGTATACATTTTTTCCCTTATATATATATATATATATATATACTATATATATATATATATATATATATATATATATATATATATATATATATATATATATATATATATATATATATGACTGACTAAGTCACATTTTTTATCTCTTTCATTACGCTGCAAGGTAATAGTGAGAAAAGTTTAGACAATGGATACAAAAACTTAATAACGAGACAGTGTAGCGGCGGCGAAAGTGAAAGTTATGCGTTAAAGAAAAAAAAAACCACCTTTTTCCTAAACGAATAGCCAAGAAAAAAAAAGGGGGGAGGGGGGCGGTGTTGTCGGAGCTTCAGAGGCGTCTGTTGCGGTGGTCCGCAGACAACGCGCGCGCGTTATGAATGCCATTATTCAAATCGCGGTTTTTCAAAAAACACCGCTCTCTCCCCTCTGCGTTGGCACGGTTGACACGCAATGCGTGTGCGACTGCACACCACACAGAAGCGAGCGGCCGAGTGCGCCAAACGTGTGAGAATCAAAGCGGCGGTCTAAACACGACCGTCGCTCACACTATATAACCTGTCCGCTTCTCCTTTCTCACAGTGAAATCTCCCGCGCAGAGCGAGATTGACAGCGTATGCGATGAGCGGGTGGAGGGCGGGGTAAGGGCTCGTGTGGGGAAGGGAGGCTGGAGAATATGCTTGAAGAGAGAGAGAGTGAAATGTAGAGGGAGAGTGCGAAAGAAACGTCGATGGCTGGAACGAAATAAAAGAATGTGGTGGGTAGGAAAAGTCTCTTGACGCAAGCGCGTGTTCTTTTTCCACGAATATTACTGCACCGATCTAGTACTCTCCTAAAGTAACGTGATAAAAAAAAACGTTGTTTGAGTGAGTAGCGATTCGAAAAAGAAAATACCCGAAAGGAATAGTGGCAATGAGGGGGGAGGGAAGAAACTCTGCAGCGATGTCATGCTATCTCATTTGCATTTTCGACGTAGCCTCCCTTTTTCTAATTTTAATGCACCCGATTATGATCATATTTGAGATCAGTGTGGTGACGCGAGGAACAGGGAAGGAAAAAAAAAAGGCAATAGTTTCATCGAGGCGACTGAAAGAAACGGGTCGGTTTCCTATTGCGTGTCTCTCGTATAAATAGAAAAAAAAAAGGTGGTTCTTTTTTTTAAACTGTGGGAAAGTGGAGCTTCGATTTGAGCGGGCAAACGAAAAGTTTATAAGGATATCTCATTAGCGATGCGTGAAAAGGTGGCCCCGTAGCTTTCTAGTCACGTGCCCACGAAGCCGGATCATGTTTCGCGCATGCGGTGCCGAGCAGGAGGAGGTGTCATTTGCAGCTCGTACGAGAAACGTATGTGAAGCTTATATCGGTGCACATTGAACCATATATATATACACGCTAGCGGCTCAACGGAGCGGCTCTGATTATTCCTAACGTACTCAAATTCTATCTTTTTTTCCTGCTCTTAAAAAATGAGATCATTGCAAAAACGTGGAACATAAATATAATGCGCTAATACGTTAGTTTCAGTATTATGCGAAGCGACTGCCACCAACCGCATGATCAATATTTTCCTATCTTATTTTTATCTAAGCAGTATTTGAGGAGTAATGTACGATTCTCGATGTATTAGCGCGTCATTTAAACGCAATTCCTTAATGGTCCGATCGCGCTGGAGACTTCACGACTTAATCCATGCCTGTGTGAGTACCATCGTATTCGCCAAGCCGAGCGCTGGCGTTTTATCGGGTATTTCTCCATTTTAGTGGCGCTGCCTATTTTCTACTTTCAGTAGGGAAATTTCCGTACAGATTTTTTCAACTTTCAAACGATTTGCCAGCGACCGAAAGAGACGACGTATGACGCCAGCTCCAACATCGTCCGCAGCACTGCTACAATAGTCGTTAAAGGCCTGCTGTTTTGTACCTTCACCTTGAAACTCCACGGCAGCGTTCGAAGTCGTGTTCTGACATAAACTTCGTGGCCGAATATGTACGATGGAAATGCTTTCTTGTGCCTCTGCCTATTCCGGTTTCACGAACACTCGGACTCTTCGTTCTTCTTGTGCGTGATCTTACGATTTATCTCACTCTGCACCTCGGAAAACAAGCAAGTTCTCACAAAGCGAGTCCACCTTTTGTAACAGGAGATCGACGCACCCGCCACTCTTGTGAGCAAGTTCAAAGGGAACCAGCCGAACACACTCTCTTATCTGCTTCACCGTCTTCCATGGGCGAAGGCAAGGAACGTCTCACCGACGGGCGACGGTTATCTGGTAAACCTACACCCCCGGAGAAACTGAGAGCCGAGGTCTCTTTCGGAGAAGTAAACAAGGAAGCAGCAAACACACGAACAAGCGAAGTAGACGCCTGAGGTACAGAGCTAGCCCAAGCAGCGCTGCACCTACGTCGACAAGAAAGGCGAATACTTGATAAGTGGTCGGCGCGTCATACATTTTTGTTGCAGCGCGTTCACAGCGAATCATACTTATATTCTCGAATCATTTTTTTTAAAGACGGTAGTCTTTCTTGGGGACCTTCCACGCAAAAATTTTGGTCTGTCTGTCTGTCTGTCTGTCTGTCTGTCCGCCCACTCCTAACAGCATCAGGTACTTGAAACGGTCGAACCCATCCGCAGCGCCCACTAATGTTGCTCAAGGTTTAGCATTCCTACTTGTGCAATTGTCAATTAATAAGCAAATATTGCGCAAGTCCGGGGCACCATAACAACACGTATATATTCTGCATGTGCATCTTTTACTAGAAAAGGCACAATTAAGTAATTTTAAGGACCGTAGCGCTTATCACGCTGCGCTGACCATGCAATGCTTTGCACGAAAAGGTGAGTGTTTCCAACGCTTTGCTAAGACGAGATGGTCGTGGCACCTACCCATCGCCTTGAGTTCTACACCTTATCACCTCTGAGACGGGCGCGCACACCCGTTTCAGAGCCACGTGCTTCGTTTTCCAAGAACACTGCCTGGTGGCGCTCATATCTCACGTGTGACGTCACTTGATGCGCTCGTTCGCCTCCGCTGCACGCTCGAGGCACTCTAACGCAGTGCCTCCGAAATACCATTCTCCGACTTTCTTGCCCTGAACATCAAATAAATTGTTCGGTCTCTCGATCCACACGCAAGACTATCGTCTTTCGACGACATTTGCAGATTACATGCAGATACGGGGCCAATTTTTTTCACTTCACTTTTCAAAACGAAGCACAAGAGAAGAGTGAACCTTGTTTCAGGTTATAGCTGTTGGCCTTGTCGGGCACTTGAAGGCTGGCCAACGTGCACGCGCCTGTGTCTTGTGATAAAGTCCGGGTTCCACAAAGCTTTCTTGTTTTTTGTCTGTATGGCCACGAAGCATTCAAAGTCATTATTTTTCTGGCTTTTTGTGGCCATGAAGCCTTAATTCAGGTTCGGGAAGGAGGGGGGAGAGTAATAATCGCTTTGAATTTATACTTATTGAGTGCAACTAGTGTTTTACGTATTCATGTAAGAAAAGCACACTGTACACTCCGTGTGGATCCTTCAGTTAGAGTGTTATGACAAGTTTAACTATAAAATGCGCGCACTGGTTACGCCACAAGGTCTTGCTTTCATGAGGTGTTTTATCTAAAAAAGACTATTCATTATTTTTTATTGTTTGTCACCCAACAGAGTAGGAATTTTCAGCTGCCGAGAAGTTTTTCGCGAGGTATTTCCAAGACGACCACGAGACTTGACGTTGACCCACTGGTCACACGGATATCCGCGAAACGCACGAGTAGTTTCCACTCTGTTTCCTATTTATTGTCAATGTGAGGGGAAGCAACGAGGTAATTAGAGCAGTTTCTCGCGTCCAGTATGTCTTCGACCCCTTGTATATTTAAGGCAGATTTCCGCTTGTTCTCTTTCATGATATAGTCTTTTCTTGGTGCTAAAAAGGATAGGAAGGACTACAAAGAAGCTGGTCCCCAATGGTGCTCGGGTGACAAGTTCCTTGTTCGCTTTGGCAGCGCGCCTGTCAGGAATGTAACTTTTAAGTTTTCTAGAAATTCTTACTCAACCTCACGTTGTCCGCGACTTTGGCACGTTTCACCGTTGCTTGGTGGAGCATCTCTTTTATTTTATTTTTCAGAGCGAAGCGATCTTTGGGGAGAAGGAGCCATGGGTGGCGTTACTGCGCACGCACGCACGCACGCACGCACACACACACACACACGCGCGCGCGCACACGCACACACACACACGCACACACACACACACACAGACACACACACACACACACACACACACACACTTTCTCTCGCTCTCACACACGTGCACGCACACTTGTTTCTTGGCGTTTCTCATTATTTTGGCACACATCATGACCATGACGCCAGAACAATGATTCACGTTATGTCATTGCAGTACGAACTTTCGATCGGTCAGAACGAGAAATGTCAGTTGCAATGTAGGTTGTCTCCGACACTGCTTTGCCATGCAGTCGCCCAACCGCTTTTAGTTGCGTCGCGTGGCTATCGTGCGCATCAACTGATATCACTTTATTTTGTACACATATCGTGCTGCGCTAGTGAAGATAACGGCGGGCACCCGACAGGCATGCGACCCTGATACGCGCAGAGTTTGTTTGCACACGCATGCACGCGCCCACTCGCCCACAAGCACATGCACGCACAAACACACGCACAACCAGACCCACACGAGCACGCACACACAGACTGCGTATGTGTGTCATGTAATGAATGTCTGCAAAGGCGGGGCTTGCTGCATGTGTAGGCTTAGCTCACCACCCGTACTTCTTTTTCATGCAGTTTATGCAAATCTAACCTGTGTATGCCATAAGCTTTCAGGGAAGATTATAGCGAGATAAACACGAAAGTGCATCCATAGAATGTACACCTCTTACCAGTTTTCATATTTCATAATCACTTTCTAGAACATTTTTTTGTTTATCATTTACGTTGAGCTTGGACTCAAAAGCACGACTGCGATTTTCAGGGCATTTTGTGTTCGCGGAGTGAAACGCATCTTGCGTGAATGAGCGTGAGAGCGCTTAACGTGGGACACTGGACTTTCTTGTTATCGCTAAGTGTTTTGGACATTCTGCATGTAAGAAAAGAAAACGCTTGTTTTGTGCGCGCAGCGAAGTGCTCGAACCAGCGGCACGCCTATATACTCATCTCATTCAATATGAAAAGGGGCAGCGTTCGAGGAGCAAATGCTCGTTTAGTGCAGCACTCAATTTTCTACGTTCTCAGTGACGATGAAAAAAAAATACTGAAACGAACCATTGGCTTAGTGCGGATTGCGTACACGATCCATTTATGCGGAGGAGCATCGATCAAAGAAAGTTTGGGAGGGTCGGGGAGTGAGCGCGATTAACTACATAATTCTGCCGCGGCAGCATCGAGTGATCTTCGGCGAGCCTTTCGGAGGCTCACGCAAAATGGTGTGCTTTCGAGTTCGCTTACACGCAAGCATACGCTCTACTCTTACACGCGCAACAAAAGAAAAAAAAAAGAGACGGGGGGGGGGGGGGCATATGCAGCCACCGATGGTTCACGTGCGCAGATGCGCAGACATATCTTCCGCCAGGATTGGCCCTATCAATGACGCTTCAATAACAGAGCCGCAGAAAAGGATCCCCCCGTAGCTACAAAGGGAACAATGAGGATCGCTTTTAAGCGAATACAGACCCCCCCCCCCTCGCCTCAGTTGGTCAGGTCTCTTTTCCCGCCCATCCCGTGGCTGCTATACGGGAGACGGGGCGCGCGTCTTCCCTAGTACCGCTGCTGCACGTAGATGAAAATGCTTCTCTTAGTGTTTCTTTCTGGGAAATTTGAAGAAAGAAAGAAAGAAAGAAAGAAAGAAAGAAAGAAAGAAGGAAGGAAAGAAAGAATGAAAGAGAGAAAGAAAGGAAGAAAGAAAGAAAGAAAAAAGAAAGAAAGAAAGAAAGAAAGAAAAAAAAAAAGAAAGAACATCGTATGACAATGCTTGCAGATAAAAACGTCGATCGAAAGAGTGGAAAGCGATGGGAGATTGTCCTCGGCTGGAAACGCGTGTGCACTATGAACGGTTAACAAAAAAAAATGTATTTACATATGTCATCGCCGGCGAAATGGACCACCCGAGCTGCATACCTGTTGTTTGTTGCTGCCGCTATGCGCCTCTGTATGTTTCCTGTCTTCTGCGTGGTCGTGTATATACGGCGTTTACAGAAGCCGTATCTACGTCGTCGGTGAAAAGGCGTAGACAATGCGTTACACCAAATGGGACCCTCCTATATCAGTGAACTCAGATCAAATCCTTGGGATCTAAGTGCGTGCCTGCGCTATGAACCCCGGGAATTTGCTTTTGGCTTTCTGGTCGGATCCTCGCGTAAAAGCAGCAGAAAGCATCTAGTTTCTGTGTTTTTTTTTCTTTTTTTTCTCTATATTTATTTGAAAGTGCTTTCTCGCAAACCTTTCGGAAAAGGTCACGAGACGCGAGACATTTTTCTCGTGTAACCTGGGATAACCACGCTTGTCTGCTGGATCAGCACACGCGCGCGTCGAAACCTGAGCTAGTGCTCTGGGTCGTTGTGAAGCGGGTCACAATCATCTGTGATCTTGCCGGGAACAGCGCACGAAAAAAATTCCCACCGCTGCGATCCTGCGTAGGTGACATTGGCGACGTCATTATTATCAATCATATCTTATTGAAGCTTAGGACACCTGAAAACGAAATTAAACAGGATACATCTATTTTGATCAGTAGTAATGTTTTTTGTGGTATTTTTAACAGTCACACTTCGAAAGTTCTACTTAAGTACGCGACAGTCCTCGGTTATCGTGCACAGCAATTTGCTAATAAATGCTTAAGCATTTTTTCAGCAAATTAAGAAACATTTAGGGTTTCTATCAACTTATCTAAATATTCATCTTCATCTGGGTGCTCTCTTGGTTGCCTCAACTTGGTATGACCAAAACTGGCATAGAAGGCTATGAGGCAATGACGGACTGCTGCTCTTGTGATGACATGAATAACGTGAAAACCATAATCTGGGTCATGGAACCTTTTTTTTAGTCACGTGTGGTATATACCCGTATACCACGAGCCAGTCAGTCAGTCAAGAACTTTATTAAAAGTCCTGAGGAGTTTAAATCAACAGCCGGTTAAATACATTATTTTGTTCAGAATCAGTTTCACCAGGTAAGTCGTGGAATATAGTTGGTTCTTGAAATTTGGCGTGTATTATTCCTTGCTGCACGTATGTGACCTCCTTTTAATCTAAAGTTCACAAGTATAGCATTGTTCAATTTCAAATTTGAAATAAATAGAGAGAGGCAGAGAGAGAGAGTAAACGTTTAAATTACACTTAGTTAATAAAGATATACACATAACGATTACACACGAAATGCCCATTCTGATGGAACACATCAGTGTGACAGTTCTGAAAAGCTTCGTTTCATGGTACGTTTTAATGAAATTAAAAAGAATTATGGTGCTTGTTAGGTCGTGTTTTACTGCGCCGACTCCACAGAAATGAACGGCCTATACAAGCACATCCAAACATCTGCATCTGAGAATGAACAATTAATGTAAGCTTATCCACGTTCCTATCTCTTTGAGCAAACACTTGCATCTCCGCAGAATAAAAAGTTGATACTGCAGCCATTTTGCTCATGTTTATATCTTTCGAAACGGGATGTCTTCATTCAGCTCCAGCTTTCTTCTACATTTCCTCTAGTAGTAATCTTCTGCAATGATCTCAACTTCTTTCGCGCTCGTCACTTATTGAAACATGCACTGGTGCACGATTCGGAGTGGCGTTCAAGCAACCTGTGCATTGTATGCTTTGTGTGCTCGTGTCTGTTATCTCTCTTTCAGTGTTACTTTACGGCTACTTTTTCGTCGTTATGTGACTGTTCAAATTTTTGCTTTTAATTATATTTTTATTGCCATAAATATTGGCCGTGATCGATTATACTTCCTCGTTATCTTTCCGTGCAACAATATTCAGAGCTATGGTTATTCCTGAATGCACCAGATAAGGTTAGCGTGATTGATTGATTGATTGATTGATTGATTGATAAAGCAATAAGAAGCACACATACACCAGGTGTCAAAGAAAAATCTAGATAATGTCACGTGAAAGTCTTGTAAAAGTACTAGCGCAAAATTCATGCAATGTCGAAAACTTTGTGTCAGCGATTACGCATAAAATTTGTTAATTCAAATAGCCAGTGATATACACGCTTTTGCTAACCATCGTCCAATGCTCTTTGGCGGTAGTTCGCAGAACAGTCCCGCTACTTTTGATAGCCGTATAACCGATTCATAGCTTATCACAGCCCCTACCCATCACATGAGAACTATGTACTTCGTTCGACACCAATACTACACAAAGCGCGTTTTCCTATGTTGTTCAGTTGTTCCTCTTCTATGCCGCCTCCCAGATCCTCAGCCGCTTCGAAGCGCTTTGCAGTGAGCACCCACACCGGAGATTTCGCGCTAAACGACGTTGCAATGGGTGGGGGGACACACGCTGCATGATGCGACACCCAAGAGCAGAGACGTGGAAAATTGCTGCCCTGTAAGCGACGGACCATTGAGCGGAGACGATTGGGGCCCTTGTGTGCGCGCGCGCCGTACATGGCTGCCCTTCAGCTATGCCTGGCTCCCAGTGAGTCGACAATGGGAAGATGCCATCCCTCGCCCGCCGCCAAACAAACGGCGCTTAAATTTATTGTTGTTACGTCGTCTTTCAGTCTCGTTTATCTATTTTCTTTTTCGCCCCCGTCCCACTGCTTTCTGCACGTGCCCGCAACGCCCTCACCCGCGAGCGCCTCCTGTCCTGAACGACGCGAACGAAGCTCGTCTCGACCAGCAGAATCGACCCCGACAACGTTTATGTCGGTCGAATTCGCTCTGCCCGGCGACTACGAAAAGAAACTCAGCCAGTCTCGATTTCCCGACCGTAGCGCCCCCTGGATGGGACGGGTGCCCAAGCGTCGACGCTGTACCTCGCGCTCCCCAATAACTCACCATAACTTCAATCGAGCTGCCCATCTACTACTAACTCCTCAAACGCCCTTTGCTTCGCCCTCGCCTCATTGTTCGTCGTCGGGGCTAATTTTATTCGGATCTCAGGCGTCGCCATTACACGCCTTTCCCGTCGTTCCCCTTCGTCCTTGTGAGCGTGATTTTCACGGCACGCGTTATCGGTGCCTACAGTATAGGGCAGCGTCACTGTGGCGATCCGTCGTAGACCTTTCAAACCGTCGCTGTCCCGGGATGCGCCGACGTGCCGTCGGCTGGCATCATTGTTCTTCATTGTTTATCCCTCCTCTTCCCAGGTTATCCGACCATCGTTGACGCCGTTGGGGCCTGAAATTGCCAAGCGTTACAATTTCTCGTCACGCGGGGATGTCTGCCTTCTTCATTCGTTTTTTTTAATTCCCGGATTATGTATCCGTGCAATACGCTACGAGGCGACATGATTCATTTACATTTTTTTTCCTTTTATCATTTGCATAAGCGTGTTATTGTCAGTGCTATTTTTTACGTATCATCCAGGCGCACGCTCACTCTTTTGAAGCTCGCGCGATGGAGCTCAAGTAAATGTGATTATCTAACGTTAACGGCTTTGGGATTCTACGTTGTCCAGATTAGCCTTACTCTGTGAGGGGTAGAGAACAAGTTTCTTTCTTCAAAGTGATTATCCTGTCTAAAAAAACTACCAAGACAAAAAAAATGTGGCTTTTATATTTTCTCCAAAATTCCTTTGTCCGAACTTTTCATTTGCACCCTCAAGCGTAATTTTGAGAGTCTCTACATAGTTAAAGTCTCGGGTTATTTTCGTGAAATTGTAGGGCGAGAACTCGGAGCACGAGACCTCTGGGGAAGAAAAATAAAGGTCAGCACGTGTGCTCCTTACACGCGTTAGCTGGCTTTGGTCACATAATCGCAATATTGAAGCTAACTGTACGTAATATCAACGACGCTTTTTCTTTGGTGTTTCAGGACATACTTAGTTAGTTAACTTCTTAACTTAGGGTGCCACTGTAAAGAGGCTGTAGCGAGTCGAAAAAATAAACCTCTCAGTACCCACCAGTGAATATTGCAATAAGCTAGGCCTGCATTTCTCGTCTCACTCATGCCTCGTGTTTACTACAACATCAAAAGACACGCCAGTGCTTGAACAAAAACTCTCGTGGCAGCACCTCGTAAACTGTCTGACCAATTTAGTAATATCCTAGAAGCATTTGTCATGTTATTGCCTGGCCACTCTTTTCTTTTTAAACTTTCAAAAGGTTCGAAATCGCAGTATTGGCTGCCGTTTCGAACAGATCCTGCAACTTCATCTGAAATGTCTGTCCAGAAAATTCATTTTGAGTTTTGCGTAAGGTCTGTTGATGAGCGCCTTAACAGCCCCTGAAAAAAAAAAAAGCGAGTGTGTCATTCTTTCAGCGTTTCTCGCCTTTTTGGCGCACTTCATAACTCCAGAAGGAGGATTTACGTGACGTAATTAGGCTACGTACTTCCGATTTGTCAATGTACTAGAAGTATCAGTCGCGAGTTGTCTCTTGCCCTGCTTTGCCATAAGGTTACTTCTCCTCCTATCTTCCTTCCCTCCTCCCGAAAAAGTAAGCATGTGTTGTGCCCCTCCAGGCGCCAGTTGTCAGCTTGTTCTCTCCCTATTTTCTCTGCTTCTTTCTGTATTTGTGAACGCAAATCAAATAACAATAATGATAAGCCATTTTTTCTTGTAACGCATGATTATCAAGCGCGATCAACTGATTCCACTTCATTTCATGTATTTACGGCTGCGCAAGTGGAAGTAACTGCCTATATCCAACCAGTGCGAAACCATGATATGAGCCTTGCGCTATTACTCACATTGTACACAGGATTTATGAAGGAATCAGTGGCTAGAAGAAGACACTGCTTTTAGGAAGAGCAGTGAATTTGTGAAAGGAATCACTATATCATCTTTGAACTCGTAGTGGTTTCGTGACCCTATAATGTTCTGCATTTGAACTACATACGTGTATTTGCTTTTATGAGCCGAGTTATCTTCCTTGCCCATGCGCTTGGTGTTTCGCTCACGATCAGGGTATTTTCCACCCGCATGATCGCTCATTTGTTTTCAGTACACCAGTGGTAACTAGTGGAGTTTGTCCCATTTCTGCGGCAATGTGCACCAGGGATTTTTGTACAGACAGACGGAACGCCCTCGCTATATAATACACCACTTCGCTGTGAAAATGAGTAGTCCGTTTGTTTCACCTGCATTTCGTGAACCGGTTCACGAGGGGCGCTGCTATCGCAGGAAGCGAACCAGGGAGTTGAAGGGTAAATACTTAGAAAAGAGCAGGGGGCCAAACCAAAAATAACTATCGGTTTAGAAGAAGGTGAAGGAAACGGAGACTGATATGTGGAGAATTAGCATGGTTAAGAGGACCGCACTAAAGATCTATCGAACTTTTAAGCAGGAAATTGCCAAGAAAAGGATCTATGATAATAGTTGGGGTAGCTCTCCACTGTTTGACGCCAGGACGGGAGTATTGCGAACCAAGACATATCGGGCCAAATACGAAGGGGTAGACACAGTATGAAGTGCGTCTGGAGAGGAGGAGGAAACTGCCGAACTCCTGATAATGTTCTGTAAAGGGCTTCACCCTATAGTTCAGGATGATGGCGCTGAGTTTTTTTAAGCACTGGGGTTTGGGGACAGCGAGGGCAAACTAGGCTTTAAGCGGGTAGAAATAACTAGAAGGACGTTATCTGATTGGTGGCTAAAATCAAGGTACGAGTGAAAATTAAATCCTTCATTGCAAAGTACCAGTCCTCAACTTCACCATTAAAGGAAAAAAAAGATAAATGTAGTTGTAGGTTAACTAAGTATTACGACAAGGTGGCGTTAGCTGCCGCCCGATTTAAAGGGTACAGCCATATCGATACATCCATCCATTCGTTTCACGAGGCGGCAGCGGCACCGCAGTATTCGTTTCGAAAAAGTGCAGCTGTCGTGCAAGGCTAGTTCACGAATTCCCTCCACCTGATCTTGAGGTAGTGCCGAGTCCGTGCAGCACAAGATGACTGCAGCTGCAGCGGACGACACAGCCGATTGTATTCGTGCCTGTTTTAGCAACGTGCAAAAAGTACAACAGTGAACATTTTCTGGTAGACACATGCGAGGTAACGTAAGCGGCGCCGTCTTTTACGAATCACAGCTTCCACAACCTTCGAGACAGCCGACAAGTATAGCATAGGGCTTTCACGACATCCGCACTCTCCTATTCGTTTCCGCGTCTCGTTGCTGCTGCACTTGCTGAAACGTCCCCTGCACGAAGACGACACCTAGACGGCACCACCTTGAACTAGTTCTAGAAGTGCAGGGCGAATCGAATGGACCTGAGGCGTCCGGTGGCCACACGGACGCAAGTGTTACAAATAGCACGCGAGCAAGTGATGGCATTGTGATAGTTCTGGCAATGTCCTCGCTTTGGTCAATGGTGATCCCGGAAGTAGTGAAAGACCAGTTGAGATTCGGAAATGTTGCTGGCGTTTCCACTTGTTCTCTTCATAGCGTTATCTAAAGGGACTGTCAGTTTTTTCGGCCGTCGACTACCTCACTCGTGCAAGTGCTTCGGAAGTTCTTGAGGAAGCCTAGTAGCGACCGCACTCGCTCAAAACTTGTACCTCGTATTTCGGTCGGAGAACTTCGTTCGGCAGGCGCGAATGACGCAGGTGCGTCGTCTAGCCCACGGCAGCGTGCTCAGCATGATGTGTGGAGCGCATCCTTCGTTCGCCTCCATTGTTTCCTTTGTTCTGTTGGCGCCCTTCATCGCTACACTGTCGAGACAAGAGACGCGCATTCACCGCTGGGGCTTCTTTTGTGTAACTTTCAGAGTCCGTGTATCAAGAAGAGACAATGGTGAGTGCTCTATAAACGGGGAAGAGGTGTCGGAAGTGGTTGCGGTGGGAGGAAACTCGACAACTCGCGAACATTCAGAGAGGAGGAGGCAACGAATGCAAAGGCAGGACGAGGGAGGACATGGATGATGCTTATTACGAGAAGAGTAAAGATGGAAAGGAGGCGAGTTCCCCACGAGAAGAAGGCGTCAAAGCACGTTCCGCCAGTGCGATCCTCTTTTTTGTTCGCGCGACAAGAATCGGGAAGAGGCCCGTGGTTGTCTGTCGACGGCGGCCGCTTTTTCGGCGAGCCTCCCTGCTGCGAGCATGCGTTGAAGTCCCGCTGAGAGCTCGGCAGTGGGCCGACGTGGTCTCTGCGGTGTCCCGGCGATGCCACGTGCCGACGCACAATGACGTGAACAGTCCAGGTGCGAACGGCGAAAAATGCCGCTGCGGTGGCTATCGTCGTTGAAGTGTGCACGCGCCAACGGCTGCCGCCTCTTCATTTGCGTGCAAGAAGAAAAGGCTCGCGGTTCGCCTGCGGTTCTAGTACAATGGCGGCAAAAACAGAATGCCTGTCACGCAATAGAAGTAGTCAGTGTAAAGTGGCCTTCTCGAGCGGCCCCATTTAAAGGGTTTCCCATGTCTCTTGCAGCTTGTCTCTTTTTTTTTTTGCTGTTATGTCGTATCGCCGTTGCGTGTCGCGTTTGTTGCATAGCGTACGGTGATGCGTTAGAAAATCCTTGCACGTTTCCTTTTGACCTAGCAAAATAAGTTCTTCTTTGAACGCTCGCGTGCAGGCACACATGCGGGGACCTGCTGTTTGCAAGAAACGAAACCAATATTCGCGGTGCCCTTTCTCTATTGGATCAGTTTGTAAGCACTGCATGATATTATCTTTGGCAACATGAAACACTGATAGTTCTCACGCGTGACAACCGAAGATTAAGATACATCCAAGTCTGAAACAATCGTATCATTCGCATATAACATGCATTGTGAGGGTGAAGTGGGTTGGGGAAGGTCATTAATATATAAAATGAAGGATTGATTGACTTGTGGGGTTTCACATCCCAAAACCACGCTATGATTATGAGAAACGCCGTAGTGGAGGGCTCCGGCAATTTCGACCACCTGGGGTTCTTTAACGTGCACCCAAATCTGAGCACACGGGCCTACTCCATTTCCGCCTCCATCGGAAATGCAGCCGCCGCAGCCGGGATTCGAACCCACGACTTGCGGGTCAGCAGCCGAGTACCTCAGCCACTAGACCACCGCGGCGGGGCAAAATGAAGAATAATGGTCCCTACATTGAGCCTTGTGGCACCCCTTGATTAATTATTTTAGTGTCTGAAAACTTGCCGGATAGATAAACTGTTAGCTTTCTGTCACACAAATAGTTTCTCAAAACGGTTAACGCTGGACCTGTTATTCTATAGGCCTTTAATTTATTATCTAAATAATTATCAAAAGTTCAGTGATAACAACATTGCAAGCCAATTTGATCATTAACTTAATTATTGAGTGTGAGACGTCGATACAAAGTGCCCGGTAAAATAGTGAGCCCCGTCTAGTGGCTAAGGTACTCGGCTGCTGACCCGCAGGTCGCGGGTTCAAATCCCGGCTGCGGCGGCTGCATTTCCGATGGAGGCGGAAATGTCGTAGGCCCGTGTACTGAGATTTGGGTGCACGTTAAAGAACCCCAGGTGGTCAAAATTTCCGGAGCCCTCCACAACGGCGTCTCTCATAATCATATGGTGGTTTTGGGACGTTAAACCCTACAAATCAATCAAAATAGTGAGCCCCACTGCATTGCGTTTATCTTCCAATGGTCCATGGTGAATTAAGTAAAGGCCCGGTGAGCCTCTTTTTGCTTTTTTTTTACTCTTCACTGCTTCGCTCGCACCATGTAAGAAAGCCACCACGTGTGCACTACGTCACTGGTTCTTCGCAGGGATAAGTGGAGCAATGGTGATGTACGAGCGACAATCGCTCTTCGGGGCACGGAGGAGGCCGAAATGGCTTTCTTATGGGAGGCATCCCTGCGTCTAGCCTGCTTGTCGCTACTCCGCTCCTATGATCGAGAACGTGGTGTTGCTTTTTGGAATGATGTACCGCGTAGCACTGACATTGCTTTTGCGCTGCCGCCTCATCCATCGATGTCTTCAGACCACCGCAGCAATATCGTGTGCTAGGTCTATCTATATGTTTGAAAGTTGTAATGAACAAAGAATGTCTTGGTGTCACGAAAAAAAAAAAATACGACCATTGCTCTTTAAAGGATGCAGTGAACGAAACAAGATCCTTGGAGCTTCAAGGATTCATGTGAATGAATGAATGACAACAAAGAAACGCCTCTTTTTCGTCGACAAAGCTCTTATTCCCGACAAATATAGGAGAGTATCTATTACGGGCAGAAAGATGTATCGGCGACCGAATGCACAGTTTCACGTGCGTAGATATTCTACATAATACAGGTTCTATTTATAGTCTTAGCTGTATCTTCCGAGCCAGCGAGCCCTCTAAAGTGAATAGCTTTGTTTTTTTCTGACCCTTCTGAGGCATTGGGCGATAGGTGACAAGGAAGGTGTGGTCTGTCGTACGTGAGTCTTGTGTTTTCTGAAGGCTTGTACAATGAGGCCTTTTTGTGCCACCCTGTGCCCTTGTGGGGGCTGCCGAACAAAGTATGTTTTCCAATATGGCACGTTTTTATCTCAAGTCCTATTTTTAATACCGTTATTCGATACAATCAGATGCAGTACAGAGATACAACGACAGTTGTGAAGCCAGTCAGCCAAGTACATTGTTACTTTTCATTCTTACAAGTTGTGAAGTAATAATAATAATAATAATAATAATAATAGTTATAATATGGGAAGAAGAAAAGGACGAAGTAATAATAGTTACAGCATGTTTCATACTATTGTGAAACACCATTTTTTGGAGGAACAACACGTAAAGCATCGCACAGAGAGCGCTGTTATAATAAGCCACGCACAGCCTCACATTTCTCCCGTAGATTGTGTCCTATGAGCACACGCTACATCGCAAAAAGTGCTGCAAAGTCATATCGCCCGATCTGCAAACATTTCTCCAGATCCTGCAGGACGCGGGTGCATTCCGTGCGAGCAACATGTGTGGCTTTCGCAAGTAACATGCAGTAGAAAGATTGGCACGTCGCCGAACACACCGCAGTTGGCCAGCGGTGTGCAGTCACGGAACACGATGCACGGTTTTTTTGCTTCATTTACTTACTGAGAGCATCCCGCATAGCCGTGAAGCCGATGATCGCCGGATGCGGGCGCCGTATACGCAGATGACTTCCATTGGCAGCAGTATAAATAAAGACGATAATGCGCGCGTACGGGAACGCATGCATACCACCTATGTGTGTGAGTGTGTGTGTGTTTATGTCTTAGTGTTTTGTGCGTTTCGCTTTGCGAACGTGTCAGAGACAGAGCGATTTCCGCACGCCAGAGGGCGGCGATAGCGAGCTGGCCGTCTCGGCGTCGTTAGCGGGCCCACGATGCGACAGTCACAGAATGGTCTTGACGATTATAACGTTTCTAGCAGTGACATATTTATCGGCTTGATGGCATACCACTGAACCGAACGGTGGAGCAGATCGAGCACTGCCTGTGCCGGGTTTCTATACCTAGAGCGGAAAAATTATGCGTCCTGTCTAATATTTTGTTTCCGTGATCAGCCGATCATGAGTGCAAACTTCCAGCGAACAATTCCTCGATCTTCTTCCAACCTAAGATCCAACTGTTTATATAAATATCTGAACGTTGACTCGGTGAAAAAGCAATGCATGCTACAGCCCAAAATTGGGCTGACTGTATAATAAAGTGAAATGAATTTGCTTGATTCTGCTGGTGGTGCGATGAGGAATTTATGAGTCCGAGGATGTATCCATACTGCGGTTCTGGAAACGAGGCGTACGGGAATCTTTCGGAAAGACGGCCATTAGCGTGACGACTATGAAGGCGCTCCGCAAGGTCGACCCTAGGTCGGTGCCGGGGGTGATTCTGCCAAACGATTCTGCGCCGATTTCACGCGGCGTTTGCGGTTGCCTGACAATCATACCCTGATGTCGTCAGCTCGCGGAGGAAATTGTGAATTTCGCAAATGTTTACGAAAAAACAAAACAAAATTAAAAACAAAAACAAGGATATCGATATCAAGTGCGGAGCTGCTAATAAGTTTGAAGCACATAAAATAAACAAGACTGATGATTTGGGGAGCTGGTACTGATTCATGACTTTTCGCGCAACACACACACGGACCATGAAGAAAGAGACACCATGGGTGCCACTTTTTGCGCTAGTGGTGTCTACTTCTTTCAGGTCCGTGTGTGTTGCACAAAACCGCATGGACATAGAAAAATTCAGAGGCATAGAACGTCTGCGCATTGGTGTGGTCCTATTATTTGGTGTTGTCAGCTGCAACGATATCGCAAGAATAGGCCCATCACGGTGGTCTAGTGGTCATGGTGCTCGACTGCTGAACCGAAGGTCGGGGGATCGAATCCTGGCAGCAGCGGCCGCATTTTCTATAGAGGTGAAAATGTTTGATGCTCGTTAGGTTCACGTTCAATGACTCTGGAACTATCAGCCCAGGTGGTCATTATTTACAAAACTCTCCACTGCGGCATTTCCTATCGTATCGTGGTTCTGAGACATTAAGCCCGAACAGGTATTATTAACGCAACAATCATTTAGTTGAACGTAGTGCCCGTGCGCGAATATATTGGAAGACGCAGGAAGACCTAACCAGGCTAGGTCAGCGAAACTTTTTTTTTTTCGCAGTGTCTGCCTCGGCTCAGAACAGCGCGAAGAAAAAGAAGAGAGAAATGGAATGATGATGGTGATGTACAAATTATAACTATGGAGTTTTAATTTGAACATGACCATCATAATTGAACTATGAACTCGAATATGCCTCCCCCATATGGAACCCGCCCCAAACATACCTCATTAACGACCTCGAATCTGTCCGAAATCGCGCCGTTCGATTTATTCACTCCCAGTACTCATACGACATCAGCATTTCATCCTTGAAAGCACAATCCGGTTTATCACCCCTCTCTGTTCGCCGATGTATCGCCACCCTTTCTCTCTTTCATAAATTTTTTCACTCTTCTCTCAATGCAGCTCCTTACATCCTCCCCCCGACATACATTTCACACCGCGCAAGCCATCCACTTCAAGTGTCCCGTTATCGCAACAAAACTGCCACTTTTTCAGCTTCTTTTTTCCCCCGCGCCGTCAAGGATTGGAACGACCTTCCCTGCTCCATTGATTCAACCACCTGCCCATCATCGTTCGCGACAAATGTTACAAATCACCTGTGCTGCGAAAACTAACGTGTTCAAATGTTCTCTTTTCCTGTGTATCCACCCCTTATGTAATACCCCCCAGTGGGGTCCTTAAGGAAATAAAAATGAATGAATCAATGAAAAAGTACGTTAAATGTGCTCATACTAATTTCCGTTTTTCGAAGCGGCCAGCCTGGCCACAATTCAATAATCAACTGAGCAAATAATTATTGGCGTCACGCGCGAGACGGGAACAATTTTCGTGGTGTAGCGATGGTGGTCAGTGATGGACTGAACCGGAGTAACGAAATAGTTCACCGGGGAAGTTCGTCATAAAAGGGTGTATAGGTCCCAATGTACCGGTGGAGAAATTTCTCGCAAATACCAGACGTTCGAACCGGTGTCCATAGCGAAGCCTCATCTCCAGGATGAAGCACCATGTAGCGTCATTTGCTATCGGACCGACACTTTCGTTCCTTTTGAGATGACTCCATGTTTCAACGAACAACTGAAAACTCTCCTGGTAGGGAAGTACTACGTGGAAAAGGAGCAAAAAGGAATGTCGTGTCGTAGACGGATGAGGCAGATTGTTTATGTGCAAGAAAGAAATGACAGTCGGTAGATCGCTGTATAGCAGTATCGTATGCGAATTTGATGAATCGCAAAATGTTGTCCCAGTTTTTTTCGTCAGGCCATAAGTACATCAACGTCACGTCGGACAGCGTTCGGTGGAAGCGCTCAGTAACACCATTCGTCAGTGGGTAATACGTAGAAGTCGCCTGATGTTTCGTATTACTCGCACGCAAGACTTTATGGAGAACCTGTGAAATTAAGGCCACGGTCACTCGAAAGAATGCGATGAACCTCTGTGGTTCTGTGGCGCAAGACGATGGACTGCAAGAAAACACTGGTGATTTCTGCAACAGTATACCAACATTAAGAGGCGCAGTCCCGGCGTGTTTTGATAAATGGTCGACTGCAGTGACAATCCTACACTGACCGAAAAGCGTCAACGGCAAGGAACCATAGAAGTAAATTTAGATGAAATTAAAAGCTGCCGTCGGAAAAAGCAGAGAGTGAAGGACACTGGTGGGAGAGTATGTGGAACGCTTATGGTGTTGACAGGACGCGCACAAGCCGACGTATCTGGCTAGCGCGAGGCCACACGCAGTATGTCTTGATGCGTAGATCTTGTAGAAGTCTAGGTGTCGGACAGAAATATTATCGTGAAGTGCGTCTGAAACACGATGATGAAGGCAGTGGGGAAGGACGGGCACCCACTTGTTGCTCATGGCACGGTAAACATGGCGATGAAGCACCCGATCTTGTAGGCAATCAGATCCGATACAGTGAGAAGATCGAGAGATAGGTGGTGTATTCCGCAATGACTAATGATGATGATGATTATGATGATGATGATGATGATGATGATGATGATGATGATGATGATGATTACCTATAAGTATGAGTTATTTTTGTAGGTGACCACGACACGTTGGACTCGAAGTCGTCTTCCCTGTTCGAAAACTCGTGCGCCATTTCCACTCGCCCGGCTTCCTCGCTGTTGAGATTCTTTCATCTGTCCCTGTGCTCTTGGCACTTGTTACGATTCTGTTTCCTCCGTCATCTTCCTCCCAAGAAGAAGAAGAAGAAGAAGAAGAAGAAGAAGAAGAAGAAGAAGAAGAAGAAGAAGAAGAAGAAGAAGAAGAAGAAGAAGAAGAAGAAGAAGAAGAAGAAGAAGAAGAAGAAGAAGAAGAAAGAGAAGAAGCAAAGGAGGAGGAGGAGAAGGAGGCGGAGGATGAGGATGAGGAGAGGATGGAAATGGTGATGGCTATATGCAAGTGAGAGCGATGAAGTACGTTAAATGTGCTTACAATATGTGCGCCTTTTTTTTCGTCCATTTTTTCTGTGCGCTTCTACTTCTGTTCAGTAATAATTGCCAGCATGACCAAAAAGCCGCACTAGTAACCACAAATGTGCTGACGAATGAAGTCAGTAGTGGGTGAATGGGTGAGTGGGTGAGGTAAAACTTTTTTCTTGTTCGGCAAGACGAACGCTCGTGCGCAGTGGGTGACTCCCACGTCGGGACCGCCAGGCTAAGCCTGTCAGGTGCTCCACGGACTGTCTGGATGTGGTGACGATTTGGCAATGTGCCTTGTTGTTGCAGTGTTGGTCTGCATGCTATGCATTTTTAATTCTTCATAATTTGTTGTGCCACGTCCACTGCTTTACAATATGCACTGTGTTACGTGTACAATGGTTAGTGTGCTTTACTTCTTGTTTTAGCGTGCATGCTGTACATTTTCATTTTATGTTACTTTTACGTCATGTTAAGTGGTACCACCCCAAATGCTCTTTATTTAAGAGGGGAAGGGGTAGACACGGTATGCAGTGCATGTGGAGAGGAGGAAACCACCGAACACTTGATAATGTTCTGTAAAGGGCTTCACCCTATAGTTCAAGATGATGGCGCAAAGTTTTTCAAAGCGCTGGGGTCTAGAGACAGGGAGGGCAAAATAGACTTTAAACGGTAGAATTAACTAGAAGGAGGTTATCTGATTGGTGGTAAAGTCAAGGAACGGGTGAAAATTAAACCCTTCACTGCAAAGTACCAGTCCCTAACTTCACTATTCAAAGGGAAAAAAAGATGAATTTAGTTTTTGGTTCACTAAGCATTACAGCTAGGTGGCGTTAGCCGCCCGATATAAATGGTACAGCCATATCAATCCATTAATCCATCCATCCATTTCAGCATGCTTGTGTACATAAAGGAGTTCCGGCTTGGCTACCGGCTGCGGCGTACCACGTCTGGTAGGTGTTCTGTTGGGTGTTCTGTCATAGAGAAATAAAAAAAGGTGAAGAGTGGACACTCCCGTAGACCACAGTGGCCCAATCGACTCTAGCACACCTAGTGGTTGATGAGAGCAAGTGGCGTGCGCTTCCGGTTTCGGTTTCACTGGCGAAAATTTTGAATTACTTTGCGTAACCGACGTTTGGCTATGACGAAAGTTCATGATTTTAGACCATTTTTCATCGACCAAATGGATAGTTTTTGTAGGTCGTTTTGATTTAGTGATTCCCTGTTTTCTTTTGTTCAGTGGTTCGTGCGAATCGGTCGTGACGTAATTTTTATTTCGATTAATTTATAATAAAAAGATGCAGTTAATGCTAATTCACTACGGTTTTATTCATCGCGCTTGTGTTTTTCTTTTGGAACAAGTGATCAATGTATATATCAGTCAAGGATACAGGGTATCCGCAATGTTTTATTCAAAGGCGAGGTAGAGTCTGAGAATATAAAAAGCACAATATGACAAAGGTAGACAACAAATGCATCTCGCCTTACAAATAAATTGTAACAAATATTGTAACAAATACATAGAGAACACAGACAACGCACACATCGCTAGAGTTGGCAGAAGCCGAGAAACTGGTGAAGTATATCACACCGGGCCAGTGGGTAAGTAAGGATCTATGGCAAAAACACAGTGCACAATGCTGATGAAGAAGGAAGAAGTGACATATACACAGCAATGAAGTCGCGAATCACGCCTGGGCTTAACCGAAATAATGCATAGAAAAAAAGAGCGCACAGAAACCACACGACACAATATAGCAGAAAGGCAAAGGTGCAGTGTGCTGGCTGTGCTTAAGAACAGTTAGTCCAAAATGAAAAAAAAGCAGACTTGATGCCTGCTTGTCCTCAGAAAGGTAGGGCTTTGCAGCTTGCTCACTACGTGAAAGACAAACTTTATGCTACAACACTGGCAGGTCTTGTGGCTTTTGTTATGCATCGCCTTCATCAAAAACTTAAGATCCCAAGTGATTTGCGTCTGGGTGTTGCTGTGACGCTTGTGAGCTAAAATAGATTGTAGTCATCACTTTATCCAGAATTGTGGACTTAAATCGGTGCTACGAGAGCGGTATTACAGGGCTAATAAATAGCAGAAGGAAACCACTTTGGCTCATTATTTTTCACAAAGGCTCTACATCGTACGTTATCACTCACAAGCTATATAAAAATAAAATGGCAGCGTCCGCAGCCCCATCAAACGCTACAAGTTTGGGTATTCTTTTGAAAATTTTGATGGGCAAGATGAGGAGGTTGATGAGAAGCTAAAATACGAAAAGCGTGATAACATGAACCGTGCCCACTTCATACTGTGTTCCTTACCCGCTCGAAGACATTTCAACAAGCGGTTTTGTTATCGATATATTACTTGAGCTGGAGAGATAAAGCATACACAGTGACCAAGCGACCCACAGTAAAGTGTACAGTTCGCCCGTATTTGCTACAAAAAATACAGACAGGATACCCAACATTCTTTTTAAGGTTATGCAAATCACTTCGAGCGAATACACAGTGTTCGTACTCCTCATAGCGGGTAACCAAAACAATGAATGCAACGAAGGAGTGGTTAGTCCAGTTGAACTGAATATAAGCATATAAGACCATAATGAAGTCTGCTGTAACGAAGTAATAACATAACAAAGCTATTGCAGGATTCGGCTCAACTCGAATACTTTAGTGTAAACCCGCCGCTAATTACTAACCTTTGAACTTGTCAAGCTGCATGCCCGAGATTGAAGACTGGAACATAACCCTGTCTAAGTTTCAGTTCAAAAAACGCACATGCCAACATAAACGAACCCGGAAAAACATTTTCAGAAACTTAGCGCGACACCCGGCAGAGCAGAAATGAAAATCGCCAACACTTGACAGATGGTGATACAAAACATCGCACACTTTCAGGTGATGTGCAGTGGCCTCAATTATGGCAAGAAAGTGAGATTCAAGTTGTACGTATGCAAAAGCTGCTTCTGATGGCACAGTGAGACTCCCAAAAAGTTTGCTGGGGACGTGGTATGCTTTGAGCATTGTGAAATACTGGTGGGTACCCTTAAGCGTCTCACTGTCGTCTTTCAGTAACTGTGGGCAACTGCAACCGTCACATGCATTCCGAAGGAAGTGTTTGATGAGAAAACCAGCTACATAATATGCAGCGTAGTCATCGATAATATGGGAGTGAATGTTTGTCGCAAGTTCAGAGAGATCGTCTAGAGCGGGAAAGTCGTCAGGCTGTGGCTGTGCACACTCCTCATTATCCACAAGAGACGCACTGGTGAGGGAGAATGGCGAGAGCTGCTCCTGGAGGAGGTCACATTCATCATCCTCGACATTTCCGTATTCTGACAGCTTGAAGAGTTTTCTTATGCAGATGTGCTTCAGGCCACAAATAAATTGTGCTACATTGGGGTTGGTGTTGCAACCCTGTTTTTGCCTAATGTGGCCAAATATGTTCTCCAGAGGATCCTGTTGAAGCCTGCGTGTTAACAGGTATTCAAAATTGTAATTTTTGGAGAGGTCGTCCCATAGTTGACAAATTGCCTGAATTGTAATTTGCCAACCTACGATGGTTTGTGGTTGACGTCTGCCAACAAACTGCCATGATGCAATCCAGGGAAGCTGGCCTCGGAGGAAGTCAATCAGCTCTGAATCATTTTTCATGATTGCATGCCGCAGCTCTTGCGAAGTTCTTTTTTTACTCGAGCTGTTCAAGGCATCGAAAATCCTGTCCATACGATCACAAAATTGAGCTGTAGTGATGGCCGAGGCAGGCAGCACCTTCGCATACACCATTGCCGTGATAGCAATCGAAACTGATGCACTGAGGACCTGAGTTGCTCTGCTGACCTTCATATTAGAAAAAGGTTTCTGATGAACGTGCCGTTCAGTCAACTTTGGAGCCAATCGCAACCGGAACTCATGTGAGGATTGGTAAAGGCTTACAATGTGCAACCAGTTAACGATGTCATCCCCAATGTATAACTTGTGTGCTTGGACATTATTGCGCGTTGTTTTAATTAAATGCGGAACATCAAAAATGTAATATACCCGCTCACCATTAACTTCAAAAAAAGGCTTTGCTACATTCACTCTTAGTTGGTTAGCGAGACTTACATTTGAACTGCCCTGGTCACAAATGACTGCTTTCACTGCAATATTAATGCTCCTGAGCTCCAAAATGAGTGACACCAGCAAGTTATGCATAACAGATGATGGTGTTGATGTGTGCCCTATAGTAAAAGCAACCGGTTGAACCCACTTTCTAGAAACACCAACAAGAAGAAAAACCAGTGCTCGATCAGCGATGGTTGAAGTGCGATGAGTGCCATCATCTGTAAAACCCTGGACAACGTCTCTTGAAGCATCATAGTACAAATTCTTTTTGAGTGCTATTTCGTCGAAAACTAAAGCGCACACTCGGTCCCGTTCATTCCAAGCTTGAGTATTTGTTGCAATAGAAGAAAGGATTCCTGGAATTATGCCTGGAGCCATCTTTACATTAGCTAGCCACCTCCTTAATGAACGCCGGGAGGGCAAAGAAAAATACGGAGCCAGAAATCGGTATGCTCGCGGACCTCGGAAGTTTAAGTGAAGAGCGAATTTCTTGAACCACACGGGAAACCGCTTGCCCTTGCGTTTGGGCCTCAAGCGAACATGCGCAGAAAGAAGTTTAAAAACTTCCTCGGTGACGTGCGGTCGGATAACTTCAAGGGCCTTCGAAGTCGATGACGGTGCTTGGTGAGGCTGTCTCTGCAGTCTTTTGATAGTTTTCCGCTGTGCTGCTACTTTGGCTTGCAGATGTTTAATGGTTTGCTCGTACTTCATTGATGGAGACATTGTCGCTGGCACACAGGAACGCACTGCAATAAACCAAAAAATTGATGTAAAAGCAAAGAACAACTAATCCCATACGAGCACTTTCCTCGCTCTTTCAGACCCAAGGTGCACAACTTTCTGTGGTACAAAGTTTTCGATTCCACTACCTAAAAACAAACCATTCACAATGTTGACAATGCACCAAAAAAAAAAATGAAAATCACTGAGAGCCCACCCTTACATTTTGTAAGTGCACACGTAGTGTCCTTTTGAGGATAGTTTCCTCAGAATGTCCTAAACATAAAATAGCACATTAAAAACTGCTGCAATAAAAGCATAGTCACCATTTTCTCTAAGGCACTCAGGCGTGGAGCTGTTGGCGGAGACGTCTTCTGGAGGGTCTTGTGAAGCTTGTTCAATGCCTCGGACAGTGCTGTCGGAACAATCTTGCGAGCGGCCTGCGGAAGTCTCTATATCAATCCACTCTGGTGTTGAAGTGAACATACAACTTACCGGCCACACAAGTTCCTTTTGTGACAGCTGAACGACTGGTTAAGGTTTTCTCCGGCAAGACGAAATCATCAGAAATTCTTTCGCCAGCTACAAGGGAGCTGCCACCTGCAGAGGTTTGGTCAACAGTCAATTTGGGTAAAAAAAAAAAAAGAAATCGCGACACTGAACGCACCCTGTTCATCGGGGCACCTGAATGTGTGGGAGCCGCTTTTTGAAGCCTCTACCGCAGGTCCTGAAGAGATGAAATTACGACAATGTGTCAGTAAGAGGCTTAAAATAACACAAACTGAAGCTCATCCGCACCTTGCAGTGCAGCTTCTGCAGCCATGTCACAGTCACTACTTGAAGCGACGCTCAGAGAACCTGCATATATGTGTAGTTGGTACAAGTTACAAAGCTTGTAGCATGGGGAAACTTAAACAGCTCTTTCAAACACATAAATTGGTCGAACGTGGAAGAAAAGAGACGGCACCAACTAGAAAACAAGTAATTTGTGATTTTTGGAATTATCAACAGTGGCAGCTTTCACTGATGAAAGGTATACGTACATGTGCACTCAGGCTTGAAGATAACGTGAAATAGCCCTTTAAAGTCTTTCAAAACAAGTTGCGCAGGTCCAGAGCATCAAAAAATGACAGAAATGTAAAGCTGCTGTTAGGAAGGTAATAGCCCACAATTCACAGAATTTAAGACTTTCCAAGTGTTACTTCTGTAGTGAGGTTTCTCCATCGGCTACAAAGATCTTCACGGTTAACTGTCGCCACTGATTCAATACAAGTGGCTGCTATTGCACATATTTGAGTTTCAGTCAATCACTTACATGGTGCAGCTGGTTGCACACTGGGAACAGCCATTCTTGTAAGCCTTGTGTGCCCAGGGTCCATGAAACTTTAAGCAGTAAAATGGTCGCTACAAACCCTGTACGTTGCGTACAATAGGCTGGCCGGCTTACTCAGGAGATCATCGCGTCCAGCATACTGCATCCATGCTTTCATCCTGCATTGGCAATGAACTATCAGCTGAAAGGGGAAGTGCTTGAATAGTGATTTTTTATTGTTACCCTCACTTAGCAAGTACGAACAGTAAGCCTACAGACATGCAAACCATACAAAAGCTTTAACACACCTGCCGTCCCGTGGTACGCGGAAGAAACTCGTCCCAGGCTTCTTGTGGGTTCTGCCATTGTTGAAGCACCACGATACACAGCAGTAGCTGCCGTAGCTTGGACCGCCGGACGGCATGGCGTCAGCGCGGTCTGAAAATGTTAGTAAGTGGATGCTTCGCTGTCAAATTACAAAAAAGATATGTGCACGTAATAAGTGTACCAGCAAACCCCTTTGAATGATTAGCTAATCGATGCACAATACAAAACCAGTGATACATCTCTGACCCATAAAACTCTGACTTACAAAGATATACGTGAAGACCACGAACAAAGATCTTCAGAAGTTTCCAGGCCGCTATCCCTTGTAATGCAATGGTATCGCGGCCTGGAAACTTTAGAACACCTTCGTGCGTACGCAGTATCAGCAGTACATTGGGAAGAAAAATCGTAGGTGAAATTTGTGCGGTAAAATTATATTGTAAACGTCAAAAAAATTTGTGGGCAGCTTGCACTAGTGGCACAAGGCTAGCGAAGAAACGAAGATGATGGCCACTTGGCTAGTCCAGATTTGCCTCCGGCACACCAAGAATTATTCGTGCTCCGAGCCTTCGGGAAATGCGTCGTGAGGCATGCGAGGTCCAGCAAACGCTTCGCAATATTTTGCACCGAGCCTACGACCTAGCTGCCCAGCTATGCTCAGCGCACAGACGCTCGCGTCCGTGGCAGACGCAGCACGCGTCGCCTCGGCTTGACGCCGTGCCGCCTTTGCTATACTGCATACGTTGCACAATGTTCCCGTCTAACCGCCGCATAGAGCCACAAACTTTCTTGTTAGCGAACCTCCCAGTCCTTACAAGCTTCAGAAAAAGGTTACAACTGCGTGAATGAGACGCCACGTAAGAAACAAACTCGCACACACGAAGCGCAACGTGTGTGTGTGCACCTTTCTATGTTTGTTGCATGGTGTCTTTTTCGCACAGGCGTAACCGTTTTCTGAAAAATTACCCAACAAGACCAACATCATGTCATTCAACAAGCTTCGCTTGAAAACGTGCCTCACCTGTTATCTCACGCTTGAAAACGCCGACGCAGCCGACGTTGACGAAAGCGACGAAAGCTTCTCGCTGTCAGTCATGCATGGGCTTGTCGCTGGGTAGATGGTGTTTATGACAGTACGGCTGAAGAAAAATAATCGCGTAAGGTGTGTTGAATAAATCGTTTTTTATATACAGAACATACCAAATTTGGCCGTGTAATTATTAATTTGTGAAAACAATTTTGTTGCATTGATTATAACTGTTTTTTTTTGCGCTTGCGCCCTCTGACGTTTGGTGGGAGCACTAGTTCGTTACGTAGTCGTGACGCGTTTCCTGAGGCCAGGTTTTGCGGAGTGTCCGCTCTTGTCTTCTTTTTTCTCTATGGTTCTGTGACCTCCGGTGCTTCAGCGTCGTGCCCTGTGTGCTCTGTGCGGCGCGTCCGCCGCACGATACAACCTATTGGCGACGAGGATGGGATCCGCGCGCATCTGGCCGAGGTGGGCATACGACATTTGCTACTTGTGCTACCATGTTCAGCACCCTGGATACAGCCCACTGATACCTCATTTCTACGGATCACCAGTTCGTGACATCGAGACCATACCTGCGATGCCCCGCCTCTATGCTGCCGAAATGTGAACCATTCTTCATTCTACTTTCTTCTGCTGTGCGGTTCACATTCAAGTCGCTACTTAAGGATATTTCGGCGGATTGACGGGACTGCAGACCTTTACATGTGGGGCGGCTCCACCAGCATTTTCTCCGCGTACGGCCTGTCTCGGCAGCAGCATGTTCCCCGCAATTCCACCACCTCCGTTCCTGCAATGCTCCGGCGTGCCTACGATTTCCTGGAAGACATGGCGTCGCGTCGTGCAAGTGTACATCGACGCGGCGGCTCCGGACGCTACGCCAGACGCCAAGAAGGCGTTGCTGCTCAACGCGCTTGGAGTGGAGGGATCGCAAGTGTACTACAAGGCTGCTGACGAGCAGACGCTGCGTGAAGACGTCCAGGCTTCAGGAGATCGCAACTCTTGCGACGTGTACCAGCAGGCCTTAGCCGTCCTAGACGCATACTTCGCACCACCTAAAGACACTTTCTGCGTACGTGCCCGATTCCAGCGGAGAGTTCAGGAGCCGGACGAGACTGCCGTCCCATTCATTCTAGCGCTGTGGCGTTTGGCCACCGACTGCAATTTCGGCACTGCTGCAGATACCATGATACAGGACCAAATTCTACACGGCCTGCGTGACCCCGACCTGCTTCGGTCATTGACCCAGATGGGGGACACTTTCACTGTTCATTCCAGAGAAGAGGAGCGCGTCGACCGCGCGTTGCAACAGCTGGCTGCTCTGCAGGTCGACTCGGTTACGCGACGCGAGCATCAACGCAGCGGCGTTCGTCCTCCTCAACCCATACTGCTACAACGTGATGCTTCCAACCCTGCTGTGTCATCAGCCCCTACGAGTTCTGCGGAGAATTTGCCAACCCTACCGGGCCATACTTTGACTTCCCCAACTACGACGATTCCAGCCCGGACTGAGAGCGTGTACGCTTGTACTGCATATGTCGTCGTCTCAGCTGGCTATGCTCCTGATGTGCCTGCTCCTGACACGCCTCCTCCTGTCGTGTTTGCTGCGGTTGGGCAAACCCTGACTCTACCGGCTTCCAGTGGGATTACTTCTACTGCTAGGATGGCTGTTCCGGTCAGGTCTGCTGCTGCTGACCATACTTTACCAGTTCGCGTCTCAGCCATACATATCTCTGCTACTCCCGTTTCGCCTGCTGCTGCTGCCGCCCCGGCTGTGCTTCTTTCGGCTGGTGGTGGTCTCCGGGATACTGGTTCAGTTCTCGGTCCACCGGAGATGCACCCACCGAGCGTGCCGGCCTGGATTCCGGAGGCGGTCACTGTTCTGCGTACGGTGGAGGTGCTTCCGCCGGTCACATCTGCGACAGCCGTGCCCGTTTCGGTTCTTTTCAGGGCGCCTGCATCGGTGGCGCCAAACCATGCCCCATGGGAGCTTCATGACATGCTTGTTCCGGCCCCTACTGTGCCAGAAGTTCACTGGAAGGACAGCGCATGGGCCAATTCTTACGTGCCACTGGACTGCTTTGGGCGGCGACAATGCCTATCGTGGAAATGGCACCACTACAGGCGTCAACGCCATAGATTTATTTTGTTTTATATGTGGGGTTTAACGTCCCAAAACCACCATATGATTATGAGAGACGCCGTAGTGGAGAACTCCGGAAATTTCGACCACCTGGGGTTCTTTAACGTGCACCCAAATCTGAGCACACGGGCCTACAACATTTCCGCCTCCATCGGAAATGCAGCCGCCGCAGCCGGGATTCGAACCCGCGACCTGCGGGTCAGTATCTGAGTACCTTAGCCACTAGACCACCACGGTGGGGCACGTCGACGCCATAGACTCAAACACGACAATGACTATGCAGACACCCTCTGTCGCTAGAAGGAAGGATGTGGTGGGGATTTGGCAATGTGCCTTGTTGTTGCAGTGTTGGTCTGCATGCTATACATTCTTAATTCTTCCTAATTCATTGTGCTACGTCCATTGCATTACAACATGCACCGTGTTACGTGTACAATCATTAGTGTGCTTTACTTCTTGTTTTAGTGAGCATGCTGTATATTTTCATTTTATGTTAATTTTGGATCATGCTAAATGGTACCCCCCCCCCCCTAATGCTCATTATTTTAAGGTCGACTTGGTTACGCGATGCGAGTGTCAACGCCGCGGCTCATAGTTGATCGGACAGGAGAGCACTGCGGAGGGCCGCCTCCCACTGCGGAGGGCCGCGGAATGGAGTATCGGGATTAGTGTGCATTGCCTTACATTCCCAGAGCATGTGCGGAAGCGCGGATACATCCCCGCATGCCGGGCAAGTGGTCGGATGTTGAAAAAATAAATGGCATTCGAAGCATGGAAAGATGAAATGCGCCCAACCCCACAAGCGCACCTGTACCAACGCGCGCACGTACGAACCGTGGCAAGTACAGACTTAATCCATCCGGCTGGTCGATCATACTTTGGTCACACCACTAACACGCACCCAAAGCAAGCCTGTCGGCACAAGGCAACGTGAATCTAGATTCAATAAGAATGCGAGTCTTGCTAGGGAAAGCGCGCATGCGCAGACACTATCTGTCTTGTACTCGGCGTGCTCGGCCGACGAGCGGCTGCACACGCGGTGTTTCGGACTATTCCGTGGAAGTCTAGCCCAGGTCACCATAAAACCCTAACAGACACTTTTACCACAGACCCAAGCCAGTGCTTTAAATTGATTTGAAAGAAAACCCATACAACCAATATGCCGTGCAAGGAGTCTCGTTCAACATACATGATACTTATTGCGGAATTAAAGGTGGAATTGCACCGGGCGTCAAACCACGCAAACTTCGATGTGTTACGGCACTTGTAAGGTTCGCTCACTGTAAAGCACTCCGGATTATGAATCGCATTCATCAGCAACAGCAATTGCACAGTGTAATGCTGCGCGTACACGTAGTCGGTACTTTGCTTATTCACAAGATCATGTATTATCGCGTAGTGGGCACTTGACAATGCATTTGCAGCATAAACTCATTCTCGGGAAGTTTTGAACTATCAGTGTCACGGGTGCGAACGTTCTTTTACTAGTGGCGCATTGATTGATTGATATGTGGGGTTTAACGTCCCAAAACCACCTTATGCTTATGAGAGACGCCGTAGTGGAAAGCTCCAGAAATTTCGACCACCTGGGGTTCTTTAACGTGAACCCAAATCTGAGCACACGGGCCTACAACATTTCCGCCTCCATCGGTTACTAGTGGCACAGAAGAGTAAAGCGAGAAGTGAAGCGAATGAGAACATGATGATGATGATGATGATCCTTGTTATTCTGGCGCACACCCATAAAGGGGGATCAGCCAAGAACCGGGCGGCAGGATCTTTAAGTAAAAGGCTTATCGTTTTACAAACAAAAACTAATTTTGGACTGATGTAACAGGATCTTTAATGGTGTCATGTCTTGCTCTCAAAGGTGAAGCTTTTTCTATCAGAAAATTTATTTTCGTGGGGAAGCACTGTACCAGTTTAATACTTTTTATGCTATTAAAACTGTTACATTGGACTGTGCTCGTCGGTTTCGACTGGACGCAGTGCCAGTGCTTGGTACTGTGTCAATTAACTGCGTTGTGACGAGCAAAAAAAAAAGAAGGGGCACAAAACAAACGATACACCGTTGGTCACATTCGTAAAATGTGTGAAATATACTTTAGAGCATCGCTCAAGCTTTTCTTGAGATGTGCAATTCCGTCAAAAAATTTATCCTCCTAAAATAATTTGGGTGGCATTTGATTATGTACCTCTCCGTAGCGGACAAAAGCCATCGGTTGAAAATAAGAAGCAGGGCGCGTGGCGAACGAGATGTGATCGCGAGCTCGCCGAGCCAGCACTTTCGAGGCCTCACTCAAAAATAATCGTGCTTCCCCCGCGTTTCTCTCGACACAACCGAGATTTCAACGACGCCTGCAACGAGAAGGTGCCCCGATCTTGTCACCGGCGAGACGTATCTCCATCCACGCTCAACTCCGTATTACCTCGCTGTTTTGAGTATCGAGGTTCTCAGAACACGGCTTAGAGCTCTTCGGGTAAGGCCGACAAGGCGCGTAACCTGTTCATGTCTCACGAAAACGCGGAAGATCTCGTGAGTGCAGAAGACGACATAATGAAGACAACCAGGTTCAAGCGGAGGAGAGGGCGAAAGAAAGACAAGCGGGACAAGCGCCGGGAGCGTAGAGAGAGACGAAGAAAGCTTTACAGCGACGAAGCCGAGGGACTGGAAGACGCGCATGAGTTCTCAAACAAGGAGGATGACCTCGAGTCCGACGTGACGTGGTCGCCGCCATCCACTTCCATCAGGACCAACGAAGAGAAGCGAGAGCTTCGTTTAGAGATGTTCTTCGACATGATGAACGAGGAACTGGGAGGGCTGCGCGACAACATCGAAGCCCATGAACGCCAGTTGCTGGACTTCGCGGCGCCGTTGGTGTGCCGCATACCACAGCCGCCAAAGCCGTACATAACGCAGCCCTGCTGCTGCACCAAGTGCGGCGGGCGTTGCTGCGACGTTCACGGTAACCAGCAAAATGTTATGCGTCCACCCCTAACGGCAGATGTTGGTACGTACTCCATGGACGCAGACGAGCTGGAATATTCCAGAAAAAAAATTCGCAAGAGAAGACCCTTCACGCCCGGCATGGACTTGGACACCAGGGGCATCGGGTACGAGGAAGACTTCGGCTCTTTGATACTTCGCAAAGGTACTTCGTTCTCTAATGACTCTGTGGATAAGGACAGCGACTCAGACAGCACCGATGACTTCACGAAAAGGAGTCCAAAAGGTTTGAGGCGTCAGCTGACGGCTACAAAAGTCATCCGCAGGAGATCGCATGAGCTGCCACGAATGTCCCCCAAAACCAGCATTGAATTTGGATCAAGTGCCTCTACGCCTGTCAGCGATCTTATGCGCAAAGTAAAGTTGTCACGCAAGAGGTCTAAGAAGAGACTTTCCGGTGGCCAACAACGAAAGTCACGCGGGAAGCAATCACCCCGGCTGTCACTCCAGGATCCACCTGATGTCACACTTTTAGGTGGTTCAGCGTCTCTGGACTTAACATCCCTCGCTGGTCGGCAATCGCTGACTAACAGATATGACCCGTTAAAAGTCAAGACACAGAACGTTCCTCAACATCCGGACATTGCGCCAACTGTGGTACGCTCCGAGCTCTTGTACTATGTGGATCATCCTGCCAGCCCTTTGATGAGCGGTGAAGGGCCCCTAAGAGCTGTTCAATCTTCCCCGATTGACATATACTCTATGAGAATGTTACCTGATGGTCAGTCGAGCTACGCTTGGCAAGGGCAGTTTAATGATTGGCCTTCTTTGCAACCTCCACCAGCTCAACTTCACCAGGATAGGCGTCTTCCACCACTCACTGCAGCTGCCTGGGACCTTTCTGGGAAGGCAGACACTATGGCGAGGCAAGCCATGGAGACGTTTGACGCAGCCAAGGTACTGAAAAAAGTGTCTGACGAAGCTTTTGAGATGGCGATGAAAAATGAGTATTTTGATGGCCGCTTATCGGATCAAGTGTCAATGAGCTCCATGGGACGAGAGTCGCAAGAAAATATGTTTGCAAACAGGTCAATGTACCCTGGCCCAGTTCGCATGGAAGTACCGCAGCAACAGTCACTGCTCCAACAGCAGCAGCGGCTGCAACAGTCGATCCCGGAAAGCCGTCCGGTGGCGAAATCTATTCTGAAGAATACAGCTTCTTCAAACAAGTTACTTCCATCGAGAAACCTAGGTTCAGAAAGAAGCGTTGAGTCTTCGTTTCTCGAAGATGACCATTCCTTCTCAAAGCCACCGCCGTCGCTGGCATTGGGAGCAAAGGTTAAGACGAAGCAAGCCGAAGCAGAAACTGGTGTCGAGGCGTCGAAGTTAGGAGGTCGACCGCGCACACACTTTGCGAATCTTACGACGGATACGACCCCAAAAAAGACAGGCGTCCGACGCAGAGGAAGCGTATTTGTTGGTCGAAGTCTTCTTCCAGACGAAAATGACAAGGACGAATTGTCTGCCTTGAAAATGGCGTCGGACGAATCTTTCACAATGAAGGCAGGTGCACCAAAAGGGGCTGATTCATCAGACAATATCGACGCTGTTCAACGTTTGAAGCTTTCAATTTCCAGATTGCCAAACGTCGAGAGCAAAAAGCAAGAGACCGATAGCGATATATGGAAGAGGCAGGACCTAATGAGCCCTCTTATAAAGAACACAGGAGGTGCTCAAGTGACCGTAAGGAAATGGAGCGGCGTTTCAGAAACTGATACGAAGCATGCTCCTGGCTTCACTGGAAAAGATCACCAGCGTCCTTTGTACTTCGACACGCAAAAAGACAACCTTTCAGAAGGTCAAACCAGGCACGCTCATGGATTCACCGGAAAGAATCACCAGCGTCCGCCTTACTTAGACGCTCAAAAGAACAACCTTTCAGACGCGAAAAACAAGCTCGAAAGTGCCACCATCGCGGACGTTTGGAGAAAACAGGACGTGGTGACTGTTTGTGACAGATCGACTTGTATATCTGTGGATCGGGCAACCGAAACACCGAATCAATGGGAAGGTCCGTCAATGTGCAGTCAGGCTTTGGAACCATGCGGTTTTATTTCAACACTTAGTTTGTTTTCGACATGCTCTAAGTGCGCTTCCGAGGCCTCCAAAGAGTATGACACCTTCTTAACACCTACGAGCATGAAAACCGTCGCAAGCGCTTCGCAAACATCACTTTCCGGCTTAAGAGATGGTCATAACTATCCAAGCAGCGCCCTCATGAGTGACACCGACAATAAAACTGCATCTTCAAGAACAAGAAGGACTTCTAAAGAGCGTTCGGACAAACACAAGAGAAAACATTCTGGAGATCATCGACGCAGTTCTTGGACACCTGGGAAAGAGTCTGATGGTTATCCGAAGAGGAGTTTAATTCGTACCGTTGATGGCAAAGCGGTGTTTCAAAACGGTGACGACTTTCACAAAGATGCAATTGTCACAACAAAGTTGTCGGACACATTATTGGACATTGGGCCCGCTTTGAGACCCATCTTTATGGATGTGGAGGAGACCAATGTTAAAGGCAGACGCACCTCTACGTTCAGAGAGAATGTAAATAGTGTTACAAGCAGGCGAGCATCTGTGCACAAAAATACCACCGATTACTCGAAGTACACGCCTGCTTCATCGAAAAATAGAGAGAGACGGGGATCCGAGAACACGAGCTCAATGCCGACTGCAACGAAGAATCGACGGGAAAGCACTGGTAAGACAGAAGTGAAAGCCGAGCCTCAAATGAGCTCGAGACGTCCGTCTACTGACTCGGAACCTCGAAAGAACTCTGTAAAAGCCAAAGGGGAGCCGGAGTACATCATACTTGCCGTAGAGCCGATTCCTCCACTGGAACTGAAGGAGGCTACACATGCGCCTCATCACATTGCCGACTGCAAACAAGCCGCAAATGAGAATCCAGATGCTGATGTCTTGATGGATGATGTAAACGTGAAAAATGGTGAACAGCATGGTCTTCAGCCCGAAATACGGAAAGTTAGTGCCATAGATTACGGGCCGATCAATTCTACCGTCAGAAAGGCCAGTATTAAACACAATCAACCGACTGGAGACGACGCAAAAGATTCCTTCTACAATGAAAGCCTGCCTGCTTATGTGGATAACGATGAGATAGTGATTGATGAAGGGGCTCTTAGTCCTGGTTCCCTACAGAACAGTGATGGAAATCTTGGTCCTGAGGAGGAAGACGTCGAGAAAGGCGCTCTAGAAGTCTCCAGTGTTGAGAGACTTCAGCACAAAGAAACACTTCCAGCACAGGATGCGAGACCGGAGCTTCTTGATATACCAGAACCACAGGCCCAGCTTGCTGCAGTTGTTACAATACCATTTGAGGGTGACCGAAAGTTTTGGTTTTACAAAGACAGCACAGTGTCGTTATATCCAGA
Source organism: Rhipicephalus microplus (assembly GCF_013339725.1). Lineage (NCBI taxonomy): Eukaryota > Metazoa > Arthropoda > Arachnida > Ixodida > Ixodidae > Rhipicephalus > Rhipicephalus microplus. Next base: position 206,031,091 of record NC_051165.1, read on the forward strand.
AAGTACGCTCGGTGTGACTGCGGCGTTTGTTTGCGCAGGATGGATAATCCTTCTGATGTTTCTCACCGAAATGCACCATGGCTGGTTCGCCATCCACAGTCCGCCAACTTCGTCATTTGGTCCAACATCGTCGCCCGCTGTTCCAACACGGCCCTATCCCATTCCCCCGACTCAACCTCCAGAGATACCGGACACTTCGGAGCCTCCTCCCATCACATGGTATCCAACTTACCCACCCATAATCACCGAAACGGGAACTTGGCCACAGATGGACACATACTACTGTGCCACAATGTATTGCGATAAGGAGGCACGGTACTTATCCTCATTCGGGCTTGGCGACCCATGCGAAAACTTCTACGAAGACGTCTGCGTCAATCGAACTCGTCTGTGGCCGCAACCACCACCTGGTGCTTCGACGTCTACCAGCTCGAGGATGGCTGAACAAATTCAGGCCAGTGTGCTCTGGTACATGAATGATGACCGCAACAGCGACGTCCAGATAGCGCGCAACCTGCTAACCGTGTGCATGCTTGAATCTGAACAGGATCGAGTCGCCACCGTGAAGAGTGTGGTAGGTGAGGTGCTCGGCGTGTCTTGGCCCATTGACCGGTCCTCCGAGGCATCTCTTCCTGATCCCTGGGAAGTGGCTGGGAGGCTCGCCTGCGAATTGGGCCTGGAACCTCTCTCTGCCCTGTCTATCGACGTTCACCCAGAAAAGGCCGGTGTAATGATCGTTGGCATCGACGAACCCATTCTCTTCCAACGACGCAGTTCGACGGGGATGCAGCTTTCGGAACTGATTTTCACCAGCGTACGTGAGGCTGTAAGCCTGGTGAGAGCAGGTCCTGAGATTGAAGAAATTTCGAACCTAACTATGGAAACCTTGTTGACCATTAGCGACATAACATCTGCTCCTTCCGTGCGGTACTTCGGTTCCGAGAACTACCGTCTGACTCCTCTCGGCGATATGCAGTCAGGCGTCAAGTCAATGTTGGAAGCGATATTCTATCGCTACAGAGTTCTCGACGATAGTTCCGAAATCCTCGTGAAGTCTCCTTCTTACTTCGAGCGTCTTCTATCCCCGAATGTGATGCCCAGACCTCGCGGACTACTAAACTACATGGGCTATCGTGTGTTCCTCCTCTTCGCTGCGTTCACTTCGTCGACCGCCCTTCAAGAGGTGCATTCCATTCTCGCCCATCGTTTCCTGGGCTTTCGGGACGCCAACAGACTTAACCTCTGTGCTCGCGAGGTGGAACACGTGCTCCCGGCTATGTACGCGCGCGCCTTCTTCAGGCAAATGAGAAACACCAGCTTCGACACACTCGCGCGCGCGTGGTCCTCCAAGGTAGAGCAGGTGTTTCAGCGCGGCCTTGCCAGGCTGTCCTGGTTTCGTGAGCGTGGCTACAACTTTCATAATTCGGTTGACTTGCTCCTGGCCAAGCACAAGCTGTCCACGAGTCTGATACGATACTTCTATCCCAATTGGGTCATGAACAATGCTAGCTACGCGGCGTACGCGTACCAACTCCAAGAGCGCCTCGATAAAGTACGCGGATTCCCCGACAGCGGCGTCAAGGTCATGCGGGCTCTTTACGGCCTTCGTTTCGACGAAAAAATTGAGCCCTTTGTTGGTCACGCGTCTGGCCTGGCCTTTCCGGCTAGTTCGTTGGACGCGTCGCCTAGGTATGACGTAGAGACGAAGAGCCTCTTCGTGCCGGTGGCCGTAATGAACGCTTCCGTGCCGACAAATGGATCGATGTTCGCCTTCCACATTGCTCGCTACGGCGTTCGCCTGATAAAAGGCTTGATGCCCGTCTTGTACAACGACTTCGTATTCAGTAGCGGGCCCTATGACAACGCTCCGCTGCTGTACACGCAAGGGTACGATCGTCGGCTGCGAGATACGATAAAATGCCTGGTTGGCGACTACTACAGGGCCCCGGACATCCTCAAGAGCAACTTCATGCGCAGTATGGGTGACATAAGCCCCGCTGGCTTTTCCTTACTGGAGCAGACGGTGGCCCTAATGGTGGCCTACTGGGCCTTCCAAGTAAGCTCCTTCGTTGAACCTCGCCTGATACAAACAGCATGGCAATAGTATAAATTGCTTAGTACATGCATGCATCTGCTATAGCGTAAATAGCAATAGTAGAACACGCCGGTGATTGCACATCGGGGATGCTCTGTCAATGATTGATATTGATTAGCTTTGTTTTAGAACGTGAAGCAAGAAAAAGAAACTAAATTTATCGAGGGTACATTTCTGGCCTTACTGGTGTGTCACATTCATGTGGAACGTTGAAGTTTTATGACGGGATGATATAACACACACGCGCGATCCCTTGAATGTGCATCCCTTCCTGTCTCACCCCATCATAAAAGTTATGCGCTTATCATTTTCTTTACCGAAGACGATCTGGGCTCGTGAAGCATGACAGAAGCGTTTCGGGGCGCAGCAGTTAACCTGCACAGACTTATTTTGCTGTGTTCTCTTTGGCTTGGCGCCGCCGTGGTGGGCTAGTGGCTAAGGTACTCGGCTGCTGACCCGCAGGTCGCCAGATTGAATCCCGGCATCGGCAGCATTTTCAATGGAGGCAAAAATGCTGTAGGCCCATGTGCTCAAATTCAGGTGCACGTTAAAAAAAACCAGAGGGTCGAAATTTCCGGCGCCCTCCTCTACGGTGTTTTTCATAATCATACGGTGGGTTTGGGACGATAGACTCTATATATCGATCGATTGATATAAGAGATTAAAGCCAAAAAGAGCGATCGATCGATCTCTTTGGCTTGAAAATGTTGGCTCAGCGAAAGGTTATGAACATGCTGGAAGCATAAGTACAGAAAGGATTTGATTCATGTAACCGTATTCAAAAATGGAATACTGTGCGCCAGTGCTGCGTGCGTGCCGGAACAGCTCCGTACCGAAAAATAGATGCCCTTATTTGCCAAGACTTAGCGAAATGAAAACCTTCAGTCCTCGTGCAAGTGTGGCAGCGACTACACAGAGCAGCATACATTTTTTCTAAATCATCTCATTGGGACAACTACCGCGTCTCGACATATCGGTAGTGGTTTACTTAGATGTAGGCCAACTCCACCAAAGATATGTTTTAACGAATTCGCTTCCCTGACCACCTCCCCTTTTCTTCTTAATTTCTAAATGACATTTTCTGCAGGCAAAGACTGGATTCGTTAGGGCACTTCCCGCGGTGCATTGCAATAGCCAATTGCCACACATGCAAATAATATACGATGGGTTTATCTTCCAATAGGGCGCGTTTGAATACTTTTTGAGCTGTCTCAGAACGCGTAGAATCGAATAGACAAATAAAAATCGGTGTTCTTGTATTGTTCTCGGCAAAAATTTTGCTAGAGAAATGATTGACACTTGGTAAAAAATTCTGTATTTCATTCTAACTTGCATAGAAAAATGACCCTTCTGCCAGTTTCCAACTTCAGTGTCTAAGCTTAGCCGGACCGAATCTACCGGTCAAGCAAGGATAAGTTGTCTTCTTTTACGTGGAGTCTTACGCACCTCTTGAAACGTCCTGGTCCAGGAGCTGCTGACCGTGAAGCGTGTGTGGCAGTCAGACTTCCGATTCGCACAGCTGCCAGACCTGACCTCGGAGCAGCTGTTCTTCGTGTACTACGCGCTGGACAACTGCGAGCGCGGTGACGACGCCTACCACGCGCGTGCTTTCGACGCCCGCTTCGAGCTTCCGCCGGAGGAACGCGTCAACTTCCCCCTGCTCCAGATGGACGCCTTCAAGCGCGCCTTCGGCTGCCGCGGAAGGAGTCCGATGGCCACCGCGCCCCTGTGCTCGGTGGCCCTTTGATGCACGCACTGCACTCCGCTCTCGCACAGGAGCGTCGCACGTCTACGCATTATTGTTATAATATATGACGTCTTTAACCTCTAATGTAACATATCACGCATCATGTACAATGTACGATAGCTTCACTCTGAACGTAAGATGGTATATATCCCTTGGCTTGATCAGTGTGGAAATGTAGGTGTAGTCCGCTGATGTTCAATACATTTACGTCGGCCGTAATTATGTAGATAGTTTGCTCCAGACAGGCATTCACGGTAAAGGACGGAATCAGGGCTGTCGTTTGCATCGAACTTGAAATGTGGTGGCGCCTTGCTTCCGAGTGATATTTGCGAGGTGAAAACGTACCAGCGTTACTGCGGTGTTCAAAACTGATTGACATCATTTGTTTTGTGTGTTATAAAAGGCTTGACTTGGGTGGCGTTGCTTCTGCGTCCTGCGGTCTAGTGGCTTAGACCCAGATTTAATAGATGGAGTATCTGTGGCTTTGAATGAAAGTTTTATTTGAGTAGTTCTTTTTTTTTTCCTTTACGAATGAGTGTGATTTGCCAGCCATTCGGTTCTCGTATCATGCCTCAGCTACACCACAAAGAAACCAACGACTGTCCGCGTAACAGCGGCCATTTCAGACTATCCTAGAATGACTACTGCAGTTCGCAGTGCCCACGGGCCAATACGTCATAATTATTATTTTTTTGTGGGGGGGGGGGGGGGCGGGATCTGCAAAGGGTTCGCTATACGTCTGTAAGGCCAACACGTGAACTACTGCGCTGCTCATTTGTTTGGTGCTTTTGCTTATTGAATATATCTGAGTGCTTTGAAATAGGTGCACCTTTAATCCCCCCCCCTCCTAGATCACAACGTCGAAGATCATGAGTAATTGTGTATTTCATAATATTTCATGACGCTTTTTGGCCAAGCATGGCCCTTGCGCCACTAATACTAATACTAACACATAATAATAATAATAATAATAATAATAATAATAATAATAATAATAATAATATAGTTGCGCAATTCATATATTTTCATGCCTCGCGCGGTTCTATGCCTCTGCTACACAATATTACATGAGTTGAGGATACTTCTTGTCCACGACATTACATTCATGTCGCTTTCTTGTTCTTTTTTTTTTTTTGAAGCAGTTTCAAGCAATGTTGTAGCTCTGTCGTAGACGGTGCTGTCAGATGCTATACTGAGCTAACAAGCAATCACCACCAATGGAGCCCGCTAGAGAAGCGGTAGAATTCACTTCTACATTTCAAAGAGTTTTCCCATTCTTGAAAGTATGTTTATGATATAAAAATGTCCCTGAAATACGAATAGTGTTCAAAAAAACTTACTTATTTTGTACAGTAAAAATATCGGCAGCTATATGTGAACGAAAGGTCATTTTAACTATTTAACGCGATAGCATTCAAGAGCTCATTTTGCAGAAATTCCAAAGGCGGAGTCGGTGTCAGCGTCGTTGGCTCTAAGCAAAAAATCATCATTGCGCGACTGAAAAATTAAGAAAGATGCAAAGAAAATAAATAAAATATCTGGGTCGTATTGGAGATTCGAACCCGGGTCGTTTGCGTGGCCAGCAAGTGTTCTACCACACAGCACGCCCGCTTTTTTTTTTTTTGAAGACTTAAGTTTTTTGGGGGACCTTAGACGCAAACATTTTGGTCTGTCTGTCTGTCTGTCTGTCTGTCTGTACATATGTCTGTTTGTCCACTCTTACCGGCTTTGAGTACTTGAAACAGCCGACCCCATCCGCAGCGACCACCAATGTTGCTCAAGGTTGAGCGTTCATGCTTGTGTAATTGTCAATTAAAAAGCAATTATTGCGCATGTCTGGGGCACCACAACAGCACGCATATATTCTGCATATGCATCTCTCACTAGAAAACGCATATATAAGTAATTTTAAGGACCGTAGCGCTTATCACGCTGCACTTACCTGCAAACGCTTGCACGGAACGAGAAGTGTTTCCAATGCTTTGCTAAGACGAGATGGTGGTGGCACCTACCCGTCGCCTCACGTTCTACACCTTATCAGCTCTGAGACGGGCGCGCACGGCCACGCGCTTTGTTTTCTGAAAGAAACTGCCAGATGGCGCTAATGGCTTAGGTGTGGCATGACTTGATGCACTCGTGAGCCTCCGCTGCACGCTCGAGGCGCAGCGCCTGCGGAACACCATCAACCGATTTTCTTGCGCAGAACATCAAATAAATGTTTTGTTCACTCTCTCTACACGGAAGACTATCGTTTTTCGACGACATTTTCAGATTACATGCAGATATGGGGCCAATTTTTTTTCGTTGCATATATTGTAATGCATATCTTAAGATATAACCGTTGTTTTGGCGTATTGATGTATTCACTTACTGACAATAATCGACTGACAATAATTGCAATAATAGCAATTGTCAGTCAGATGTATTCACTGACTGACAATAATCGACTGACAATAATTCGCTTAATTATTCAAAGGATTACACACTTATATACTTGGAAAGTCCAGAAAAAGAGGGAAAGCTCTTCAAAAGGTTCGTAAGGATGAGCACCCCATCAACATGGGGTGCCGGTCTGGTGTTAAGTGCATTTCTTCGTAAATGGCCTTTAGATGAAGAGCTATACGCATGAAATGCCTACATGAAGCAGTCGTTGGTTCTGCGCGACGGTCTTGCATGCGCGTTTTCCACAGACTGTGCAGTCCCATAAGAAAGAACGTATCAAAGGGAACTCGTGAATACAGCGGAAAAAAACTTCCTCTGCTTGGAAATGCGGTGAAAGTAACTTTCGTGTTTTACAAACACGTGTCCCACGTACATGCTTCACCATACAACACGAGATATTGCCGTAATAATGTGACTTACACGCGTAAATTGCCCTCGCATGACAGAACATGGGAAAAACATAATCACTTCATAGCTTACAGCCAATCACCCACTACAAAAAACACGCAAGCTACTGCACCCTTAACGCCACGTATTGGGTGCGTAGCAAGTCCGAAAAGATTTCGTACACTAAGTGATTGAAGCACGCACGAGGAACACAATATCGCTATTCTAAACTCCTAAAGGCAAAGCTTAAGAGTCCCCCAATTTCCTCAAGCGTTTCACATAATCCATCTGATTCAAGCTTTTAAAATTGTTTCCAGGGTATAACCTCCATTCGTATGAATTCACGTTTGCCAGTGCATGATTAACGTCTTTTGTTCATTATTCCAACGGGTGTTTGACTTCTAAAGCCAACCACTATAACAATCGACAAACACGCCATTAGAGAACGACAAACGTGATATTTCTGCATGTGATGATCACTAATGTAACGATATTAGGACGAAAAATGCACATAAGCAAAAACGTGATAAAAATTCTATACGCGACTCGGTGAAAAAAAAAAGAAGAAACCTACATCAGCTTATCAATGTAAGCGGTAACTTGCAGCGTGGGGGGTAGAAAACCCGCTGGCCACGCACTATCACCAGAACTGAAGGTTTTCATTGTTTGTTTTAGCTGCATATTTCTTGGTTTTTCGGTTCCAAAGAATTTTGATTTTTGCCGACAACCAACGACGCCGACATTGATGCCGAGAACTCGCCATGGTGGCCTATGGCGATGAACTGCTGACCCAAAGGTCACTATATTAATTCCAGGCCTCGGCAGCCACATTTTCGATGGAGGCGAGAATGTTTGAGGCCTGCCTAATTAGATGTATGCGCGCGTTAAATAACCCCCGGTTTCTGTAGGGGAATCAACTTTATTCTGGTCCTGACAACTCGCAGGGTTCAATCCGGAGGCTCGAAATCTCCGGAGCCCTCTACCACGGCGTTCCTCTTTGATATATAGTCGATTTGGGACGTTAAATCATAACAGTTATCATTATTACCAACGTCAACAGTGAATCCGACGCCGATAACTAAATTTCTTCGAAGTGCATAAGCTCTTCAACGCTATCGCGTAAAAAATGGCGCGGCTTGTGCTAAGTCGCGCAAGGCTGGCTCACAGCACATCCGGTGAACACCTGGCTGGTCCTGGCTTGACCAGGCTTTCACCTTCCCACACCTCTCTCTTTCCATCCCTTCCTGTGATGTACTACACAAGGCTGTTCTTGCTCTTTTTTTTTTCTGTTTCTTTGTGTCCGTCTCGATTCTCGTCTATTTCTCTTTGTGTATTTCTACTTTTCCCTCTTTCCTCACTCTCCATTTTTCTATTCGTTTCTATACATCTCTTTCTCTTTTATCTCCTCCTTCTCTCCCCTGGCACAGTTATTGAATCCAACGCCGGACAAATCGGCGCACGTCATCCGAGACGGAAGCAGAAGAGGAAAAAGAGGACGCAGCGAGCAGGTGCGGGCTCACGATAATAATAGCCTTTCACTTGGTGACACCCAGCGACCTCAAAACGTGAGCCGAACAAATGAACAGTATTTCGTTATAACTACCCAGTTTTGGCCAATTCCCCCAGCGTGTGTGTGTGCCACTGATTCCAGGCTATTCATCTTTCTCGAGTTCCACATAAGCCCTGCGGTAACTGACGTTAAATTTATGAGCCATCCCACTCTGAAGGTGGGCGACCTGTGAAGCCGCGTAGCGCATGGCCCAGAGGTGACACATAATTTTGATTGAAGACACAGAAAGGCAGCAATAATTCTCTTTTGAATTTAGCGTATGCTGCTTTAAAGCACTTCCACCTTGATTTGCGTCAGCCAGAACTACAGCGGACAGTTATCGATTTACTTACTTATTTTCTTGCATGCTTGTTTCCTGGTTTTTTTTAGGGCACAGTGAAGAAAAATTGGCGAGGGGGACTTCGAAGTTGAGAGCGATGGTGATATCGGCGCACGCAGCGTACGCGCGCGCGTGTGTGCTTATAGAGAGCTTATACAACAGACATTGTATAAGCTCTCCTATATGAGTATGAAGTAAACATTAAACTACTTCTGTAAGAATACGTTTTACTTTCGTGTCATACCGATTCCTATGATAAAGGTAATCGGTGTCTTTTTTTTTTTTAGCAGGGCTTGAGTGGTATTAACGATAACAAAAGATGCACAGCTCAAGAATCATAAATCCAGATAGTTAACATTATAAGTAGCCACTGTCAGCTTGATTTTAAGTTCTTCTGGCATACATCTTCAGCACAATATACTTTTGTAATGGTATAAATAGCTCTCAGTATACATAACTAGAAGATACTTTGTTTAAAATGCGTCACAACTGTACAATGCGCCACCGCCTATTAACATCGTTTGCTTTGTTTTCATATGCTCGTGCGTAGGAATGCACTGTTTCTGGCTGATGTGTGGATACTACGAATACTAATCGCAGCAAACCTGCTTATAATATATCCATAACTGCGTCATTTGTGAGCCTAATTCGTCCCTGTTGTCCACGGTCTTTCATGGTGATTACTTCGTGCAGCGAACAGCGCAAGAATCGTACGCTTCACTGACGTTGCCGACTCACGCTTTGCCAACGTGTCATGCCAGGTAACAAAAATATACTGACCTCGTCAAGCAGCGGTAACTATATTCATTATATCGGTATTGAGCTATTATATATAGCCACACCTTCTGTTGACACTTCAGGAATCTAGTGGGGTCAGCACCTAATCGAGAAGACACCGACACCATCTTCAGGTAAATTCGTCCTTTATTAACTCGATATCAAGGTTTGCAACGTGAACATCATCTGCGCGATAACTGCACAGCGCCTTGTCCTGCCTGTACAGCAACGCTTGCGATTAGATGTAAACAAACATTGAATGTAAGAGAATACACGGGACACAGATAACATGCACAATGTTGCCAGGACTCGCCGACACGAGCCTGAGTAATAAACAGTATAGGAAATGCGCAGACAGTGCTACATTGTTAGATACATTTGTGTGTATTGTGTTTGAACATGTGTGTATATTAATGTATACCACTGGCTGACAGCAGAGGAAAGCCGAGAGTGCAAACCTCGGGTTGCTCGTATATTAAGGCAGGCAGACAGGGAGCAGTGAGCAATATTTATGTGCACCGGGAACGTTCCGCGTTGATGGGAAAGCAGGACACAGGACAACGTTAAACTGTCCCAACCGCACACGGGTCTGTTCAGTAACAAAGGAGCTTAATATGGGTCATTGTATAGATGAACAGCAGCTTTATAAGGAACTCATCAAACACGTAAAAGACCCTAGACCTAACACCTGTCCTCTTTATGCAACCGACATGTTGCGTCCAAACTCGCGGATACTCTTTGATATTAGCACTGCTTACATACTTGTTCGGCACAATACTTTTTTTTCGATAACTCGTAACACTCTTAATGCGACGAGGTGCTGAATCGAATAAGAAACATTCAAACGAAATGAAGTGCTCGCTAGGCTTTGAAACTTCGCTTTGGATACTCTGCTCCCAAAGGAAGCTCCCAAAGGAGCTCCCAAAGGAAGCCCTCTTTGAAGAGTGTGTACATGACATCAATACTGTAAACATCTTACATAAATTACGCACCATAATGAATGGCCAAAAACACCCTGTAGCATGCTATCTGCTTTTTGCTTACATACATTTGTGGTCATTTGCGACAGAGGTTGGTGATCTCTAAAAAGATTGGCTTTTTTTTTCACACTTTCATTATCTTGCTCTTTTCGCAGTTTGCCCTGCCATGCGATTACAAAACATGCCAGCGACTGCAAAATCTTTTGACCTGCGAGGCCAAGAGGCGGGTAGGTGACGGGCACGATGACCATAGACCATGACCTCAGTGTTGCGTGCGATATCTTTGGGTCAGACATGGAACAGCGCTGTCTATAGGCGCATCTCTTACAAACCTTGTGCTCTCAAGAAGAACGCATATGGTCTTAAGGATGAAATTTGCACTGCTAACGTTGTTGCTCGATCGTTTACAGCGAGCAGACTTAGGGGGGAATATTACAGAGCCAGCCAGGTCCCATCACCTCATTGCAGGTGTATCCACAGTGTGCTCTTTCGTACTCGTCCTCCTCAGCCACGGTCAGTGTAGCTTGTTCCTCACTACAGACTAGATTAGATTACCTGTATCACAAGAGGTACGCGAGTTGCACTGCGTCCTACCGCCAATTTTACCGTATTAAGCTGGTAGTTTAGAACCATGTCAGCCGCAGCTTCAGAAGCAGTGCCGAGGCACCAGTATTTTATCACTGAGTAATAAAGAGGCACGTTGCAGGAGCAAGGTAGTTTCGTCGCTTAAGAATCGATCAAGTTGATTCCGACCACGGCGAGCGGAAGCAGAGACCAAGATTCAAAAGGAGTCGTCAAAATGGTTAAGCTAGTTCTACTGCCTTAATAGCGATCTGTTTAAGCCTGAGCATACTACATCTACAATGGGGAGCAAAAGGGAACATCTGTAAAAGAAAGGCAGTTAGATCACTTCGGTAATCGAGAAAAGTGTCAGCCACTCTTATGCAAGATGAGTGAGTCGCTTGCATACGCTGCCAAGCGAGGCGTCTATCACGCATTTTGGTGACTGCTGACAAGAGAGAGGCTCAAAACTTCGAGACACGCGAAACATGATCGATGCAAAAAAAAAGAAAGAAAACAAACAGGAGCACTTCACATTTGGTCACGTTAACAGTTGGCTTTCCTGCTCAAACGCGTACACCTCCTACCGATCCAGAACTGTTCCCAACAGAGTCCGACTGGTTCTGTCATAACCAGGGCAGTCGTCATCATCAGATTCAGCTTAAGGTCAGGTTGCCTTGATGACCTCTCGCAGACGAGCTTGATCAGGAGCTGATGAACAGAAACGTTCGAAACAAACAAACAAAAAGAAAATAAAGCACTTCTGCAGCACAGTACTCGTCTTGCGGCACTGAGTCAAAAGATATCCTCGAGCAACGTCATACTAGCTCGGAGCTGACGCCCGTTGCGACACAGGCTTTCCCATGTCAGTTCATCGAGAAAATAGGCACGAAACGCGAGTACGTATGTCCGTCTGAAGTGGGAGTGACGGGGCTCACTTCTTGCACCACAGTCCAAACACCCTGACGCATAGTGCGAGGCAGATCACCTCGATGACCCAGAGGCCGATGACGCCGTAGCACACGAGCAGGTGTACGAGCGAGAACGTGTACACGGTCTTGTCGCAGTAGTTGTTGGGTTCTCGCAGCAGTGGCTCGTAACGGGGCCGGTAGATGTGGAGCACCCAGTAGTTTCCCATGCCGAACCAGACGAGCAGGAAAATGGTGAGCGCGTACTCGGTGACCTTGGTCGACGTGGAGGACCAGAGCTCGTCGATGTCGCCGTCGGCCAAGGCGTCGTCGAGTCGCTCGTAGCGTCGCCGCCTCATTTGGTGGTAGAGCAGCGTGCCCACCTTAATGAGGCCGAACGCACCACCGATCAACAGGTACAACGGAATGTTGGGCTCCTTGGGGCACTCCTGCAAGTACTGCACCCCTGCGTAAGAAGAAGATGCAATAGAAAAGGAAAAGGCGTGCTATTTTGGGTCTGTTTCCCGTTTATTTCACACCTACGTAGGTCCAATCTACGACATACTGTAGTCGGCATTTTTCAAGCTTGCCGAAGCGCTGATCACATTAAACAACCTTCGGCTTTTTTCCGCTGATCATCATGCACACCCGATTTCTGCCAAAAAAAAAAACCAAGAACAACAACAAAGACAACTCTGTATTCGAAGTTGCAACAGTTCCCTACGCGAAGGCAGCAGAACTCCCAAAAGCTAGGTGAAAGGTTGTGTTCTTTTTTTTTTTACATTTACTGTAAAAGTGTGCAGGGCAGACGTTTGGTGCTTTGCTTAAGCTTTAAAGCAAATTTCGATTAATGGGTCGTAAGTACTAAAGGTGAACTTATTGTAGTTTATATGAGAGACTATGACAAACCTAATGTATAGAGGTTGGTTACTTGGATAATTGACTGTTGCATGTTTGAATGTCAAGTTTGAATATTAACTGCTGAGTGGCTGTTCTATATTTTACGCCACCTGACACCATTTTTCGTTTGTCAACTAATAAAACGTTGGGAAGAAGCAAACAATACATTCTTGCTGGCAGCATATTAATCAGTGCTGCGGTTAGTCCCCCTTTCTTCTCTTGTGTCCACGTAATCATGCGTTGTGTTAAAATATCATCAAATATCAATCAATCAATCAATGAATTACTCGCTCATTCAATCAATCAATCAATCAGTCTACAATCAATTAATCAGTCAATGTCTTGTGACAAGTCTTAATGATGTGTATTGCAATAAGAAAGCGTTATTAAACAGGACCTTCAAAGCTGCTGATTTTATAGATAATTATGTACTTTATGACTGAACCAGTTGACCAAAGTAATATTCGGTAAAATCTACAAGTAGCATAAATTTTGCAAGGCTCAAAAACTGAAGGCACCGCGTAGCCATTTATTTCCGTACGAATACCACACAAACTGAGTAAGCAATTGTAAGCTGTACGTCACTTTCCACCACCTTTCTGCTTCTCACCTATGATCATCATCAGCAGGGGCAGGATCGAAAACATCGCCAGTAGAACGGTCACCACCACTGAAAGAGAGGAAAAGACAGTGGGGTATATGTCATACGCAAATTTCAACGACTGCAGTTTGACAAAAAAAATCGAAAAGTGAAGCACGAATTCAATTTACGTTCAAATGCTAACACGATCAGGCAGCTTGAGAGGGTCATTAATGAAACGGAATGCAGCAGCGAATATCTAAGATTTAGGCATGTGTAAGTAAGTTCTTCTAGGTGGCACGAACTGAACACATATTTGTACAAGATGAAGGCATGCCAAGAGAACCCTGAGAAAGTACGATGAAGTTTTATACTGTAATCTCTTGTGTAAGTACACTGAAATCAAGAAATTTTTTCGCTGTCTGCTGCATAGATTCAAGTTGATTTTCTTTGATTTAAAACGAAAGCTATAATATACCTAGTGCGCGCAGGCGCACGTCAGCGCATATCTAATGAAGCTACTCGTATGCGGATAAGTGTGCACTACCCAAGTCAACAGTCAGCGCGAAATATTCGAGGTCCGTGACACGCGAGAGAAAGCGAAATGTTCCTGCTGCTTCGACAGGCAGCCTTAAAATGAAATGTCCAGCCAATTCTAGGATGTTCAAACCATACTGCGCAGTTAAACGTAATGCAGTCACAGATTGCTGCGAAATTCGAAGTTTTCTCAGACTTGTGGTCTCTAAACTTTCGACACTTTCTGTATCTAGTTCGCAGTTACAACTTTGTGTTGACTTTTTAGGGTCCGTACAACAAGCCCATGGAAAGTGAGGTCACAGGGAAAATCATCCGGACACGAAAAGAAGGTGGCACAGTAACGCTGAGCTGGCTGCTTGTAAACCTATTCGTTACTAAGGCAATGAAAATGAAGGCTGAACTTAAGCATCGTGCCCAATATTCCATGAAGTCAGCCGCTAATACGTGCTAGCACCAGATACCGTTAGTACTTTATTTTGACGTCAGGAAAGGTACTTCTGTAGCTATATAAAACAAGCACAAGAGCAGCCACGTGAGCTTGGAAAGCGGCAAGAACGGTGCGTTTTTTGTCGCTCGAGTGAGCTAGCTGAGCTTGAGGACGTGGGCATGGCGACCACATTTTAATAAGCATGGAAGTCATGAACTGAGATTTAGGGTCTCGTTAATGTGCCCGGGAAGGTCAAAAGCAGGTGCCACGCAACGGCACGCTCATTATATTATCTCACAATCTTAATCTCATGATCCCGTAATAATAATTTATTGAATCAAACACCAGATATTAATGACGCCTGTAATGGTGCAGTTTGGAATAAGTCAGATGCTCTTTCATGTGCTTCGAGCTGTTTTTACGCCAGGAATTCTCAAAGCGTAATGAGCTCAGCTTATGGTCATTTCTTAATTTAACTAAGTTTTCGCATAAATCAGAATTTTCCAGGAGGGTCTCTTCGAATCGTTGCACGTCACGATTAGTTTGCGCGCGAGAGAGGTTCAAGGCCGCCTCGTTAACGCTATTTCGTTTCTGGCTCTTCGGAGGCCTACGAAACTTCTGGGCCAGGCGATAGTCATTCTTTGTTCCTGTTGGAAGTGGAACACAACAAACTGACATCGCATCGCACGAGTGTTTCACGAACACAAATGTTAGTTCACGACGTTGACATCACGTATATATACGTGATGATGTATTTGCCATGTATTTGCCATGTATTTCATAGCTCTATAGAGCTATGAAATACATGGCAAGTTGCCACAGGGATGTGATGGTGGTCGTTTATTTCTTCACAGCGCTCTTTCTTGTCCCCCTTTATGTTTAGAGGGAAGCCTTAGACGAGAAATAAAACGATAAGATTGACCGACAGCCTCGGCACCGTCGCCATCAAAAAGCGTGATGTAGAAAAAAAATCATATAACGAGTTGACGTCATCAATGACGTCAACATGACGACACATACATAAACTTTTTGTAGATTCACTACGACGTCACATGATGACGTCATCAAGGTGTGGAAAGCTTTCGGAGAGAGGCACGCCGAAGGATCAACGCATTGGCTCAGAAGAAAATGATAGCTTTCGCCTGAAAGCTTCTGCGGGCACTTCTCGAGTGAAAGCTTTTCGTATACGCACGGTGGGCGTTGAAGTGTTGCTCGTCTAGACCATAGCTTTCTTTTTTTTTTGAACGCCGTTAGGTCTCCCAGATGAAGCGAGAAAAAAATAGACATTGGATCGCTTTGTCTCAATTACCTCGAAAAGACGCGCCCACGTAAGCACATTATTTTCTCCCGCATGCGCGACAGCCCGCAACAGAAGTAAATTTTCTCATTATTAATTGCTGTCGCACGCAGTGAAATCACTGGGGAAAAAAATTGGCTTGGCTGCACGGTGACTAGAGAGATGACTGTGGTGGTAACTTATTCCTCTTTTCTTTAACGTTAGCTCAATGTCGCATGCAAGAAAAAAAAAGCATATTTTACCGCCACGACGCCTATGCATTATATATTTGTACAGACGTAGAACACTGCTATTAGTCACCTCAACTGCTTTAGACATTTTTAGGTTATTTACACGCATAATTCTGAAGTCATTATTATTTTAGGCCTCTGTGCTATAAAACGCACCTCCCTGCAAGGTAATTTTTTATATCTTATAGTACAAGATGGCGAAAAACAGAGACAAGACTTCTTACATATGGCCCTTATAATATATTTCGATTGATGAATAGGTCGCGCTTCGTATTGAACCCTCTACTGCGCTGAAAATACAGTGTCAGTGAAAAGATCCATTGCTTATATTAAAAAAAAAACATGTACTAGTACCGGGATTTTTCGCGCCGTGACTTCTCCAATAGTGAACCACAAACAGCATCTCATCCAGCAAAGGATAATGTAATACTACGAAAGAAGGGCTTCATTTCTATGTTCTCGACGTCCTTCTGTACAGTTAGATGTATGAAAAATATACCTGCACTCGTCTTTCGTGCAGTAG
The DNA here is from genome assembly GCF_013339725.1 of Rhipicephalus microplus. Taxonomy (NCBI): domain Eukaryota; kingdom Metazoa; phylum Arthropoda; class Arachnida; order Ixodida; family Ixodidae; genus Rhipicephalus; species Rhipicephalus microplus. The sequence continues at coordinate 206,047,371 of NC_051165.1, forward strand.
TTTTTTGTGAGCGAGCAAGAAAGGCACTGTCTTCAAGTCTACAATAGCGGGTATACGGTCTTGCAAACGTTGCATCGCTATAGCTGCCATAAATCCCTGTGTGGTGTGCCTCACAAACATCGATGTCGTGTACATGTAACACGAGATCTTGTTAAAAGCAGGTACAACTTTTATAGGTTACTGCCCACCGTCAGGGGCGGATCTAGCCACTCATTTTAGACGAAAGGAGGGGGTCGCTCAAAGTAAAACGGGGGACGAGGGTGTTCCAGCTTTTGTTTTAGTAGTGACTATCACAACAGCCTCATCACAGCATAATTACTCTGAACTTGTCCCACTGATTTGGCGTTATTGGTGCTAGAGGTGGACCACAGGCGGGAAATCCATACGGAATTCCTTGTGGCTTCGTGGTACAAACAGATAATTTGCTCCTTTCCCTTTTAAATTCGAAGCATTTCTTAGCAATCTTCGGCGACTTTGAGCGTATCTATCTATCTATCTATATATATATATATATATCTGCTTAGGTATGGGTGCTCTCGTGGTCACCCCCTTAACCTGGCGTGAACGAAATTGGCATGGGAGGGTAAGATGGTTTGACAAATATGACGCGCTGGTCAAGACATCAATAATGTCACAATCCGGTCGCGTACGTCGTCAAACACTTCTCACCAGGCAGTGCCACGTACCCACGGGCGGGTATATGCCACTGGTATGTGGGTATGCGCCACAGGTGATGGACACTGATTATCTATCCAGGAATGACGAGAACACACATGGGCCATTTTAACGCGCGAGCGTTAAGAAATACCCGACATCGGTACTGTCAGCCCGAAAAATGCAAATAAGTGTAAGGGTCCCAGCTGGAATCAAACTTAATCATTTTGCGTGGCGATGAAATATCATACCACAGAGCTACGCAAGGTCTCGGAACTACTTTTCGAATAGACGCTTATCTTCGTGAAACGTGAATAGTGGTTGCACTGCTGCCTATGCAATTTTATAAGTATTGCATAGGTACTCCTTTGATACAGCCGTCATGTCGGGTTAACGTCGATGCGCTGAAGTTGATTTATGCAGTATCCAGGGCCAGGATCTTTGCGAGCATCAGCGCTTCATTTCAACTTCTGGTGTTGCTAATAGGCATGCTTCAGTTGGCGCGCACCGTTGTGCAAGTGCAAACAACTGGTTATATAAACATCTGCAACTCTTCAACATGTGTCTGTGCGTGCGACATTCGTACATATATTTAGCGTCATTTCATGACGTGTCGCTTAATAAAAAATTGCTACACGGTCACCTTCTCTCCGCATGCTTCGTATAACGTCGATTCTCAGGTACGTGGGATCTGTCGAATTTTTTTTAACCCTTCCGCCACCTTGTGGGTTTCCGCAGGACTCATTTGCTTTATCTGAAGGGAGTATGGTGTAACAGAGGCTTTGAGGGAAAGAAGAGAGTTCACCCGAAACCACCCCCCAATCTACCCGCACTGTATTCGCCCATACCCATTGCACGGTCCCGTCAATCGATGGACCAAATACCTAACACCTATAGGACCGGGTGCCACCGTGAGCGACGTTAGCTTATCTCGCATATACCCTTCCGTTTCTGATATTAGATAACGAATTTTAAGTCTGTTCTCATGGCAGAATTTGATCTCTCCCCTTCGCGTACCAAAACTCGACGCTTTATCTACTGCGCCACAGGATGATGTCTCGTCAGGCGGATTATATAGTAAACCTTCAATAATATGTAGCATGCAAGCAAGTGCGTTCAGGCGCGTCACGCATTTTCCACAGCGATGAAGGTCTTCTCGAGAATTGCCTCCGTTCATGCAAGCGCACCGGAACGTTTAAAGCGTTTTCACAACGCCAACAGTGCTGTCGAGTTGGCCTTCAATTTAATGTTGGCTTAGATAGCTTACCAACAACAAGAAGATACGCATGCATTGTGTCAATCATAGTTAAATATAGCTCCTGCTGTGATATTTTCTTTGTTTCATTTTATATATCTTTTTAAGCGCATACTATGAGCCTATACTTGGTGCACGAACAACGTTGACTTCTTTTGCACTGCGGAACACGTGAGAGTGCTAGCTAAGTACTTAAATTTTGCAGCTGGGACTACGTCAGTTTCTCCGCAGAAAACGCTGCGCACAAGTCTGGGACAACAATTTATGATCTTTACGGTTTGATGAACTCCCGTAAGAATCTCGCTTTTTTCTTTCACTAATGCTTTTGTTGTTTATTGAAATAAACGCAATCTGCAACCGTAAGTCCCTTTCGTGGCAGAGCGTGACGTTGGGGGGAGATGTGACGCGCAAAAGCAGTGCAGTAGTAAACTTCGACGTCTGTAAAGGGCACACGTGTGACCGCTGTTACGTATAATTGTGGCCCCGAATTCTTTCCCATTACGTGCCGCGAGCTGGAAAAACTGAAATGTCAGAAGAACAATCCCGAGGTCGCGTTCGCGAAGGGCGCGCCCCCTTGCTGTCAAACGGTGGTGACTGCTGCGCGTTGCCCTCGTTCTGTGGCTTACTTGAAAAGTGGTGTGTTGAGCGAATGTCGCGACAAACGTCCAGTGTTCTTTCAAATACGTTGTGCTCTTCAAGCATCGCGAGTCAAAATAGATTAGACTCTTATTGTGGATGTGAAGTAGCCACACCTCCAGTAGTCGCAAAGATTAGGCGGTCGATTGTCGTGCGCCCTTTTATTACCCATTGCTGAACGCGTTTACAGCGTTACAGGAGTGAAAATCCCTGAAATGCGAGTGCAATGAATCACTTGCGAAGTATCACATATCCCCTGAAAAGAAAAAAAAGAAACCGAGAAAGTACTCATTTGAATGGTGCTATGTCAAAAAAAGTACAACAATCTTGTTGAAGGCGAGGCCAGGGAAAGTCTCTACTTTTTGCGCTCACATCGGATGCACGCGAGCCGACTGGATTTAGACACGGAAGAGCTTACGGTTGCTGCTAGAATACCACACATTGAGTTAGGAAGTGTCTCCGCGGAACGGTACGAGGAGTAAGTGGATTCCCGTATAACGACTAATGGGACACACTGTGGGTCTTCCGGTGCCGACTTCGGCGCTGTACCACGTTGGAACTGCACGTGGGATATGCCTGAGAGCACTCGGCGAGAAAAGCGCGTCGTACAGGCATACTTTCACGACCGATGGACTTTATGCGCAAGCTTGTGGACATTGAGGTGAAAGTAGGTTGCAAATACCCTCAATGCATGTCGCTAGTATAGTACCATGCAGTGCCGTAAAGGATAGATGTCACTTCGGCCACTCAGAAGCAGAAGGGGGGTGCGTAGTTGAACGCAAGACGGCGTCACAGTGAGTTCGTAGACGGCGTTTAGGCCGCGTATAGCTAGGATGGACTGTGTTTGTATACATAGGGCGCTCAATTTAAGATTTTTTTTTCTCGTGGCGTTGATAGAGTTGCTATATCTGATATACTTCGATGTCTATTGCTCACGTTCCTTTTTCTTTAATATAAGTGTATCATTTTGAGTGACGGCACGTAGTTACCTACTTTCTTCTGCGCAAAATACGCAATGTACCGACTGGCTCAAGAATGTTTTGTAGGTACCCCACCATTGCACGAATATAGCTGCAGTGATTTTGCGTGTGCTTGGAAAGGTGTCCTGAACTATCCCTCATCTTGTATGCACTGAAGCTTCTCCCTTCGCAACGGCACATGCGATAGCGGAAATGTGCATTCACATTGCTCGGCGAATACGAAGCAAGCAGCACGGTCTATGTGTGCGTGCGACTCTGATGCTCTTTACTCAAGCCGACGGAATATGGAAGCGTTACCGAGTTACCACACATGTCATAGAAAATTTGCCTCATGCACACAGCGTCGTTGTTCGAAAAGCCTTGGCAGCAACTTTTCTGCACATTATCCCCATTTTTTCGGGGTAGGCTTAGTGGGTACACAAAAACATTCCAGCGCCTCAAGCACAGCACGTTACGGAGTTTCTATAGAACGCGTCATGAACATCTGTTTACTCCCACCGGCGACAGCTTGTGTTTCGTTCCACGTTCACTTCGCTTCTTCGTTTTCCTTTTCTTTTTACTTAATAACTTGAAAGCAACGCTAAATATTCCTGCACGTTCCCTGGCTACATGTGCGTCCTCTCTGCATGGTCCGAAACGCAGGACATCTCCTGCAGGAAAAAAAATAAGTAAGGTCCATTCCATTCCGCAACGCAAATATCAAACACTTACTCTAAAACTTAACATATCGCATAGTTTTGCACACATAAAAAGCGGGAAATTCTGTTAAACAGCGATTTACCTCATCAATATTACGTCAATAATGATTTTGAGGCATCAATGTGTACGATGCCATAGCATGCAGGATACAAGGATATCATATTTGCATGGTTGTAACGTACCTGATATTCAAAATACTTCCAACTTAATCGAGGGTCATTTAATTGTTTGTCAACAGTACAGCTCATGTTCCCTATTCATCACATAATGAACATAAATGAAACAAATGTCAGGCGGGCCGTAAACCGAGCCTTTCTCTTAGACCCAATAATAGTTGGGTTTCTCTCTAAGGAACAGCGAAATTAATTTCGTTCGAATCAGTGTTTGCCTATTCGAGATGATTTCATCGTTACATATATACTTCAAACGAGGAACGGAAGTAGGCCCCGAAGGAAAGCTTCTTTGTAGTGACGAAGCGCAGTGCGCCGAGTAATGAACTTCCCGATGATTCTGGTTTGTGTGTGTGGGTCACAGCAGAAGATAATACATCCGCGTACAAAAAAAAAACAGATGTATATAAGTGCTTATTTTCTGTATTAAACAAAAATAAACGCCGGGGATGTGCTAACAGTGCGTAAACAATAAAAAACTTCTAAACTGTATAAATTCTTGGTTTTAATTTGCATATTTATGTGCCACACTCCTGCTCAAAGAGATCCGGCTCTCTCTATCTCTCTCCAAGATATTTGAGGCTCACTACCAGAAAGACACATTGATTGATTGATATGTGGGGTGTAACTTCCCAAAGCCGCCATATGATTGTGAGAGACACCGTAGTGGAGGGCTCCAGAAATTTCGACCACCTGGGGTTCTTTAACGTGCACCGAGCACATGGGCCTACAGCATTTCCACCTCCATCGGAAATGCAGCCGCCACAGCCAGGATTTGGTCCCGCGACCTGCGGGTCAGCAGCCGAGTACCTTAGCCACTAGACTACCGCGACGGGGCTACCAGGAACACACAGATACCGAAATAGTTTAAGAATATGAAATTTCCTAATTTGATTTGAAATCTCTTCTTTTCACGTTCTTACAGCTTCATTCCAGTTATGTGTTATATATATTATATATCCTTAGTGTGGTATTCTTTCCTTCTATCGTTTTCGCTTTTTACAGCAAGAATGTTATGGTCGAGGTTTTACCTGTGTCGTAGATTGAAAATTGCCATTATCGTGAACCAGCGTGCGCTCAGTTACCATGAACTCCAGCATTCTGTACAAGTGAATAAGAGGAGCTAAAACGTCGTGAGATTTTTCCTGTTTGAGTGGTACATACGCTAGAGACATTTTACAGGCAGATCTATTACAATCGGGGTTTTTCAGTGGGTCCGGTCATAGAGCATTATGGTCATCGTGAATATACATGTTTCAATCACCGGCCCAAATTTTAATGGATACGCTTGGAAAGAGAAACTGAAATGTGCCCACCAGCTCTGCTGCGAACCAGCCTTGTGCTAATTAGTACAAGCTGCTCTATCTATTTTTTTTATCATGTCCCGTCTTTGTTACGACTTCGTACCACCGTACATAAGCATTAGCTGTTCTATTCATTGGGTGTATAGAAAGAGGACACTCGTGCAGCGCCAGCAAGAAGCATGGGAGATTAATGTTAGTTTGCTACCCTGATTTGTGGAAGATGTGATGAATGCAGAAATGCGAAAAGCAAAATAACGAAAAAGGTACCTGTCTAGTGGAACGCAAGCAAATTGATTCTCATTGTAATCGTTGTGTTGTCGCAGCAGCGGCATTAGTACAAGACAAACAGCACGTGCAATGCACACATTCTTTCCCTGTCCTTGAAAAAAAGAAACTAAGAATAAAGCGAGCCGGCAAAACTCTGGCAGAACACTGAAACAAAACAGCCTTGGACTCTGCAATCAACCCATCGATGACACAGGACGCTGTAGACAGAACTCTGTAGGTACAACTGTGTAATTTTTTTTGTTTTGTATCGCCAGCCTCAGTGACAGATTGATGTTGCTGCTGTGCGTCCTGTAGTCTACGTGCACTGTTTACTTTCTCCGTCTTTTTCTGTTTTTCAGTCCTCGTTCTTTTACCTACAGCAGGGTGTAGCAAACATGGTGCTCGTCTCACTGACCTCCCTATCTTATTCCTCATTGCATTATCTCTCTCTCTTTCTCTCTTTCACACACACACACACACAGACACACACAGGCACACACACACACACACACACACACACACACACACACACACACACACACACACACACACGTGTCCCAAAAGACGGAGACATTGTAGCAAAGCAGTCTGGCTGAGGACATAGATGGACACCAAAAAGGTCACTGGGTTCCCCACGCATTCGCCTAAGACGACTTAAAGATGCTAGCCATCTGTCCCATTTTTCTTCTCAGTCGATGTATTTATTCTTCTCCGCCTCCCTCCGAGAGCTTTCTGCACCTTACGAGGTTTTGCCTTGTCTCCGTAATCGGCCCACCTTCTACCAAGGGACAATGTCATGTGATGGCGTCATCTGGTGATATCATAGAAAGTCACAATGGCATCGTGATGACGTCATATTTTCTAGCGGCATGCAACATTATGATGACGTTATATGGTTACGCCATAAGATTATTATTTTTTCCGATGCCCCTTCTTGACGCGACGGTAAATTCTCGTGTTTTAAAGGTATCTAAGGCTTTCGTCTGAAAAGATTGCTCTTCGTTTGAGCAATGAGGGTAAACATATCTTGTCTGGTTGTCTAGCACCGAAGGGACAACACTCCTTCAATTTGCGCTTGCCCGCAACCGAGTAATTTGAGCTGGGATGGCGAAACCGCGACACGGTTGCTCCATCACGCATGCAGGGAGCTCCTCTCAAAATGAGATAACAGAGTTAGGTCTTCACGTTTCAGTGCCCGCGAGGGTTCGTGGTTTCACTCTTCGACAAAACCCCTAACCAATTTAATCGACTTCTCTCATTACTTAGCCCACAGCCTCAAACATTCGCCTTTAAACACAAACCGCTGCCAAAAGCCCTAACGAGATGGCCGAAGAGCTACACGTTTAGGGCTTTCTGGGAAAATAATTGCTGCTATTCTGATTATAATGCATAAATGCTTGAAGTGTGTTGCTGAAGACTGCTGGCTTTCTTGCGTAATGCCATTGAAAAACCACTGGGTTGGAAAGCGTGTAGTGCTGGCGTAGGAATAGCGAAAAAAAGCTTTCTCGTTTTACCAATTCCATGTACCATTACATCATAAATTCATACGTATATTTATCTTGTGAATTTCCTAATGATGCTGTTTCATTGCCTTGTCGTTATTCTGGGAAGCAGTGATTGCTCGAAACATTGCTTGCTCACGTTGACGAATTCATAATGTTCGGAACTGATGGTGTTTCAGTGCAGGTTACACTAGACATTCAAGCAAGTGGATAAGGCAGAGCTGACTTTTCAGTACATTGATTTTCGTTAAAGGGACAATAAGGGTAATTGTTCGTCGACGTTCATTGCTGAAATAGCAGGTCCAGAAAACTCGAAGTAGCTAGTTTTGTGCCAACGAAGTGCTTATTTTGAAATTAAATCACTTCTTAATAGTACGCATCGCCTTGGCGCACTTCAAATCAACCTCGCGTCAAAGCGGACTCTTATACGTCATGGTTTTCGTGCACAACGTTGCCCGCCTTTCGCTCTGTTGCACCAGCTGTTGCAGAGCGGAAAGTAGCGGGAGCCACAGTATAGAAAGAATAGCCATTGAAGGATTTCTTCACTCTCAGAGGCCATGATTTCGCTTGCTTAGTTCAACTTGGCCCCGCTAGATGGCACCATTAATTGAGTCTAGCCAACCAAAAAACTGAACTTTTGAACTACTCGCGCCATTCCCCTTAGTAACACCAGGCCGTTCTTTTTTGTACAAATAAAACAGAACGGGGCAAGTAGCATTATATTGCGTCTTTTGATGCACGTAATGTTCTTTTTTGATGGCAGCTTGTTTGATCACTAGTGATTAATTGTAGGCTGACAATCTCACGCCATCAAGATCATTTCGCGAGTGTCCCATTCGTGGCCCACGTCGCGTGATAGATTTAGTGTAATTACGTATGAGTGCGGCGAGTTGGGCGGGTTGGTAAAGATGCATTACTTCAAATTCTCAGCGCAATAAATACGGAGACAAAACGAAAAGACGTCGACATCATGACGCAAGAAGAGACGTAGACGACATGAGAGAACATGAGTTGCTCTCATGATGTCGACGTCTTTTCGTTTTGTCTCCGTAATTTTTGTGCCAAAAATGGAAAGTTATGCGTAATTGCTTGAGAGTAAGGCACTGTTGTTGATAATATTGCTTTTTTAGACGTTTTCATACATTGAGCGTTCACTCTGCCATGAATGATACTTTGTCTTTAGTGTATCTTTAACTTGGGGCAGACAATCGTACGAACGTGGGCTTATGGGGCTGTCCAGTGTCCATTTTATTTCGTTTACCATTTCGTTCGTCGTCTACCCGCAATCACATTCTTCGTTATAAGTGACGTCTTTTACGGGCTAAGCTCACAATTTATTTTTAATCTTCCTCTAAGCGCTATGATTACCGTACTTGTCTTTCACTTGAACCAGCGTTCACTACGTGTCAAGCGGGGCAACCGGAGATGGTGACTGACGAAGCGAACTGGCGCAAATATGATTGCATAGAAGCAGACCTTGTGAAGTATAAGATGAGAACAGAAAATAAATTTTCCCGCTACGTAGACAGTATATGTGGTTATGGAAGCCAACTAGTGATTAGCAGTATCTTGAGTGGCAGCTGTATTGTTAGCGGCTGCGGTAATATCGCCGTTTGTAGAAAACTAGTTTGGCCAGATCGCCCGGCAATCATCTTGTCTAACGTCCCTTGACGTTGATATAAGGAGGACGTCTCACCGCATCATTGTAAAGCTGGAGCCGAACCCAAAAAGCTGTTCTTTCGTAATTGTACTCTTTTCTAACGGCTGACATTTGCGCTAGTAAGCAATGCTCGAACAGAAACCTTTTTTGTATATGTGATTCTGGGTACCATTTCTGGCAATAAAGGCAATCATCAGACGTAAAAATCCTGCCACTAAATTTATACACATAACGTTTATTTCATCAGTGCTTTTTGTCACTACCTAGTCGAATTCACTGATAACACTTCCACCATTAAAATTAGCGTAAATTTGCGAAAATAGGCTTCAGGTTGGGACGATCGTTGAACTGTGCCGTTGAAAGTTTACAAAATTTTCTTCACTACTGACCACTGTCTTGGCCGAATGTTAGACAATGTTCGGGAAGAACGCTTTGAGCCCTAGTTATAGAGTGACTAGAAATAGAGCTGCTTTTGTTCCATGTTGTCTTTTTTTTTCTTTACAGCTATCGAAATACTAAAGCAGTTCAGATATTTACTCTGAATGTGTAATCCTATCGGGTAAACAAACTCGCCGTTTTATAGCTGTTTTTTCTGTTACACTGAGCATCAAAAAGCAATATATTTCATTTTCTGCGCTTCCGAGAAACTGTGACAATTTGTTAGAAGTTTGAGAGGTCGGCCTGAGCTAGTGGGCTCTAGCCTGCTACTCCACACTGGGGATAAAAAAAGGGGTGACAGGGAGATGAAGGGAGGTGATGGAGATGAAGGGATGGTGCGTATGTGCAGAAGCCACTTATCACAGAATCCTACGGCTTAGTATCTAGTTCAGTGCTTTTGATAAATTCTAGAACAGCCCTTGCAGCGGTTTTTCACACTGTTCGGTCACACATTGATGACAAAATAGAACTTTCACCAAGTGGTGTTCACCCGATATCTGCCTGCGTTGAAGATAGCATTTTTATTTGCATCACGTATACAGAAGGCAGTCACAAAATATACAGGACTAAAGCTTCTGCTTGTCTGAAATGGCCGTGCGGACAGTACGGGATGTCTGCATGGCTGATTAGTTCGGCGTATTGACGTGTGAACGCAACGTCCAGGTGAATCCGGTTGGCGAATCAGTCCAGGTGAATCCATCTGCTTTTAGACGTAGGCCGAAAAGTTATATTGTACCCCTTGAGTTGTTGGTCAACACATGCCTGAACACTTAATCTTGTATTGGATGCGGAGCATCTTATACTCGCGCCTTGTAGTGCGCCGCCCGCGCCGTCCGCGCCGTCCGCACCGCTTCTCGAACATTCGACAGCTGACGCGTGCGCATGCGCCGTCGCGCCGTCGCCCACTCTTCCACCATCTGTGCATCCCTTCCTCCTCTACACACCGCGCGCGCTTCACTCCTCCACCATCTGTGCACCCTTCCTCCTCTACACACCGCGTTCGACATCTACAATTCTCCTGATTCTCCAGTGGACGCGCATGTGGCGTCGCGCTTCGAGAACATTCAACAGCTGACAGTGCATGCGCCGTCGTGCTGTATATATACTCAAGGTCGGCGCTCGCTCGCTCAGTTGCCGCTCGTCGGTTGGTTTGTACGGCGCGTCGACGTCCAAGGTCGCGGTGAAATGAATTCCAACGAATCCACAAACACAATGATCGACGTCCCTTCGACCAGCGCCGCCCTTTCGCATACGTGTGTACGTGTTCACTCATTTAACACCCCCTCCTACAACCACGTTAACCAATTTAGCCATCGACCCAAGTAAGTCGCAATTTAACACCCCATTTCACAACCACGTTAACCAATTTAGCCATCGACCAAAGTAAGTCACACTTTAACACCCCGTTAACCAATTATATGGTCCGCATCCTCCTCAGTGTTCCCCCGAGGGAAGCTGCGGGCAATTTTTTTCGTATGTGTGAAGTGGCACTGGCAAATCATCGCTATTTTTTCGTATTGTATGCTTTTTCGTTTAGTGACGATAAATATTGCATCCAATACACTCTAAGGGGAAAAAGAAGGAGTACAGGGGTTAATCTATGCAGTGAGTTTTGGCTTACCATGTGTTAGACTCCCTTTAGAGAAACACAACTCCTCTCTTTTGAGTCGCATGACTCTGCAAGAGCGTGGAATGATATCCTGAGAGAGCTGAAGTGTCTCTAATGAGTCAACTAGCGTGGTAAGTAAGGGCTCAGAAAAAAGTTTAAGAGACTTCTTAGAGTGTAGCAAGCCTCTCCCGCCATTCAGCTCAGATTTTCTGGCCGATTTACCCGCCGAGTTTGAAACAATAAGAACATTATCTTGTAGTGTCGTCGCTTGCGAAATTTCGCGCCGTTTTAATGCATTTCAAGATATAAAAAGAGAGGTTCTACCGTCGAGAATGAAGGGTAATTACATTTGATGCTAAGAGGCCATGGTACGTCGTCTCATTATTGCCATGTTGTTCTTTCGCGTAATATTTTCCATAAGCGATTCACCATCATTTGTTCTATACTTTATGTCACTTAAGCAACACCCGCTATATGTAAGTCCCCATATTATTTCCATTTTTAAAATTAAGCTGCTATTTTTCTTCTTTTTTGAACAGGCACACTTAATCTGATTTCCCGTTGTCTGTGCTTGGCCCTGCCATTATGCAGCCATGGTTCATTTCTTTGGCACTGAGCTTTCATTGTGGAGAAAGGCCAGCTCTTGTCGACAGAAGACGTGCCAAGGAAACAGTTTCCGCAATAAACACAATCAAAATATTTTTCAATTATGGTGCGATGACGCATTTAGCTTATTTAGATGATTACGATCCACGGAATCTTCGTCTTTGTGTCCACAGTGATCTGACTAAAGTAGGGCACGTGATAATATCGTTTATTGCAGTGCTTTGTAGAGATACGGTCGTTTCTCCACCAAAACCATAAAACTGAAAGCATGAGTTTGAATCAAAAATTATCATCTGATCAGACGCTATAGTTTACCTTCCTCACTAAAATGCAGCGAGCCTCGAGTAAATTGTTCCTCTCGTTGCCTCGTAAATTTTTTTATCGACATTGAGTGTATTGAAATTACGCGTCGCAGTTTATGCCGAGCTTAACCTGCAAGGTAGGCTACTACTGCTTTCTGAAAGCGATATAGTAGCCTTCAACTACATTATTTACTGTGCTATCTATACACCAGTAACATGTTCTGGGACTAAAATTCCGTAAGAAGCGTGATTGGACGCAGAAGGTGTTGCACGTGAAAGTGCACCCCGCCACGGTGGTCTAGTGACAAAGGCACTCGGCTGCTGACCCGCAGGTCGCGTAATCGAATCCCGGCTGCGGCGGCTGCATTTTCGATGGAGGCGAAAATGATGTAGGCCCGTGTGCTCAGGTTTGGGTGCACGTTAAAGAACCCCAGGTGGTCTAAAGTTTCGGAGCCCTCCACTGCGGTGTCTCTCATAATCACATGGTGGTTTTTGGACGGTAAATCCTACATACTAGTATTGTTGTACATGAAAGTACAATAATGATGAGAGTTTTTAGTGTAATTCAACATTTTCAGTCATGCATTCAAAAACCAAGCGAAGAAATAACTTTTGCAACAACTTTCTTCATCTTAGCAATTTCTTTTTGTTTGATACATGTTGGAATGCTTTTCTATTTTGTATTGTAATTTCTTATTTCTGTTCAACATATATGTATTTTTGCTATTGTGTTTATGTTCACACTGTTCATTTTCTTTCTCACGGAAGATACAGTAACCACTGAATGATGTATAATTTTTTTTGTTCCCATGTTGTATGAAAGCCCCTCCCCCTTTAGTTTTTAACTTTGATAACTTTGATGCTCCTTGAGTATTACCAATCTTTACACACTTCTTTTTGTAAACTAATGCTGTCGATATTCAATAAACTTCGAACTTTGAGTGCGTGCGGAAAACGGGTGAACAGAGTGCTCACGTGTTTACTCTCCCTACTTTATCTGTTAACTTAGCTGTTTACTATCCTAAAGAATTACCACGATGTCCTAAACGTTATCAGATTACGATGGAGCTTCGATGTTCACGATCACTTCACATCTCGGTTTGAATATTCTTCTTGCTTAGAAAGTTTCGATGCTCGAAAGTTCCGCATTTTCATTGGTTACGCACCAAACATGGCACACGTCACGCGAATACGCTTAAGTTTTGTGACCACGATTGTAAACCAGGCCATAACAAGGCGTAATAAACGAATTAATCTAGGGAGAAGGCTGTTCGAGGAGCTCAGCCCTCGCATAGCTCTTCCCCTTGTTTAACAACGCGTTAATGAAGCACTCGCAAGAAAGAGGAAAACTTTACGGTGATGGCGCCTAATGGATCGTTCCTAACGTATTGCGTTCTTAATATTTAAATGACGCAATCAAGCTAATGCACTTTGCTAACAACAAGAAAGTACTACAGGAAGAAACAAGCTGTTTTCCTAATGGCATTGCATATTGGCCCTCTGCGCATTCTTTTCTTTTCGATTTACTCTCAATCCATCACTTAAACAAACATAAAAAAGACGTCGTAAGGACGTCTATATCAATGGTGTTTCCAAAGATATTCCATAATTAATGTAATGCAATTCAAGCCATCCTCGCGTTCTGCGATCTTGGCGAATGGAAGAATCGGTGGGAACCCATTTCTTTCTCTTTCTCCCTCTTATATATAGATATTATAATGTAAATGTAAATGGCATTCCTCTTCACTACAATATATATATATATATATATATATATATATATATATATATATATATATATATATATATATATATATATATATATATATATATATAGATATATGTGTGTGTGTGTGTGTGTGTGTGTGTGTGTGTGTGTGTGTGTGTGTGTGTGTGTGTGTGTGTGTGTGTGTGTGTGTGTGTGTGTTTGTGTGTGTGTGTGTGTGTGTGTGTGTTGCGCGCGCTTGACAACACACATTAGAAAAGGAGCGACCACCAATAGTTGCAAAATAAGAACGATTGCATTAATAGGGCATCTGATCGCGCACTTCAAACGTCGTGTTTTCTCACGAAGCAATTTCGACTGACTAGTATCTTTACGTACCGAAATAATTCTCTGCATTCCGTGGTGCGATCCCGAGGCAAAGAAGATAATCTTGTTTTCTATATTTTATTGCCTATATACTGAAACAAGGAGTGAATTGGTCCCCTCCGTGTGGTTATTCGCTTAAAATGCTTCGTGAAAATTGCTGCGCACGCGATTATACCAAATCTGAAGACGTCGGGCTGGAAAAGTTTAGTTCCAAAGCCCTTAACGAAAAGCATCGAAAAAAATTGATGCGCTGAAATCAGCGTCCTCGCTAAGCTTAATGTCTCAGAGCTAGGTTTCGGCCCGCAGACGCAGAATTAATGGTCCATAATGATTCTGTCCATTAGGTTGATTGCCGCATTGTGTGGACCATAATGCAGCAATGCTTTCGTGATGAGAACACATACACTGTTCGTTTCATTTCATTTCATTAATTTGCTCCGCTCGCAGAAACGCCAAAGAAGATTAGCGCTTTGGTCTCAAATATACCGAATACAACACCAATAGAGAGAAATAAACCAACTTTATATCCGACCAGGCGCGCGTTTTCTTAGCCCAGAGGTGGGTGACTTCCTCATTCCAGGTAGCCATGGCCAGCCGCCAACGCTCAAGCCCTTTTCACCAGCCGGAGCTGGTCCTCAGGGTTTACCAACATTAACAACGCCTCCGACTGGTCTTCAGGACTTCATTGTGTGCTGTGTACGTCCATGGGCGGGACACTCGCGTTGTTTTGACAGCCCCATACCATGTGGTACACGGTGTTTTCAAGACAATAGTCACAGTATAGACGCGTTAAAAACTCACTGAGTGCGTTTTCACTAACTGTACGTTTCTTCTTCCTTTTTCTTTATTTCTTTTCTATCTTATCTATCATTCCACACTCACCCCTTTCCCCGTGTAGAACAGCCAAATGAGCTTAGCTTGGTTAACCTCCCTGCCTCCTTTCCTTTTCATTTCTCTCTCTCTTTGTTCGGCTCTTCAATATGTTCATCTCACTGAAAAACGTGATTAATACTGCACGACTTGGTCTACAGTACTTCATTTTTCATTGCGACGACACTGTATTGCAGCATTCGCTTAAAAAACGTATTTATTCTCCATTTATGGAAAAAAAATGATTTCAAACAGTAACATGCCCCATTTCTTATCTATGCTACTACTGCGCTTAGTTTCGGCTTACATTCTGTACAACTGCGGTATTGATTGCTTTGGAGACATGAACGGATCAATTCGAATCAATATACTGCCACTGAAAGCAATGAAATGACCTGTCTGCCTGCTATTTATGAGTAAAAAACTATAGCCAAGAAATTACAATATAGAAAGAAAATACGATGATGGAAATAACGAAGGAAGGCAGCTTTCCTAACTCACACAACATACCGATCGAAATAAAATACATGAGAAAAGCATACAATGTTGCTGTTGCTTTTTGGTTTGCTCCTCAAAGTTCGGGGGTGCATAATGACACCCATTACCTTAGAGTTGGAATCTTCTGGGCCTCGTTGGCAGGGAGTGAAACTGAGAACTCGTCTCTCTTCGAATCATGTCACGTCGATTGATCCAGAACCTGCTGTGATGGAAGCTCATGATACCCGAAGTCTAAAAGACCGCAAGAATACAAGCCAGACGCGTCCAGTTACTTTTGTGTTCTTTTTTGTATACTCCCTTCCTTACGTGTCTGAGCGCGCTTTAGTCGCACAACTTAGCTTACGATACTGTTTTCGCGCCACGATATTCTATCGCAGTGGTATCTCTTTACGCCAAAAGTTCTTTCGGAACTCAGTTTAGGTGTATGATACCTTACTGTATTATTGCTCACTTCCTTCTTTCCTTCCCTCCGTTCTCTTCCTTCTTTGAAGTCCACTTTTCCAAGCACCGAGCGCAGGGCAAGTGAGAAAGGTGAAATGAAATAGAAAAGAGCTCAGCCGGACAATGTTTCCAGTTAGATTTTCTGACATCTCACTTTTTTTCTTCCTTCCTTGAACACCCTGGAAAAATGTCATTTTTTACTCTTTTTCGAGAACTCTGGCTGGCCACGTATATATGTCTCTCTTTGGGGGTCATTATAGCACTATTTTGCGAGAGTCTTGCAACCCACAAAAAGGTAATGTGCCTTTCTAAAAACAGGCACATACCTGACAAGTTAGAACTTGCCTAAAAAAAGTCACACAGACTCCTGTTTTTTTAGGAGCGAAGCTCCTTAAGGCGTGGGCTGTGCGTCCCCTGTATGTAGCCACCTCTCGTTCAGTTCTAAGTATTACGCTAGCCACCGCCCGATCTAAAGGGTACAGCCATATCCATCCGTCCATCCGTCCATCCGTCCGTCCATCCATCCATCCATCCATCCATCCATCCATCCATCCATCCATCCATCCGTCCGTCCGTCCGTCCGTCCGTCCGTCCGTCCATCCGTCCGTTCATCCGTCCATCCGTCCGTCCGTCCGTCCGTCCGTCCGTTCATCCATCCGTCCATCCGTCCGTCCAAAAGATGCAAGATGTTATAAACTAGACGGCGGTACGTGTAGTTGATTATGAAAGATGCGAGGTGTTATAAAATAGGAATGATGCCACATATGGCGCGTGTCATCGTTCGATATAGTGCGGCGACGTACGTTAGGGGGAGCGTTGAGATAAAATCGAGTGGGCAAATTGTACGGAGGATTCATGGTTTACCAGGTTTACCTCCGGAGCTGCGCCCACTCATCATCATTCACTTCGTGGATATGGCGGCATTTTTTCTTACCGTGCATGTGTGCGTGGGACTTAAGACAATTTTGGCATCTCTTCTTTTTAATGGCGGAACATCTTATTAACGTCATCTCTGTTCGTGTACTACGAGCCTCAAGCACTATGCACTTGTGTGGGCGCAGAGTTTTGAGAATATAAGTCTGTCAGCCACTGCAACTGGAATCTGTATTAGGGTCGTCGTGAGCACGCAGGAAGTCCCAGCGCGCCCTGGTTTCCGCTACGCGCCGTTAATGAACCTCGGGGCAATTAGAAACAGGAACCAATACAAAGTAAGTACACTCCAGCAAGCTGTCCATGCTCCACGTCACTTTCGGCGGTACTTGCCCACCTAGCTCTCTTTCAAGACAGCTAAATTGCGCTTGTGTCCAATCAATTTCTTCCGGTACAAGCGTGCCCGACCAGTCCCCGATGATAGGTGTTGACTCTGAAGAGCTAGCTGCCGAGAAAGCCAGAAACTTCCAATCCTGAGCTTGGCTTCCGCACATTCTCGTTCTTTGCTCAAGGTATACTTCAAGATCTAAATTTATTTCCCGAGCTATTTATATTTCCCAGCATACGAGGACAGACGAGCGCAATGTATTTTCTAAGGACGTACGAGCAAAAAGTGTGCTTTCATTACAGTTGATACCTAGTTAAGTCTCAATATCGCCTTTCCCGTTCCTATGCATTGCTTTACGCGAGTTCGCTGAAAGCTCCCTCATAACTTTCTGAGGGAATAAATTGGCGCCATATAGAAGAGCTTGCCATGGCACCGTTCGAAACTGAAAATTTAGGTGAACATGCGCTTTCCCTCTTGATGCCTTTTCAGGAACTTGGTTGTTTTGTGACGTTTAACATAGGAAGCAGGTCGCAGGTCTTGCTCTTCAGAGCAAACTATACACGCAGGCGGCTCTCTAATCAATGGAAATGCTCGCAATTGAGCTCTTTCATTTTAGCTTGTTCTCCAGCGACGCAATGATTACCATGAAACAACTGAAGGAGGTCCTGGTGACATACCCGCAATCCTGAAAAGTGAAGTGATGCTTGTCACTGCGCTTTCTTCCTCGCTCCTTGCCCCTAACAACTAAGCCAAACCACGCTATCACTTCGTATAGCATCGTTCGTGATGTTGACCCGATTTTTTTCTGCTGTTCTCTTTTTTCCTTCCTTAGGTTCTTAGAAAAAAGCAGCAGTAAATGAATTATTTGGGTAGGGCGGTGACATTCATATATTCCTGATTTTCCAAATTCCTGAATCACAGTGTATTTTAGCTTTATTCTTAATTTACAGCCAACTCATTATGAGCTCACGGACGATTAACACTTGAAAGAAAAACTGCAATATGTTCGCACTGATTATTAAATTCGAAGCAACTTTTTTGCGTACTCCGGAAATATTGAGCATTTCTATCTATCTATCTATCTATCTATCTATCTATCTATCTATCTATCTATCTATCTATCTATCTATCTATCTATCTATCTATCTATCTATCTATCTATCTATCTAATCACAGTGTATTTTAGCTTTATTCTTAATTTACAGCCAACTCATTATGAGCTCACGGACGATTAACACTTGAAAGAAAAACTGCAATATGTTCGCACTGATTATTAAATTCGAAGCAACTTTTTTGCGTACTCCGGAAATATTGAGCATTTCTTTCTATCTATCTATCTATCTATCTATCTATCTATCTATCTATCTATCTATCTATCTATCTATCTATCTATCTATCTATCTATCTATCCATCTATCTATCTATCTATCTATCTATCCATCTATCTATCTATCTATCTATCTATCTATCTATCTATCTATCTATCTATCTATCTATTCACCTACGTCTGGGTGCTCTCGTAATCGCCTCTTTATCTTGGGGTAGACCAAAATTAGTGCGTGAGGTAACAAGCTTTCGCGAATATGTCTGAGTGGCCATGAAATTAATAACTTGAATGTCTCGTAGCATGCGTCGTCAAGGCCTCTCCCCAGGAGCGTATGGTGCATACCCGTATTCCACTGGCCCCCGGGAGGCGCTGGTATGCTCTACTGGTTATTGATCGTTTATTTATTGAAGATTTAACCCAAGAAGGGCTGAATGATCAGTCTGAATGTTGTCTGTATGTCGCATATGTTGTGTTTGATTATAGTCTACTGTTAATGTCATTTCATATTTCGTCGTACTCATCCAGAGTAGCATGTAGTGCACCCCCGCAAGTTTAACATCCTCGTGATTCAATAGACATTCATCTTACTATCTCTCTCAAATGTAGTAATTTGAAGAAGAAAAGTAATCGTCTTCTGCGCACCACGCCGAAATCGAGAAATAATTAAACAATACAGAACGCTTATAGAACTTTACCGTTTGAAACTGTTCCTGCTCCGAAACGAAATGGTGGGGACCCTTGAATTGTGCCATGCAGTACAAAGTTCGAGACGCGATATGCATGAGAGAAGGCATCGTTTCTTTCTTTTCGTTTTATGATAGAATGAAAATGAAACGTCTTTAGTCAAATAGTGTGAACACCTACTGGCTTCTACATAAATGTGGTTTTAGAAAAAAATGAGGTTATTGAAAATTTGAAGCATACTTGGTCCAAGAAAAGAATTAACTTAATTACGCCTTTTTCTGCACGTTCAATGACTGTTACGCGTCTTATGTATTGCAATAAGTATGTACCAGCTAAACAAACCAAGTTTATTACTAACATTAAATGAAGTTCACGTATTGGCTTAAATACACCAAAGCATAGCCGTGGAAAATGAAAAAGACCACTTGCACCACACTAACTATGTGAATACCCTACATGCCAGCGTGTTGCGAATGCCCCAACGCCTACGCGCAGCAAGGATGCGATGTAATGTGAGCAGGTGTATACATCGTAGACGGAATGCAAGAAATTAAATATTGCACACATGACAACGCAACGGTGAAAGGCGTGCTTTATTGCGAAATACGAGTGAAGATATAAGTACAACATGTATGTTTGACAAGCGTACATGAAAAAAAAATATAAAAGGCGAACGTGAGGTGAGCTTGCACGCACTTTTCGGTGCTTTTTTCGTATATCAACGCTTCCTGGTGGCGTGATAGCGCACACGACTAAAGGGAACCTTCTGACAACGATTCCTATGGTATGAAAAGCACACGTCAAATAACCTGTGCGAAAGGGATCCTTTTTTACGGTTAATTTTCTCGAAACATTCTCTCCGACAGTTTCAGCGTCGACGCATAGACAAGCCAATATCGCCTGCATAAGACAGGATCTTTGTTGTACTCTGATCTGCACTGTCACATAAACAAACAACATGCACTCTAACGACTCCAAGGATGATCATCAAAGAAGAGAACAAAGGAGTGTCATCGCGTCCAAACTTTCGTCATGTCAGGCTGAGTAATAATGAGAAAAACTGGTCTGCTCGCGATAGGGAGTGGCCCGGGCTTTTGTGCTGCGTATCCCTTTGTTTAGCAGTATTTGGCGTCAACTCCACATCAGTCCTGCAAACTTCTTTATAACGACAGGACGTGAAATTAATGGCGAATGGTTGTATATATATATATATATATATATATATATATATATATATATATATATATATAAGGGGGAGAAGTGTATACCTAAGGGCTCGTATTTCCGTGTTTTAACGCAATATTAATGAGATATAACAGGCAGTAATGCCAAGGATTGTACAGGGGAAGTTATTAGAACCAAATGGAATGTAAATAAGAAGAAAGAAAAGTGGATTAAAGAATTACCAGCTGTGAGCAGGAATCGAACCTACGACCTTCGAATAACGCGTTCGATGCTCTAACCACTGAGCTATCACAGCGGCCTTCCCTCCACCCACTTTTTGGGGTTTATATGTGAATTTAGAATTAGGAGTGACAGTCAGCGCCATCTATAAGCCAAACAACGAGTGTGAAAACACTCTTATTCGCATGTTTGGCGTCACGTAGCACGTGAACTTATTATGAGCGGGCAGCTGATTAATTGTATTAGGGACAATTAATCAGCTGCCCGCTCATAATAAGTTCACGTGCTACGTGACGCCAAACATGCGAATAAGAGTGTTTTCACACTCGTTGTTTGGCTTATAGATGGCGCTGACTGTCACTCGTAATTCTAAATTCACATATAAACCCCAAAAAGTGGATGGAGGGACGGCCGCTGTGATAGCTCAGTGGTTAGAGCATCGAACGCGTTATTCAAAGGTCGTAGGTCCGATTCCTAATTTTTTCATCCACTTTTCTTTCTTCTTTATTCTTATTTACATTCCATTTGGTTCTAATAACTTCCCCTGTACATTCCTCGGCATTACTGCCTGTTATATATGTGTATATATATATATATATATATATATATATATATATATATATATATATATATATATATATATATATATATATATATATATTGCTACGTGCCAGTGCATGGAGCTGAAGAAGACGAAGCAGATAGACTGGCACGAGCTAATCTGTGTGGCTGGCGCTGCTCGCCTAACCGTCTGTAAATACATCGGTGACTACCCCTCTGAGTCAGTCTCCTTCACGTAACATATTTGGTGGAGTTGTGCGATCCCCGTCCTCGCCACGGAACTCCGAAGCGGACGCTCACTCGCGGCTTACAACATGACCACCCAAGACTTGGCTACATCCTCTCCGGTCGCTCCCCCTTCTGCCCGACCTGTCAACCCAGCGCCCGCAACAACATTCGTGACGCTTCCCGCGCTCAAAGACCCCGGCGTGTTCTCGGGCAGCGAGGGTTCCGACGTCGACCAGTGGCTACGTCTCTACGAACGCGTCAGCGCCACTTACAGGTGGGATCCCACTCTTATGCTGGCAAACGTCATCTTTTATCTCGACGGAACACCTCGTGTTTGGTTTGATAACCACGAGCATGACATAACAAGCTGGGACAGCTTCAAGGCAAAGATCCGTGAGCTTTTTGGCAACATCTCTGGTCGTCGTGAAGCTGCGAAAAATGAGTTGTCGACTCGCGCACAATCTTCCACGGAGCCCTACATCGGTTATATTCAGGCTGTCCTTTCACTATGCCGCCAAGCTGACGAAAATATGTCTGAACCTGAAAAAGTTGCCCATATCCTAAAGGGTATCGCCGACGATGCGTTCAACTTGTTGGTATTCAAAAATGTGTCGTCTGTTGATGCCATCATTCAAGAATGCCGCCGGTTCCAACAAGCTAAAAGCAGACGCATCTCCCATCAGTTCCAGCGCCTCCCGAACACCACTGCGACGTCCTCATGTCTCGACACATATCATCCACCAGGCAACTGTGACAACTTGACGCGAATCGTCAGGCGGGAGCTTGAAGCGTCTGCTCCAGCTAAGGTGGGAACAACGTCCCCTGACCCCTCTCCGCCAATTACGTTGCCTCTCATTCAAGCAGTCGTCCGGCAGGAAATCGCCAGCTTGGGAATTCACTCTATCTCACCGCCTACCCGCACCGACTACCAGCCCCGATACACGCCTGCACGTCCCTTCCCGACCGGCTCTCCCTCAACGTTCCGTAATCCGTTCCGCATGGCGAACACACGATGACAAGCCGATATGCTTCTCGTGTCACAGAATCGGGCACATTTCTCGCCATTGCAGAAGTCGCTGGGGTCCTCCTGCACAACCGTCCTCTCGTCCCTTATATGCACGTCCTGCCTATCGCCATGAGACCAACCGCGACCATTTTGCCCAGGAACCTGCTTCTGAACGCCGCTACTCCCGCTCTCCATCCCCCCAACGTCGCCAGTCTCGTTCTCCACAGCCCCGCCGACCATCTTCCCCCGCCTTCCCACGAGGTTCTCCGACGGAAAACTAAGCGTTGCAGCCCCCGGAGGTGGCGCTGCATCGCTCGGACTGACCGAAAATCCTCTTTGACGATACCGACAAAACGGAACCTCATAGACGTACAAGTAGACGGCCTACATGTCACTGCTCTTGTCGACACCGGCGCCCAACTTTCCGTGATGACGAGTGATTTTCGCCGCAAGCTCAAGAAGGTTCTCACACCTGCGACCACCCAGTTCGTCCGTGTTGCGGATGGTGGCATAGCATCGATCGTTGGAATGTGCTCCGCTCGTGTGAGCATTGCGGATCGACACACAGTTGTTCTCTTCACCGTCCTTGATAAATGCCCCCACGATGTAATCTTAGGCCTCGACTTCCTATCCGCGCATTCTGCCCTCATAGACTGTTCGACCAGTACGCTCCGTCTACACTTGCCCGCAACAGAACCTCTTACACAACGGCCGAGTCGCCTCTGCACAACGGGACACGCGCGCCTCCCTTCACAGACACTGACCTACATAGAGCTCGTCTCAATACCCCCAGTTCCCGACGGTGACTATGTTCTGACCCCTATCACCGATGTTCTCATAAGCCGTGGCATTACATTACCGCACACCATTCTGTCCGTCGCAGGAAATTCTACGTGCCTCCCAGTTGTCAACTTTAGCTTGACACCTCAAGTTTTGCCGCAAGGGATGTCTTTAGCGTTGCTCTGCACCTTAGAAGACAATGCGGTAGATGTTTTCGCGATGGCCGCCCCTTCTGAACCCCACGCTCAACATCAGTCTGCCACTTGCTCCGACAGCGCTATTACTTCGATGATCGCTTCCAACTTAACACCGCAGCAGACTGATGAGCTCCACCGGGTTCTGCTGTCCTACATCGACGTATTTGACATCAGCGGCCGTCCGTTGGGGAAAGCTACCGGTATGAGCCACCGCATAAACACTGGTAATGAGCATCCTATTCATAGGCGCCCATATCGGGTGTCGGCGGCCGAGCGTCACATCATCCAAAGTGAGGTCGACAAAATGCTCGCCAAGGACATCATTGAGCCATCTTGCAGTCCTTGGGCTTCTCCTGTAGTGCTAGTCCGCAAGAAAGACGGTGCATGGCGTTTCTGTGTGGATTATCGACACCTAAACAAAATTACCAAAAAAGACGTCTACCCTCTGCCACGAATAGATGATGCGCTTGATTGCCTCTATGGGTCCCACTATTTTTCCTCCATAGACCTTCGTTCCGGCTACTGGCAGATAGAGGTAGATGAAATGGACCGTGAAAAGACGGCATTCATCACCCCCGATGGCCTATATCAGTTCAAGGTCATGCCCTTCGGCCTTTGTAACGCTCCAGCCACCTTCGAACGAATGATGGACTCCCTGCTCAGAGGATTCAAATGGTCCACATGTTTGTGCTACTTGGACGACGTCATCGTCTTTTCACCAACGTTTGAAACTCACATAGAGCGCCTCTCAGCCATCCTGGGAATCTTCCGTCGCGCTGGCCTGCAGCTCAACTCGTCCAAATGTCACTTTGGACGCCATCAAATCACAGTGCTTGGCCATTTAGTAGACGCCAACGGTGTACAACCAGACCCGGCAAAAATCAGCGCCGTCAAAAACTTTCCTGTACCACGATCTGCGAAGGATGTACGCAGCTTTATCGGACTATGCTCCTACTTCCGACGCTTCGTGAAAAATTTTGCGCACACAGCGAGGCCGCTTACGCAGCTCCTCAAGAAGAAGTCCCGTTTTCATGGGCTCCGAAGAGGCTTCTGCGTTCTCGACTCTCGTCGCTCTTCTCACTACCCCTCCGATTCTGGCACACTTCAACCCCGCTGCCCCTACGGAAATCCGTACAGATGCAAGTGGGCATGGCATTGGTGCAGTGCTGGCTCAGAAACAACATGGCCATGATTGCGTTATTGCATATGCCAGCCGCCTCCTATCCGCCCCTGAACGTAACTATTCGATAACAGAGCGTGAGTGCTTGGCTCTTGTATGGGCGGTAGCGAAATTTCGACCTTATCTATACGGACGCCCATTTTCGGTAGTTACCGACCACCACGCACTCTGCTGGCTGAACTCTCTGAAAGATCCATCAGGCCGCCTTGGTCGCTGGGCTTTGCGCCTGCAAGAGTTTTCCTATTCGGTGGTCTACAAATCTGGCCACCTACACCGTGATGCCGATTGCCTCTCCCGGTACCCTGTCGACGATCCTGAGGACACTGACGAGCCCACGGAGAACTCTATCTTGTCAGTGTCCGACTTCCTTAATATTGGGGAAGAACAGAAGCGTGATCCAGAGCTGCTTGACATCATCAGCCGTATGGAATCCTCCACAAATGATGCTTCCGTCCGCTACTTTGTCATTCAAAAGGGTGTGCTATACCGTCGCAATTTCCGACTAGACGGGCCCGACCTTCTCATTGTTGTGCCTAAGCATTTGCGCCGCTGTGTTCTCACCGAACTTCACGACGCTCCCACGGGCTGGACACCTTGGCGTATCCCGCACGTACGAGCGCGTCCGGCGCCGTTTTTTCTGGCCAGGCCTTGCTCGTTCGGTACGCCGATACGTCGCCACATGTGACCTATGCCAACGTCGTAAGACACCATCGCTGCTACCCGCTGGCCATCTTCAACCAATTGACATACCCGCGGAACCATTTTACCGTGTTGGGTTAGACCTGCTCGGTCCTTTTCCCACATCAACATTGGGAAACAAATGGATAGCCGTTATCACAGACTACGCTACACGCTACGCTATTACGCGAGCTCTACCGACCAGCTGTGCAACCGACGTCGCTGACTTCTTGTTACGGGACGTTATATTGATTCACGGTGCGCCGAGACAGCTTCTCACAGACCGTGGCCGTACATTTTTATCCCAAGTCATCGCCGACATTCTGCGTTCTTGTTCGACGCAACACACACTGACAACGCTTACCACCCTCAAACAACGGCCTTACGGAACGATTTAACCGCACTTTAACAAATATGCTCGCTATGTACGTGTCGCCCGACCACCGAGACTGGGACCTTGCCTTACCCTACGCAACTTTCGCGTATAATTCATCCCGTCACGACACAGCGGGCTTTTCGCCGTTCTACTTATTGTACGGAAGAGAGCCGACTTTACCACTGGACACAGTCATCTCAGCTCACACCTCGTCCACCAGCGAGTATGCCCGCGACGCGATTGCGCGAGCCGATCATGCCCGTCAGCTCGCTCGCGCTCGGCTGATGGCGTCGCAAACCAACCAATGCCGTCGGTACGATGCGGAACATAGAGACGTACATTTCGCTCCCGGTACCCTCGTTTTACTCTGGTCCCCTCATCGTCGGCTGGGCCTATCCGAAAAACTTCTGTCTCATTACACGGGACCCTATCGTATATTGCGTCAAGTAACACCTGTCACCTACGAGATCAGCCCCATCTGCCCATCATCATCTACTATGCGGCCCAGTGATATCGTACACGTCTCGCGGATCAGCCCTACAATAATGCGTCAGATAACGACCTTTAAAGCACCGGGACGGTGCCTCCGCCGCCGGGGGTCATGCTACGTGCCAGTGCATGGAGCTGAAGAAGACGAAGCAGATAGACTGGCACGAGCTAATCTGTGTGGCTGGCGCTGCTCGCCTAACCGTCTGTAAATACATCGGTGACTATTCTTTCCTTTGGTGTATGTCAGAATGAAAATAAAACCTCTTTGGTCAAGTAGTGTGAACATCTACTGGCTTCTACATAAATGTGGTTTTAGAAAAAAAATGAGGTTATTGAAAATTCGAAGCGTGCTTGGTCCAAGAAAATAATTAACAAAATTACGCCTTTTTCTGCATGTTCATTGATTGTTACGTGTCTTGTGTATTGCAATAAGTATGTACCAGCCAACCAAACCAAGTGTATTGCTAACATTAAATGAAGTTCACGTATTGGCTTAAATACACCAAAACATAGCCCTGGAAAGTAAAAAAGACCACTTGCACCACACCAACTATGTCAATAGCCTGCATGCCAGCGTGTTGCGAATGCCCCAACGCCTAGCGCAGCAAGGATGCGATGCAATATGAGCAGGTGTATACATCGTAGACGGAATGCAAGAAATTAAATATTGCACTCATGATGACGCAACGGTGAAAGGCGTGCTTTATTGCAAAATACGAATGAAGATATAAGTACAACATGTATGTTTGACAAGCGTACATGAAAAAAATATAAAAAGGCGAACGTGAGGTGAGCTTGCACGCACTTTTTCGGTGCTTTTTTCGTATATCAACGCTTCCTGGTGGCGTGATAGTGCACACGACTAAAGGGAACTTTCTGACAACAATTCTTAGGGTATGAAAAGCACACATCAAATAACCTGTGCGAAAGGGATTCTTTTTTACGGTTAATTTTCTCGAAACTTTCTCTCTGACAGTTTCAGTGTCGACGCATAGACAAGCCAATATCGCCTGCATAAGACAGGATCTTTGTTGTACTCTGATCTGCACTGTCACATAAACAAACAACATGCACTCTAACGACTCCAAGGATGATCATTAAAGAAGAGAACAAGGGGGTGTCATCGCGTCAAAACTTTCGCCATGTCAGGCTGAGTAATAATAAGAAAACCTGGTCTGCTCACGATAGGGAGTGGCCCGGGCTTTTGTGCTGCGTATCCCTTTGTTTAGCAGTATTTGGCGTCAACTCCACAACTCCTCCACATCAGTCCTGCAAACTTCTTTATAACGACAGGACGTGAAATTATTGGCGAATGGTTCTATATATATATATATATATATATATATATATATATATATATATATATATATATATATATATATATATGACTCCTGATGAAGGCCAGACTCTGGCCGAAACTGTCGAATTAAACACTTCCGTTGTTACCGTTCTCTTGGAGGATCTACTTGACTTATTGCAACGCTACGGCCATTTTCGCCACCATGCCTGCCATATATATATATATATATATATATATTGATTTATGCTGCATAACGCCAATCACTAAAGTATCCGAGCTGTTTTTTACCCGATTATCGACACAACAACCTCTGTACACATCGCAGAACAGAATCAGATATTACATTCGAACAACGTAAAACCCGAACATGGCATTTTGCTAATGCCATAAAACTTAATGAAGGCCCAGGCGTGCTTTTGTAAGGGGTCTGCTGGCAAGCTATCCGGCCCCAAGGATTAATTCTCCGTTTAATGTCTCGATGGTACGTCTATTTTCCCCCGCTTGATTTATTTACGGCAAGTGAAGGAGTCGTAAAAGAATGAGGCCAAGCGCAGTTACCCGCAAACTAAGCCATAAAAAAAAACTAGCAAGCAACGTCATTTTGATACAACGGCCACCGTACGCCTTGCAGTATGCGGAGGAAGTCTAATGTCGGGCGGATAAAAAGAAACAAAAATGTGTACGCCTTCTACAAGCACAACGACGAGTTAATGTGTGCGTGCGTGATGTGGGAAGAGCAAGGGAAGAGCGATGGAGGCACTGAAGCATGCCTCGTACATCAAGCCGATCTACCGAGAGCGTAGAAAATGACAGTGGCTCTTTAACGCGGAAGGCGAATGCCACGGTAACCGCAGCTCTCGCATGGCAGCACATTAATCGCCCTCGTGTCCTGCTGAAACCGAGCTCTGCTGTGTGACCTATGGAGCGTGGACTCCGTGATGAGCTCTGGCAACGCACCGCTGACGGAGCTCATCGCGGAGGCGACGTATATAGCGAATAAGTTCTGCAAAAACATGCAAGGTGCATAAACGCCTGTGAAAAGTGTAAATTGCCATCTCCCTAATTTGTAGAAGCCTTCGAAAAAAAATACCACAAAGAAAGCTTCCTTGTTGATGGGTGGATTCGTCCTGACCCGGGATTCTAAATTGGAATGAACACTTTTGTGGGGTGATCACTTTATCATTTGTGGTGTCCAGGAGGCCAACAGATTGCAGAAATTCTCTTAATATGGCACATGAGCTTCCGGGATCCCGCAATGTAAAAGAAGGCTTCGGAAGGGTAAATCAATTTTTTTCCTATACCTGCAGGTCTGCACCGCTATAAGACTCTTCGTTAGAAAAACAAAATGTGGCCAATCTCCGTGTCTGATATAATAATAGCGAAATGAGTAGGCCAATGACAGAGAACAATTACGAACAAACATCATTGTTTGATGAAGAGCACCATGACAAAATTAAAAGGCTGATGAAAATGTCTCTAGGGCTTTAATCATGATCTCACCATGGGCCTATATAAGTAACAATGCCTTGGTTCGAGCGAATTGGTCCATACTACAAGAAACATAGACGACGCAGACAACGGGGAAAGAATAAGTGAAAGGAAAGAGCGTCAACTTGCATCCGACGTTTATTTGAATCGAAAAACAGAATATACCTTCGAAACAATCCGGTGCATATGCACACATCATCCAAAAAGAGATCAAATGGGTCAATCTTACAGCATAAAAAAGAAATCAAATCGTTGAGCACTCAGATGCGTAGAAAGAAAGGCCACCTCCTCATTTTGCAGCGCCAAAGATGGGCAGCTGACACACTAATCTACTGCTTTCCTGGTCAAGTACGCCTCGGATATTTTGCTTTCTGTCTTGTTCTTTTGTTTTTCAAAAATGTGGTGTTCTGAAATAAATCCATGTAGAGTAACTGTATATGGTCCCTACAGGACTATAGTTGCACATAGGTCCACCATCTTGCTTGGTCAGCAACCGAAGCTATGCGGTGAATTCACCTTCTATTCTAGCAATTGAAATACCTGCCATGATTTTTTTTTACCTTGTTGCATATTGACATATTTGGCTTGCGCCCTTCGCGCACTGTTTGCAGTGCTTGAATGTCGCTTTTTTTCCCGATTGCCAACAAAGTGCAATGTAAGAGCTGACTTAATGACATGGTAAACACACAAAAAAAAATCGACGTTCTTGCTCAGCGTGTGGCGAAAAGTACAGAGCGAGCAAAACTTCTTTGGTCTTGCAGCATTCACATTTCGCAAATTTCCTAAATTTTCGACCGCGTAACAGGCGTGAATATTCAGCATTTATGTTACACTGGTGAAATGCGACATTCGTTCATGTTGATGGTACATGAAATCACCCGATTAGTTTTGGTGAACATAACTCAAAGGAGAGTTAAGTCTGAGTATTTGAAGTGCGTAAAAGCATAACGGCGCACTCTTTGCACGATTCGCGTTGTGTAACGAATGGGCCAATAAGGCCCGTGCGTTACACAACGCGTTCTAAAAGAATTCATTACACACATAAACGTGAATTGTTAGACGATATGAAGCCTACATAAAACCTCCTTGGTCTACATATCAGCTCGCAGTTCCCGCGTAGTTTTGCGGCAGAGTACTCAGCTGCCACGCTAAGGACTCGGGTTCGATTCTGAAGTGATACAGGTGTGTTTTATCTCTTTTTGCGTTTTTCTCTCTTCTTTTTTTTAATTTCATGCGATAGTGGCAGCGAGCATATAAGGCACCGAAATCGGCCCTTGTGATATCATTAGAGCTTTCGCTGTAATACTCAGCGACTTCAACAACCAAGCCCTTGTAGCTACGTCAGTGGCAAATAAATATATTTTTTTGCATGTAGACAGGTAATCAAGCTCCGTTTGAACAGATATGAGCGCGCAACAAAAAACATTGCAGTTCTATTTTAGCATGTATGGGAGGCTAGTAAAGCCTCACCCTAGAGCTCGGACCAGGACTTGGGATTGAAAATGAAAGTTTTTTCTCTCTTTCTCATTTAGCATGTACACTACAAACGAACTAGCACTCAGCAGCCCGTAAAACTGGTAAAACCTATTTTACCAGTTTATCTAGTCATTGTAACATTCCGATGGCGGTGATGGTAGAACTGTTGACCTGGGGCGCACATAGAGCTTATCCGCAGTCGCCCACACGCATTCATAAACCGCGTTCAGAAAAGGCGCAAAGACCAGCCGAATTCACTCTGAACTTGAGTGGCGATGATTCGCGCCAATGCAGCAGTGGCGTCGGAAAACACAAAATTGGCCTGAACGTCAGCTTCTCCGCAATGCCTGGTTGCTGGCGGTGCCGGCGGCGTTGCAAAACAGTTGCGCTGCTCTGGTCCCGTAAGGGCCATATACAGTTACTGTAAAGACATGCAACTACATTGCTTGGAATGTTCTGCTAAGTGGCTACCAAATTGTTTATTGACGTGATTACTGGGCTGTCTAGCTCTGTCATTGAAGCACTGACTATTCTGTTCAATTTAAACACGACCCCAAGTCAGGGAACCTGAACTACAATTGCGGTGCACACAGCATAAAACGGGCCCCGCCACGGTGGGCTAGTGGCTAAGGTACTTGGCTGCTGACCCGCAGGTCGTGGGTTCAAATCCCGGCTGCGGCGGCTGCATTTCCGATGGAGGCGGAAATGTTGTAGGCCCGTGTACTCAGATTTGGGTGCACGTTAAAGAACCCCAGGTGGTCAAAATTTCCGGAGCCTTCCACTACGGCGTCTCTCATAATCATATGGTAATTTTGGGACGTTAAACCCCAGAAATCTAATCTAACAGCATAAACGGTCCTGTGATTGGTTTGACATTGCACGAGTGTTTTTTTCCTTTGAAGGCTGCAGATGGCTGATAGTTTGCAAGGTTCTGAAGAAAGCAAACTGATATTATGTCGGTTAGCTATGCATTCTTCAAGTTGTAAGATACTTTATTAAGATATGGAATCGCAAGCATCGGCTTTTGGCAGGTTCTTTTGTTTACCACTGTGTCAGCTGTACATCTTTGGCGTTACAAGATAATGAGGTGGCTTTTCCTTCTACGCATTTGGATGATCAACGATTTGATCTTTTTTTTTTCATGCTGTAAGGTTGACCAATGTAATCTCTTCTTGGATGATGTGTGCATACACATGAGAATGGTGCGAGGGTATATTATGTTTTGAATTCAAATAAACGGCAGTTGCAAGTTGAAGTTCTTTCTTTTCACTTATTATTCCCCCGTGGTTTGCGTCGTCTTGCTTATATAAGCTTCTTGCTTATATAATGTGACACCAGCGTTCAGCCTCAGATTTACAGATTTTATTTTGCCACAGCCCGTACAACTTCTTCGTCACACACCTATTATTTCGTACACAGCTGGAAACAATTTTGAAATCTGATGGTTCTGCGCAGGTACTATAAGGCGCACTGGGCTCGCTTTCTCCTCCCGCGCCGTCGTTTATCTCGGCGGTGGTGCTTGCGTAACTGATGTTGTACCGGAGCCGATTGAATGATATGTGGGATTTAACGTCCCCGAACCACCATATAATCATGACAGACGCCGTAATGGAGGGCTCCGGAAATTTCGACCTCCTGGGGTTCTTTAACGTGCACCCAAATCAGAGTACACGGGCCTAAGCATTTTGGCCTCCATCGAAAATGCAGCCACCGCATCCGGGATTCGATCCCGCGACCTGTGGGTCAGCAGCCGAGTACCTTAGCCACTAGGCCACCATGGCAAAAGCACCGTAGCCGATGGCTTATCGGCTGCAGCTGCAGCCCTAAATTACCATGGGCAATTTCGGTGTAACTCGCATCGGCTTCGCCCGTACTGCGGAGTTCAAAACGTTCAAAGTGTTGATCTAAAAATTAGCCAGGGTCCGCAGATAAAGTTCCTTCAAGTGAATAATGCACTTTTCAGTATTCCTTTCACTGAGGCATTCTTGGCCTGGAAGGCATACGAAAGTGACCGAAAGTTCTCTTGAAGCTCGTTATTTTGAAATATTTGTTAATCCGAATTTCGTACAAACGAGAGTTTACCGGAATCGCAGCACCCCTCTGTAAGAGCAACGTGGCTAAACGAAACGCTTTCCTGTTCCCTCTCAGGACATTATGCCGGTTGTCCTCTCTGTAACTTCTTCGGATTCTCTGCAACTTCTTCGGCCTTTGATGGTGACAATCATCAGTAACGCGAAGGCGCAATAGAGCGGGAACACAAATTCGTTGATCACATTTGTGAATTTTCGGTGCGTTGCTTATCGTCAGTACTGAGCCATTATTGAAGTAGTTTCAAGCCATGGCATGCCTCTGCGGTAGAACACCTGCTCTCGACGCACGAGGCCTGGGTCCTGTTCTAAACCTAGAAAAAAAATGTTTATTATTTCTTTTAATTTTATTTTATTTTGAGACCTCCCACTAAACATTTTTGACTGCTGTAAAGATAATTTTTGCATCGTTATTATAAATATTGGATTCTTACATCCCGAAACTACAATATTACTATCGGAGTCGCCATAGTAGCGGGCTCCGGAAATTTCTACCATCTGGTGTAATTTAGCATACACCTAAATGATCCAAGTACATGGGCTATCCGCGATTCGCCTTCACTGAATTATTCGCCTTCACTGAATTCAATTACCGCAGCCGAAATTCGATCCCACGACTTGCGGGTCGGCAATCGAGGGCCATGACCACAGGACTCAGTGATGCGGTAGGCCGAACGCTCAGTGTATACAGTTCAGGCCAGTACTTCAAGTTGTCTCCGCGGACCGTCAGTCAAAAGAAAAAAATGCAACATGAACACCCACATAGTTCTATCGTAACATAACAATACAGACAACCATATCTGTCATGTTATTTTAGAAGGTAGTTTGATTTTAGAAGATAGGGTTGTTGCGAACGTTTGTGAAACGACCATCTATTGCTGCGCCGTTCAAGTGAGAGTGAGTTGCAGAGTGTGTCTTCCTCCTAATGACAGCTGTTTATTGGAGCGTCACCGGGGGGCGCTGACGTACGCGGACAGGCGTCACGTGTCGAATGCCGCAGCGCGGCGCGCCGGAATTGGGTCACCGTAGCCGGGGGCAGCAACCGGCAATCAGGGAGGTGCGTGGCTCCCCCTATTCCCCCTTTTTTGTCTTTTTTTTAACTCCCACTCTGGAGCGGAAGCTCACCGCATAGCAGCGGGACTGACAGCGTGGAGACGCGTCACGCTGATTCTAACGAGATTGGCCTAAACGTTGCGGATGTCTCGCCCCTCCGAGTTTAACGTTGTAACCGCGATCGGTAGAGGTTAGGCAGTTAACTGAAGGCGTGATATTATATGGCGCGAACGTGACACCCGACAGGCGCATCGGGTTAGATGGTGTAGACCGTTTTCAGCGATTCGGCTTTACGGCGACAGACGCTTCCACGGCTCTAACATTCGCTCCTTGTTTCATTTAGTGTTTCTTTATGCAATTGCTTTTTTTTTGTCCTTTTGTCGATTAAGTGCACCGTTCGGCGCCCAAGTGGGCTCAATCGATTCGTGAAGAAAAGATCAAAACTTAAAAAATGACAGATCCCACGTGCAGTGAGAATCAATGATATGCGAAGCACGAATGAGAAAGGTTGATATGTCACTTTAAAGTCAGCATAACGTTACTAGGTGGAGATAAATGATGCCGTACATTACTTCCGGGTCATGATTATCATGCTTGGATGTGTCGATTACCTTTGTCATATATTCACGTCACGTGATACCAAATTTAGCATATGTGGAGCTAGCGAAACAGCCACGAGCACACTATGAGCGCGGTATGTTGTCATGCTCTTACATGACACGCGTGTCAGGGTTAGCATGTTTGCACCAGTCATATACTTTCGTAAATCATTCACGCCACGTAACACCAAATTTGGTATATGTGGAGCTAGCAAAACGGACGCGAGCGCATCATGAAGGGCCCAATATACTCCAATGTAGCGTTGACGCGCACACACGCTGGGCACAACGACGCTACGTTAGCAAAACGCGAGCACTTTAGTCTGATGCCAAGCGTGACAGACGCGACCAGCGTCCGTCGGCGCGGCATTACGGCAACCGGCGCATAGCGCAGCATGTCACATTCGCACCGATGCGTTACCCAGACAACACTGCGTCTCCCCCTTTCGTGACGGAGGGACGCCAGACGCGCTGAAATGCGCATGCGTCAAAGCAACGCCGCGCGGTGTGCGCCGGCGAGTCTATGGCAGGACCGGTGCCTGGCGTGGCAACGCCGGCGTGACCCGACGAAATGAGCGCCGGTGAGCACTCGCACCACGTCACGTCGAAATGTATTGGTGCCTTGACTATGGCATGTAGTCATGTTTTCACGTGACACGCATCTCATGATTATCATGCTTGCACCAGTCACATACCTTTGTCGTCCATTCACGTACTGCAATACCAAATTTGGTATATGTGACGCTAGCGAAACGGCCGCGAGCGCATCATGAGCGTGGCATGTAGTCATGTTGTTACACGACACGCATATCATAATTTTCTTGTTAGGGTCTGTCGCTTGTGTTCGCCATGCAGTCACGTCGTGCCATACCAGTTTTGCAACATGTCATGTGAACAAAACCACCGCAAGAGCAGCAAAACCATGAAATGTGAATCATGACAGTAATGACATATATGTCATGAGTTCCATGTTTTGACTAGTCAAATATGTTCTTCATACAGTCATGTTATGCCATACAAAGTTTCGTATTGATACCATTATCGAAATGGCCAGGAGAGCTATAAGTCGTAGGCAGCTAAGATTAGATAGATAGATAGATAGATAGATAGATAGATAGATAGATAGATAGATAGATAGATAGATAGATAGATAGATAGATAGATAGATAGATAGATAGATAGATAGATAGATAGATAGATAGATAGATAGATAGATAGATAGATAGATAGATAGATAGATAGATAGACAGACAGACAGACAGACAGACAGACAGACAGACAGACAGACAGACAGACAGACAGACAGACAGACAGACAGACAGACAGACAGACAGATAGACAGATAGATAGATAGATAGATAGATAGATAGATAGATAGATAGATAGATAGATAGATAGATAGATAGATAGATAGATAGATAGATAGATAGATAGATAGATAGATAGATAGATAGATAGATAGATAGATAGATAGATAGATAGATAGATAGATAGATAGATAGATAGATAGATAGATAGATAGATAGATAGATAGATAGATAGATAGATAGATAGATAGATAGATAGATAGATAGATAGATAGATAGATAGATATGCTCAAAGTCACCGAAGTTTGCTAAGAAATGCTTCGCATTTAAAAAATGGGTCAGGAATGACGCAAACGCAGTACGACGGCTTTGGGGATCCTTAGGATTGCGAAGTTTTGCATCAGTTTTGGCTAGTTTGGTGAAAGCGATAAATGCTTCTGGCTATTCTGTTTCGCTCAGGAAAAAAAGCATGCAGTTATGAACACTTGATGCAGTATGGTGCATGGTGACACAGAGTACGGCAGTGTGTGCCTGTCACTATGCTGGCGCTCTAGTTTTGCAAATTACTTGACCACTTCCATACCCTGCGAATATCTGCAAAGGCGACAAGTACCAAAAATTACGAACGATACGTGGCAGAGCTGGGTACCTTTCGCTCCATGTACGAAAAATTGTCAACGAGCTCATCCTCACATTGGATGATTTAATTAAGTATAACAATACCTGAGATATACAACGAAGATGCTCAAACGGCATCTTCGTTGCATGACAAAACAAAGATGCATGGCACCAGCCCCACAATAACGTTGCACTACTTAGCCCAGTTTTTACTTAAAGTTCGAACTTCTCTCACCTTTCAGAAAGAGGCTATTCTTTCGTCAACAAAGTTCGTCAAAAGCCGAAACAATCGTATTTCGAACGTCTCACAAAACATCGACAGTCACAGAGTATGCAGCACTCCGCTGTGCACTCCGCAGGATTTATCAAGAATTGTATCTCAAATGGTGAATTTTCACCGATTAGAAACCAGCTCTGTACTGTATTCTAACTGCGCTACGTCGTAGACCTCAAGACCATTCGGTGCACGAAACAAGACAATTGTATCAGCAAGTGCACTACAGAAAGGAGATGATGCAACTTTTCAATGGTTACCAGGCCACTGCGGAATCATCTATAACGAGCATACTGACGCTGTAGCAAAGCACGCTCACGAAAACGGCATGATGGATCTCATTCCACTGTCAAGAAGCGACGCAGCAGCAAGGATTAATACGCAGGCGCACGATGTCACCATGCAGGTCTCTGTGGGACACGCCCGGATTTCTACACACCCGTCTACACCGTCTGAACCCACACCTAGGACTTTCCATTCCATCAGGCTTATCCAGATCTGAGACAAACATGCTCTGTCGCATGTGGCTTAGGGTGTCTTTTACGGACGGCTTTGCTTGCCGCATCGGATGGGCAGACAGTGCTGCGTGTGATCATAGCGGCGCTGACAAAAGCATCCAACATATTTTGTGTCAGTAGAACTGTCAGAGACAGACCCTGTCAGCAGTGTTTGCATGCCTCAATGACCAGCCGCTTTCCGAAAAATTAATTTTGGAATACCGGAATGATCGAGCTTCACACCAAAAAGCGATGAAGGCTCTTCTGAAGTTTCTGCGATCGACGCGCCTCGTCGAGCGCTTGTGACGTTTAAGTGTGTTTGTGTGTTTCCACTTTCATCTCACTCTCCTTCTCTCATTCCCATTTTCTTACTTTTCTGTGTCCCATTTCCCCTTCCCCAGTGGAGGTAGCGAACCAGACACTTGCTTTCTGGTTAACCTCCCTGCCTTTCTCCATACCATGTCTATCTCTCTCTTTCGTCAAATATGCGATAAAAACGTACCAAGTTACCGTCTTTGTAAGGACATACCCGTAAGACGTTATCAGTCAAAATCCACTCACATGTCCGTAATGCATAAAGCTACTGGGTGTCTCTTTCCTTAATTCAAAAGACAGAAATACATATACTACCGAGAGTCCGGCAGCGGCACCAAATGTTAGGAAAGTTAGCAGTATAAAGCGTAAGAACGACAATATGACAGTCAAATCATAGCCAAAACACGCTGTATATCGTCACTCTTGAATGGCCCCGGGAATCTACATCGACGCGCACACCTCTTAATACACAAACAATTCAAATTGAAACTTCTTGCTGTCTTGAACAATGACAGGTATACGCAGCATTAAGTTAATGCTGCAGCCGACTGTGGCCAGCCTGTTTACCGAGCACAGCCAGTGATTGTGAATTTCGCGCGACTTCCGTCCCTCGGCAAGCTTTAGTACCTCGAAAGAGTTTCCAGTGGCACACGCATATGATCGAAGACATGCATGTTCCGGCGGTGACGGTGCGTGCCGGTGCGCGCTCGTGTTTGGAAACGTGGATGGCCCGGCGACGCACATCGATCCAGGCGAAGCAATTGCACGTTAAAGGGTGAATGAACTTTCTCTCACACGAGAACTGCGTGCATTAACGCGGACGCGACGGGCGGCCAGAAAACTTGGCAGTGGCTGTAACGTGCTTACTCCGATGATGGACATGGTGGTTAGAGAGCGTTTATCATTTCTGTCGCTTCTTGTTCTTGTGGTGCGCTTTTCTAACGGGAACAAGGTGGTCTGCCAGCGTTGAACTAAAACGAAAGTTGACCAAGTGATTCGTGAATACCGCAAACAGTAACAAAGTAACCAAATTCACCACTTTAAAAGTCATTTAAGCTACGAAGCGAAATACAAGCCTTCGAGAGGAATCTATGCACGAAACTACTCACCGCAGAAAAAAGACAGTGCTTAGCGGGAAGGTTATAAAGATCTCAATATAACTGAGGAAGGATTATAAAGATTTTAATATAATTGAATATTTCTTGAGAATGTCCCGTAGTAAGGTCACATAAATAGTGAAATTGAAGTATAATAAAGACGTATAGTGAGTCAAAGATGTTTAAACGCGTTCTTACACTAGGAATTATAATATTATCATGGTGTCATGACATAGACTAAGACAGCAGTCGGCATGTTCAAGATGAAACTCTTTATTTGGCCAAACTTGTGGCCAGGAAACATAAACTGCAGCAAGAAATGCAAGCTGTACCCAGATATATGCGAGCAGAGCATCAGCCGTTGATGATCTGTCAAGTGGTGGAGCATGTCAGCATTTATACATGTGTCATCGAATATTCTAGCGTTATCTCTAGCGGCCATGTGAATTCTGGAACAGCCTTTGACGTTTGCGTTGTGCGCGCAATTTCATCGGAAGCTTCTTGGATGATCTAGACGGCTCCCAGTCATCCTGGTCTGCGCAAGGCAGCAACTACACGTGTAATGGAATGGTAACTTACAACTAGAAGGAAAGGAGCACTTGCGGCAATAAAATGGAGCTAGATGAGATAGTCTGGCGATGAGTATGATTCACACCCGCAGGACACGGGGCAAGGCTCAAGCATGAGCCTGTGCGAGGTTCTGCGTGATATTATGGGTGGAGCTTTGTCCTTCTTTAGGTTGATTTACAAATTTGTCCGGTATCTTCTTCTCGTGCGGGTCGCCTCAATTGTTCCGACTTGACGACTGTTTCCCTAACTTTGTTTAAGCGAATGCTCATGCTAAGTATATATTTGCCTCAGCCGCTATCCACGTTTCATTACGGCTGCGATCGCGCTTATCAAGCCGATTCTGGCAGCGTTTACTCTAAGTTGTTTATTTTCAGAAGTTTCAGAACCTGGTAGTGGTAGCGAAATCTCGTAATTGCTCTTGACGTTAGAATAAAGAAGCAAATAGACGGAAAGTGTCTCATGAGAGTCGTTGAGCATTATTAGGCGCATAAAGGTGTCACTACTATACTTTCCACGGACTTCAAGGAAGCATGGACACTTGAGCGTGATAGCA
Source organism: Rhipicephalus microplus (assembly GCF_013339725.1). Classification (NCBI taxonomy): domain Eukaryota; kingdom Metazoa; phylum Arthropoda; class Arachnida; order Ixodida; family Ixodidae; genus Rhipicephalus; species Rhipicephalus microplus. The sequence continues at coordinate 206,086,756 of NC_051165.1, forward strand.
AGAATGGAAGCAAACCGGAGAGAGATGAAAGTCAAGGATGTGAACCACTTTGTAATCGCCAGTATGCTACCTTTCCCTGTGAAAAGGGATGGAGGAGTGTGAAGTTTCAAGCGAGAGAGAACGAAAGAAATATAGAGGGAGAGGGGAGCACCCGAACAACGTCGCAGTCCGTCATTTCTGTGCGGCATACGACGTCCCCGTCCCTGTACAGCTACTCGCCAGTGTCCAAGTACGAAGGGAATGGGACATTGGAGCAAGGCGAAAAGAAAACGTGATGTCACTGACCCGACGTGCCCACGATGGCGAGGGCGCGTCCCATGAAGTCGAAGAAGTTGGATGCCTCCTCGTTGGCCTCTCGGATCTGGTAGCTGATGGAGCCGTACGCCGCGTACCGCTTCTCTTCCTCGGCCTTCACGTACAGCCGTCTGCGGTCGTCCAGGGAAATCTGCGCAACATCCAGAGGAAGCCACAATCTCGTATGAGATGGAGAAAAAAAAAACTAATGATGTGCAAGTCGCAAGGAAAGAACGCCAAATCAAATCAAATCTTATCAATCTGGAAAACTAGCGAGTCGGTTGTAGTACACGATGGTGGTGCGAGCAACGCAGAATCATCTCGGCAAAAAAAAAAAAAAGGAGAAAGAGAGAATCTGAGCTCTATTCTTTCTTTGCTGTCCTTTTTCGAGTAGATTCTATGACGCCTCCACCACCTCCATGCACTTAATTTTATATCTTAACACGGAGTGGTTACTACAGGATAATATGCGTAGAAACATTGCCCCACACTCGATAACTGTATTGAAGCATATTTACTTCAGACCATTGAATGAAGTTATGGAGCATTATTGTATACTTGCAAGAACGCACGCAACATGATACGCTCAAATACGTGAAGAACGAGTTATTTAAAAGGAAAAAAAATCATTTCTTGCCATCTAGGTCGCGCATCTTTGCACAACATATGCTCTTTTAATTGTAGTTCTGAATACTCTCCTTATTTCGCGTTTTGTAAGCTAATGTGCGGTGAAAGCTACCACTACTTAATCATCATCATCTGATTACCGCGGCGTTACGTCGACCGCAACGGTGCCCTAGAAAACGGATCTATTTTTTCGCCACCTAGTGCAGGAGTGTTTTTACGCGTATGGCCATAGGTTCTGTCACGTACATCACAGCCCGCTGCTTTTTTTTTTTCGTTTTATCTTAACTCCGTGCTCCCATTTCCCGCTCCGACGAATCTGCCTGCACTTCCGGGTCGATGCACGACACGCTTGCTCTGAGCACGTCGTAAAAATCACTTTCGGACGCAAAAAGTACGTTTCATCTCAAAACAAAAAAAACTTGGAATGATCGTTAGAGGCCTACTTATGTCGTTATTCACATAAACTGGTGTAGCCAGATGACCATTGCAATTACGGCCGCCATAAACACGACAAACCGATAATGTTCATCAGTACTTCCATCTCTAGCGTGCAGAACTGATGTCTACACTGCCATAGCCAACACGCCATTCCTCTGCGTGGTATGTATGTTTCCGCACGCCACTTGTCGTGACCGATAAGTAGTAAGCTTGTGTTTACATCTATAAGGTGCGCGTCTATACTGAAGGAAATCTTGTGCATCTTAGCTTATATGAGGATGCATTACGAGATGGTTATGCAGTGAATGTAACAATTATGTAAGTTTTTCTCTGCTCATTGCTCGTGTGTATAAATCGCTGAGCCCAAGAAGAAGCACCCAGTGTATTCTTTCAGTGGTCTTACTCATGTGCATGCACCGTCAATTTTTATGAAAGGAAACATGGAAGAGGCCGGCGTGGCCTCTTGTGTAATCGCCTTGAAGGGGGAAGGGGTGACAATCTTGCCGCCGGTTCAATATCACCAATCACAGGTTGTCTTGCACGCCACTAGAAGGCACGAAAAATACTGTTGTTGCTCTCGCCCTCTTCAACGAGCTGCAAGCAGCCACCGAAGCATGCAGGTGGACGCTTCCGCACGTTTGCTTGCACAGAAATCGGCAGTGTACTCCATTGAAAAGATAGATGCAGCAGAGTCACAATGTTACATATAACAAAATACTGTGCACATAGGTACGCCAATCGAATGGCTATAATGACGTCTACGAAGCAATGAAGCAATTTAGTCCGTAGCGCTTTATCAAAGCACTGTGCAAATCGACTACGATGTGCAACGCCACTAAAAAAATAGAAATCTTAACACGAAAATGTTTTATGCCAGGGTCCACCACGGCTACACTGACGTATTTCCGTCACTGATATGAGGTTGCAAATGATACACTAACACATGACTAAATGAAAACTGTAATAAAAAAATTCCAGTACTGGGAGTTGAACCTGCGACCATTCGCTCCTTAACGTGTGGTGCGAAACGACTTAACTATTAAGAACACGTTCTGCAGAATACTAACAGCGAGCTATTTATATGCGCCATTTTCTGTTGGAAATACTTCATGCTCGCTGGTTTCAGTGCATTTTCGTAATCGTTAGCGAGATGGCGCGACAAGCTCAAAGAGGGAAAAAGAGCGTGCTTTAAAGATGGTCACCCCGCGCGCTGAGCGTGCGAGCACTTATCTCGCGATGACAGCGCGGTTGGTACGTCACGTGCTCTGACCGCAACTTGGAGACAGCACTTAGGTCGCTCAATGCAGCGCCCTCTTTTAAGTGTGAATACACTTTATAAGCGACCCCAAACCATCCACCACCGTCGGCGGCGTCCGCAGTCTTCTCTCTATCTTTAAAAGAAAGAGGACTTGGCGGGCCACAGCGCGACGCTCTACCGAATAAGCCACGGACGCGACGCTGATATCGGTGTCAGTAACGATATATCTTGAACGCCGCTGCGCGCGTACCCCTCCCCCTTCGCTCGCTCCTCCGCTCTCTTCGCTCGCTGCAGCTGCGCACGCACCCCTCTCTCTCTCGCGCCCGCCTTCTCTCTCAGTCTCCCGTCGAGAGCGGGTCGTGATGGGGAGTAAAGTTAAAATCCGTTGGCATTCGCCAGTGAGTTAACGTAAACTCCCCCGTGTGATCAAATTGCGATTCCCAGGAACCATTACACCATAAAGGCACCATAGTGTGATTAATAAATATAATAGTGCGAATTAATAAATACCCCTCATAGCATCACCCCGTGTATTCGCACTTAACCATGTTCACCCTCGGGGAAATGCTTGGGAGTTTTTTTCCAAGAAGCGCACAGCTCACATGAATAAGCTACAACTGTGACATTTATTACTTCGCATTCTTCCTGTGTATGCCTGTGCATTCGTTTCGTGCGTCCTCCTGCTCTGCGTTTGAGCAGTGTGCTTCAAGTGTCCAGCTGTGACAGTTGTTAGTTCGCGCTTATTCCGTGTACTGTTGTTTCCGTGAGTCCTCTCTTATGAGCAGCGCGTTAGCATGTTTGGAGCAGCTCGCCACTCTTCGCGTGACATTACAGCTTGTGGCTATAGTATTCATTCATTCGCCCTTGTGGCGAGACAATACACAATGAACGCTCTGCTTCTTATGTGAAGGCGTGCTTAACTTTCGTGTTAAATTCATTCCTGTGACAGAATCATCAGCTATGTTTTTTTTCCTTTTTTATGAAATGAACATTCTTCTATTCACGAACCATTTCTGAACGAGAAGCTGTACATCAGAGCTGATTATTATTTATTTATTTGAATGCAAGCGATACGCAAGAAAAAAAATATCGTTTAGGAAAACCACTATGAACTAGTTCAAGAAGTTGTGTTTAAATGGTAGGCGCAAATAGTAAGGCTTGGAGTATGTAACCGTTGCTGAAATGTGATACGGGATAAACCATCTGAGAGTTTTTGACACTCCGCAAACGTAGTACTCCAAAATTATTCATGCATTTTAAATTGGTATGTAATGGGGCAATTCTGGCCGTTCAGGAGATGACCACGAGTGCTTCTAACACCATTGTGAAGTTCTTGTTCATGCCACCAGTAAGTTACGTATTTGCAAGCTTTATGGTTTAGTATTTTACTGCTTTCCCAACTTCAGTAATATTATTATTTGCTTTAAAAGTAGTCAAAGTAATTAATTTCTTCTAAAATAACATGCACTAATATTGAACCAAACATATTTTGTTCCCATGTATTTACTTCGGATTGAGAAGGGTGAGCAAATGAGACCTAAGGGAAACTATAGAAAGACTAATATATTACAATGTGTTAATGCCCATTATCTGAGCGAATGATCACCACTTTTTCAGGTTCTACTTCCATGCTGTTAAAATAAAAGCACATAATTTCGCAGTATTTTCCTGACCCTGTGGCCATCTAATTCATTCATAGGCGCATCCCCATAAGTATGTCCCAAATCTTCTTTTTATTCTGAATCAGTCTCAACAAAAACAGCCAATGCTTGTGTCATAAGTATACCTGAGTCAATTTCATCGACCGTCATTGACTTTGAAATTGGGAATTCTTGTCAGGTCGCCGCTGTTATTGTACAAGAAAGTGGAACCAGTCAAGCAGCCTCAATGCATATTTTATCCCACCATCCTTGTTTTTCATGCATGTTATGTACCTGCGAGGCAATAAAAGCATTCCTAAAATATGGCCACCTCTTTCTAAATCTAACTGTGGTATTGTTTCATCCATCTATCTACATATGATATTCATATTTGATGCCTTTTTCGAAATGCTGCTTTGTTTTGTAATACTGAGGGCGAGCATGAGGCATTGCAAATGTGTTGTCCACATACATTGCCTGATGTTTTGAGACGATAAAGCGGGAGCTGAAAAAAATACAAATGACAGAGTTGTCAACATTAATCAGTACTGTACTACAGATGCGTTCCTCTTGATTATATATTCCTTTCGGGGCAAAATATTAAAAAAATTTGGTGAAATATGACTTTCTAGATTTGCGTGCTACTATACTTTTTGATATAAACAATATTAATGAGATCTAACAGACAGTCATGCCAATTAAAGTATAGAGAACGTTATTAAAAGTAAGTGTAATGTAAATTGAAGTGGATGAAAGGATAACTTGCCATGAACATAGACCAAACATGCGACCTTCGAATAACGCGCCCAACACTCTACCAACTAAGCTACCATGGCGGCCATCTCCTATCCACTTTATGGGTTTGTATGTGCCTTGAACGTGACATTATCAGTCAGCGCCGTTTTGACCGTCATTGTTCCAAACGCTGCTCCCTGTTTCTGGCTGTTCAAACAGCTGCGTGTACGTCTTTCGTGCTCATCAAGGCATCCGGTTGCTACAAGAGTGACGCAAAATTACAAAACAAAACTCGTTCCGGCAAGCGGAGGCTTGTTTTGTTCATTTGTAAAGCAGCAACTGTGCTTGCATGTTTTTGTTAATCTATTATGTCCTATTTATCTTTTTTTGCATTTCAAACACACCTGATATTGCAGCACTTATTATTCAGTTACCTCAAGCCAAATTTTGTTCGACATTGTGTTGCGAAAACACGCGCACGAGATGGTTGTAAACGCCTACGCTTTTGTCGAGCAATATAGTTGAGACATGCCATGTCTCCTTTCTCTGACTTGCGCCTTCATTTAAACCTGGAGTAATCTTGGCTGAATTATTAATTCAAAAGGATGCCCGAGTAATCTTATTTAACATAGCTTTCGCAATACATACATATTTTTTTGCATACACTGCAACACATTTCTACGCAAAATAAATGGCATCGACTACACGAGCGCAGCGGTGTTCACTGACCCGAGGGAATTCAGCGTGGCACTTACATTCGGGCCCTTGTTTAAAAAAGCAGCTCTTTCGCTTCCAAACAGGTCATTTTTTCTGAAGGCAAACGAAATTGCACCGCTGCTACGTGACTTGGCGCCGGTTAGACCAAGACCAGCACATGTACAGAATTTTTTATACTCGCTAGAAACATACACTTATGGTTTTGTGGTACTGTCATGCATGTCTTTTATGCTTGAAGGCATCAGTGCCCTCATGCTTGTAAAAAGCAGCTGCACCATCTGGCCTGCACGTTCTTCGGCCCTGCTTTTATTTTTATTTTTGTTAAAAAGCAATATTGCTTTAATACCTTGATTTCTCGCTCGACGATGAACAAAAAGGGTATTGTACAACAAGACTGAACGTACCGAAAAAAAGGAGGATACTTCCATTGCTTTTACCGTGGTAGTAGAGAATTTTATTATTGCTTCGCTTACTCCTGTAGCAGTAATATGCACGATTTTTAGGAACAGGTGTCACATATAAATGAAGCAAACTGCCTGAAGACGAAGCTTTATGTAATCAGATTCATGGTGGGAAAATTCAAGTGTTTTGTACACTTAAAGGTTTTCATCTGTTCTTGACTAGTAGATGCTACTAGCATGAATTCAGCTTAATGATAGAATTCCTTAATAGTTTTTGAAGCTCTGTATGTGCCCATCTCAAGGTAGCACCACAGAAGCACAAACATGAACGTAAACTTCAAACCAAATGTATATTTTTCTCTTGAGCTGGAACGTCGATGCGATCGTCTGGCCAGCTAACGCAGGTTCCCGCTGTGGTTAAAATTTTCAAGGAGTAACAGCATAGGTTTTCTTTTTCAACCACTTCATTACTATTTGATGAATATTTTAATAAGTCTTATTCTTGAATAAAATTCGAATAATGGTCGAAATAAAGGCATAAATGACTTACAGATTCATTATCATATTGTAAAACAACCGTCTTACTCAATGTATTGTCTGGCTTTGTCGCAGTACTTGCCGTGTTTGCAACAAAGCACGCTTTAAAGACTTTGACTAAGTTACATTATTCACGATGTTCGTGTTAATCTTCTAGTAAAACTTTTCTTGAACACTTTTAAAGAAGATAGTCTTTTTTTCTGGATAAAGTTATTCTTTTCAAGTATAATGGTTGTGTGGATAATACGCCCTTTTATAATACATGAGAAGCGGAACATTCGGTAAATATTGAGCAAATCATACAAAAGGCATCCGTTTATTTTTGCAACCTGTTTTGTAACGTAATGGTTAGGCACCTGCCTAGAAAATCAGCAAGACACGGAAGTGGTGGCTGGGCCCACGCAATCGCTCATTACCCACTCTCAGTGTCCAGCCCTCCTTTAATCACACCACCTGTTCTCCGACCAGTGAACCGATTGTCCGAGGCTGGCCCAGCGCAATTATTCGGTAACGAAGCTCAACAAGAAAGGCGTGTCTATTCCTGAGAACAATGGCATAAAAAATATGCCTCAAGAAATATAGTACGCACTCGAAGGCACATATTCACTGCAATCTTGATAGTCTTGTATTAATTTTGTTTCATGTCGCCACTCAGAGACGCCCACAAGACAGGCCTTTCATCACCGCATCTATTGTGTCTGTACAAAAATGGTAGCACGGAAACCTAATCTTCATTAGTTTTGTCTTGTTCATGTGCCAATTTAATATTAATTTCCACCTTATTCTGCAATACTACATTTTGTTAACTATCGTCTTACGGTATAGTGCCGTCATGGTAACTGTTGAAATCAAGTATTTTCCAAATAGTATAATACTCATAATGCGTAGTCATAGACGTTCGGCAGGGTTCTAATCGTTCTGTAGATTTACAATTTCATTACATATGCTTTCTAACGGGTATTCTCACAGCGATTATTATCGATCCACTGATATACATAAAATAACAGCCAATGTTAGCCAAGAACAATGGCGAAAAGAAAACGGCCCCAGTGAAATAAACTGTTAATACCTGTGTTATCTGATACACTCCCCAGCTAGCGACTCTTGTCCGAATTCGTCAGCTTGTTGAGCACCAATGAGCAAATGTATCCACTGATTTACTCCTGACCAATCAATCACTTTTGTTTATCTTGTAATACCCTTTGTATTATATTTGGTTAATTGAATAAAATACCTCAATGAGGCTACTATAGGTGTCATGATAAGGAGCTATTGCAGTTTGGACATGTTACGAAGAAGCTACAGTTACTTACATTATTACTAATTACGTTACGCCTCAAAGTTTTGATTATAATTTTGTGAATTGTTCAAAAATAGTAAAAGCAGTCAGCGTTTTCTGACAATTTTTCAGAAAAAATAACTGTTCGTGAGAAAACAGGGTTAAACATAGAAGCCTCACCATAGGTTACTGTAAACGCTCTCCTAAAACTATTTTAGCTTGCTGTTTTTTCGCGAAAAATAAAAATATGCAATTTGTATAAATATATTTTTCCTTCTTATCATACTTAGAATTTCAGCTTTTTTTGAGCATCAAAATAAATTATATTTCTCCCATGTACACTCCATATTTTAACATTTATACGGCACGTCACAAAATCTAACATATCCGGGACGATGTTGCCACTCACGATGCATGATGCTCAGTTCTTCAGTCCTGGTACCATCGCGACAAGTACAGAGGCACCTTTGCATAACAATGTTTACCAGGTTTTGCACGATACGGAGTATGGGACAGCCCGAAAGCAAAGTGATGTTACGATGTCTGTCCTCACGTTACATATATATTCTTTGTTTTTAAGCAGTATGTTTGTATGTAAATCTTCATTCTGTGGCTCACAAGCTTTGTGTAACTGCTGACTTTGAACCGAAAACAGAAAAGTCACACTGCTCAAGCCGTGCTCGAGAATGGGAAGGCAAGACAGGACCACCAACTTTTCGAGAATTCGTATTGCACATTTCGAACAAGTGTGTTTCACAAGTTTTTTTTTTTTTTTCCTGTAAAAATGCGTCACAACGTCTATGAAAATCTGTCGTCTCTTTTTTGTTTGTTTGTTTCCTCGTTTATTTTCGGCATTATTTTTCTACGCAGTGAGCACGACCCACGAATGCATACCGGCCTCAGCAAGAACAGGCGTTTCACGCGTTTGCTACGAGGAATAATCTTGAAGGGCACCGAAGTCTCACCATCTTCGCATTGAATTGCACTTCTTCCAGGCTCCTAAATCCCGGTGTTGCTGCGCGGTTAGGCGTAGCGCTGGGTGGCGCACGGGCATACAAAGTGGCTGGGCTGAACGAGAGCGAACGCCAAGGCTAACTTATTCTGGCTCGTTCTCTCACTTTGTCTCCTTGGCTTGCATTTTTTTACACTTCCGGATTCGTACACAAGCGCTCTTCGAAGAATAACACGAGTGACATTGCGCACAGCATATGAAATAAAACATCAGCATGAGCGAACGCACAGGCAAAACGCAAGAAGCCCCATAAAAAACGCACGGTGTTCGCTCTCCTATGGCCGAACGTGCTACGATCACCATCACTGCGGCTAAGTGCATCACGCAGACGATTGTAAAAGTGTGTTTGCAACATTTATTTCCTTACATTCTTCTTTCATCCCGTACGCTTGTAGGCTCCCAAAATTACGTATTCCTGTTCTCCTGAGACTCTACGTACGAATATATGAAAGTGACCATTTCTTCTTGGTGATCGCTTATGTTTGAATCAAAAGAAGTTCTTCGTCGTTCTCAGTATGGCGGTCACGTTTCGCCGTGTTACCAAACAAGGTACGGAGGCATGCGCTGTCTGTTCGGAAGAGTATATGCATAGTAATGCTTGTAGCTGGTCTGGTTTGTGTCTGCTTAGTGGGATACACAAGTCACCTAGTCAGCATGGGAGAAAGAAGACGCAGAGAAGGGCATCACTCACTTTATTCGCAGAAATACTCACTGCTGCTTTTCTGCGAACAAAGTTAGCAGCGAGTGATACTCGCTTCTAGTTTTCTTTTCTTCTGCGTCGGTTGTGCTTCTTGTATATTCCAGTAAGGATATGCATAGTAATAAGAAGTGAACTCACGAAGATGTGGCAAAGCGGAATGCTGGTCATCTCTGTGGTTTCGTAGCTAAGTGGCAGTATTTTTCTTGCCCCGCACCACTCAGGTTCATGAGGATAGTAACTTATTAGCGAAATACTCACGTTAAAAATACTGATATGATTGTAAAGAAAAGGCGAAAAAATCACAGCATGTTTACGGGGTGAATGATGACGAGTGGGCGAAGCTCCGGAGGTACATCGGTAAACCGTGGATCCTCCGTAAATTTTGCCCAGTCAATCATCAAAGACGTGACGAACAATGTAAAAAGTTACGCCGTGTGCACGCAATGAATGATGGTGAAGGAGCTTACTCTGTTCACCCGACCAACCGTCCATCCGTCCGTCCGTTCATCCGCCTGTCTGTCTGTCTGTCTGTCTGTCTGTCTGTCTGTCTGTCTGTCTGTCCGTCCGTCCGTCCGTCCGTCCGTCTGTCCGTCCGTCCGTCCGTCCGTCTCCTATCACACTAAAGCACGCGTCTCGGATTCATTAGAGTGGAGCGAGTGCCGCAGCGCCATCTAGTGAACACTACGAGTACTAGGGGTGCCTATGATGAACGACGAGGGACTGACTTACACCCTAAAGAGCTTCGCAACTTAAAGATTTCGACAACGTTTCAGAACGCACTCTCAAACAGCTGTTCTAGCATTTTTTGTTTGTAAGAAATCAAAAGGCCATATCAGAACATTGAAGAAGGTTGACTCAATAGCTATATGAAATAATAAATACAGTATGTAGCGAACCCGTATGCTTACTAAATGAAGACGGAGGAACAGAATATACAATTCAGGCACAATAAATTTCAATAATATTATGAAGACATTACTTTCATGGTGAAAAAAATTTAATTAAAAACAATAAACCAACCACGTACTGTTTTTGGATAATTGTTTTAATTTACTCCATGTGATACTAAGTTATCCTAGTCTGTATGGGGTAGGTTATGATTAATAAAGACATAAGTAACCTGTTCTGGTTGACTTAAGTCTTGAAAATGGAGAGAGTATGTTAAGCCCTCAAATGTATCATGTCGGGTTTGGTTAACGTTACGCGCGTGATCATGATTCCTGTGATGTAATCTTTTTTTTTTTGCCTCGGATTAGACTGTTCTGTCAATCATACTACTCAAAACATTTGCAAGTTTGCTGATGGTTGCTGACCACTTTTTTTAAGCTTTCTCTTCAATCGTACATTCCCCATAACGGTTTTAAACAAGACCCTCGTTCACAAGCCAGCTCTGCGCTCCTTCCATTTACATTTACCATACGTTGCTCTAGCTTGAATGAACAACAGTTACACTAAACGTAGATTTGTGGTCAACGTATCGTTTAATAGAGTCGTACTAATTTTGCGTCCGGAAGCTAGTCTATTCCTGTCAATTTTCATTTTCTTTACTGCCTAAAAAAATTGCGCGAGACGAGTGCACTGCTATCTCGCCTTACATGTGTGTTCTTATGAACTGCTGCGAGGTGAAAAAAAGGGTTTAAAGACCTGATCTCGAATCTGTGAAAGCATCGCCCCACGTTAAACTAAAAAGACAGTAACTGTGAGTAAGAATCATGCTTGACACTCCGTCTTTGCGTTTGCCCGGAACGTTCACAGCGAGAGAAGTCGTCTAGTAGCGAGAACTGTCGCCTGCACAGTCCAGTCCCGCCGTATCGTGGCCGACCGATGGTGTTCTTCTCTTTTACGTTCCTGCCTCGGGTATTTCGCAGCCGGATGTATAAACAGAGATAAAAAATTCTGCTGGGCGCTTCCCGGAACTACGATTGTCAGCCCAATCGATTTCCAGCTCGTTCTTAGCTATAGTCATGTCTCCGTGTGACGTCGCCTTTCATCTCCGGTTTTGCCACTTTCGTTCGGCGCTCAAGCGGGGAACTCGCACTTCTCTATCTTCGACTTCTACTCGGCTAAACCGTGCAGCGTTTGACGCAGTAGGTGCATGCGTCAGCCAATTGCGAGCAGAGCTCATCCAGCTCTTTGCATTTCTCAGTAGCGTAACTACCCACGTATATACCGCATTTTCATCGATATGATTATGCTATGAAAACACATACTAGTCTATCAGCGGCTAAGCTGTGAGATACATGAACTTGACTGGAAAAAATATTTCGCTTTGCGGTAGGAATATCTTTCCTACCGCGAAGACGTGTTGATAAGATTTCGTGTTTTTCTTTGCACACGCTTGCACATGTAGTCTGTTGTCCATAAAAATAAAGATGAAGGTCAGGACAATAGCAAGATAGATGAATATTTCATAGTGCATGCTGCATTCGACAATAACATGGTGCATTCGACGATAAATTTCCACAAACGAGCGTTTCTAGATTATTCTTAAATTACTACTCGAAATCTGTAACTATGTTTTGCAATAGTAATTAGTTGCAGTCAACAAATATGTATTGATTTTCAGAATTTCGTTTTAGAGTGTTTCAGACGCACGTACTTAATGTCACTTCTGTGACATGAAGCTGTGTGCGCATTCTAGTATGCCTTATATATTTCGTGGCAATAAACACGCGTTTATTCTATTCAGTCGGGCATGTATGACTATCATAGAGAGAACTCTATCACCAGGTCAAAGCACATACACAAATATCTTCAGCAAAATCGATGAAAGAAGAAAGGCACGCATCTATCCGTCATTTTCGAAGGAACATCGATGTCAAAGGAGACTGTCTAACTTAGTAGCAAATCAAACAAGACGCCCACGAGTGTAAAAAAATCACTAAGCATTCTGAAACTGATTACTACAACGAAGATATTCGAGAAGAAAAACTGGTCAAATATGCACGCCAAGAACTGTCACCTACTTGAAATTACAAAGTTACGAGCTTATTTCCCGAGGCAATACACAAGGCACGAGACGCCACCATGTGATGGCGGCTACCACAGACGAGAGTAGACAGCAAGGGGTCGACTTACGTGCCAAAGTTGAAATAAATGTGCTGCAGAGACACCTATATTTAATATCGTAAACACAACGAGTAATACAACGGAGTACACTTTGTTGTACACAACAAAGTACAACAAAGTGTTACAGAATACTGTACAGCACTGACGTGTACTAGAAGACATTTTGAAGGGCACAGTTAAATGCAAGCTCAGCGAGGTGCATTCGTGCACGTTGAAAGGTATTTTACACGCTGTTGATGCAATTACAGGTTAGTGTGTCCGTCTAACTGTAGCTAGGCAGAAAATTCCGCTTACTAGAGCAGCCACGTGCAGTGCAGTCGCATGCTTAGCCTCAGAGCGCCCAACCGTCTCTCGTGTGCTCGGCTCTAAAATTGCACTCTCTCTCTCTCTCTTTTTTTTCTTTTATGAGAAACTCTGTTCGCGTAGCGTGAGTACGGCTCCGAGAGCCGCGGCCAACTCGATATCTGTGGCCTGCTGCGACACTCCGAGCAGGAGCAGGCGTGAGCAACCCAGCGATCGATGTTCTCGTAAACCACTACGCCGGCGACCTGGGTAAGACCCTCTCATCAAAGGATTAAGCCTCACGAATCGTCCTCGAGCGTGGCAGTTCAGTAACTGCGCAGGCGGGCGTGTCTGCGAGTTCGTTTCTGTCACGTAGACGTTTCTTTCACCGAATCTCTCATTGCTGCAACCTAGAAACGAGGCGAACTGATACATACAGTAAAACTCTTTTTCCCGTCTCTTTTTATCATTATTTCCAATTCCTGTACGAACTGAAGTTGGTGTGCGAGATTCGAGCATGCACGATTGCGTAATTTGAGGACGTCTGAATCCAATTCCCGATGCCAGACAGGACAGTTATTGAGTGTGACTCCTACGGGGAAAGACTGGATAGGTTTGCCGCCGTGGTCAAGTCTACAGTATAAGATCACTCCATAATCGAGGGCTTGGGTCTGGCAGCATTAATGGCCTGGACGTCTGCACTTAGTCTCTGTCTACTGCATTTGGCATTTGGCAATCATAGAAAACTTTCTTTCATCTAGTCTCTCTCTGTTCTTCCTGTGAGCAAATCGGGGCGAGGTTTCAAGGAGTTAAAACCCACTGCGGCCCATTTCATTTTTTTGTTCTTGTTTTTCTTGTGCAGAACGCAATCACTGGACAGTCAATGTGATTACGTAAACGTGGCGCAGCTTCATGAAACAGGAGAGGACTGTTGAGCAGAATTATATTGCATCAAAGCTGCCTATAAATGGGCGATTCATATCTGCGTCAACAGTGACCCTCTTAGTGAACGCCTGCAGGTATTTGCCACCGAAATCGGGTGATGATCAATACTCATCACTGTTGGCAAGTAAAGGAAAAGTACACAAATGAATAAATAATTAAATAACAAATAAATATATTGTTACGCATGCCTTGGAAGAAAACGAAGATGGGTGACTGCCCCAAGCTGGAGGAAGAAAGAGGACGACGAGACTGCGATCATCAACCTGTTGGCCGCTCCGGCGCTTCTCTTCGCGACCAAAATAAACGGCCCCCTTCAGCCGTATACGTCCTGGTCCTCCTTGTGCGTAACAGATTGGTGGAAGCGTGCTGGGTAAGACAAGCCCAACGACGGGAGCTTCACTACCTGGACTACGCCGCAGCCGCCGCCTTGCCGGACTCCCGCCTGCGCCGATCGTAATGGCCCAAGATCAGCCATCTAACGCTTCAAGGCCAACTCCAATGGGTTCCGTGCCCTACTACCGAGTCCCGCCAACCTTTGGAGGAAAATCAGGAGAGGATGTCGACGCGTGGCTCGTCCAGTACAAGCGAGTCAGCAAGTCCAACGGCTGGGATGCCGCCGCTCAGCTCAGCATTGCGGTCTTTTGCCTTACGGATACTGCGCTCGTGTGGTACGAAAACCACGAGGACACACTGACGACGTGGGACGTTTTTGTTGCAGAGCTGAAAGCGTGTTTCGGCGACTCGAGCGTCAAAAGGAAGCGGGCAGAGCAGACATTGTCTCAACGCGCGCAGCTTCCAGGTGAGACATGTACCACGTATATAGAGGATGTGCTGAAGCTCTGCAAGGTGGTCAATGATCAGATGTCAGAAGACGACAAAGTAGGGCATTTGCTGAAAGGCATAGCCGAAGATGTATATAATTTTCTAATCGGAAAAGAGCACCTGAGCTCGGTGTCCGACGTGATTCGACATTGCCGAACTTTCGAACAGCTGAAAATGCGCAGGATTGCTCCAAAGTTCGGCCGGCTCACAAATGTTACAACGGTTGCCAGCATCGACACGAGCACCTGCCCAGACCTGTCGTCGACGATTCGAGAGATTGTTCGCGAAGAACTTTTTCGCTATAGAGAACAGACGCATTCAGCAGTTGATCACCATTTTGTAAACGATCAACATTCGGTATATGTGCCACGTGAGGCTGTGACTGCGCCGCCGCCTTCTACGACCCCTTGGCAATCGATGGTTAGTGCAGCAGCTGTTGAGTACAGCGCACCCCCACAGCCAAGGAGAGCACCACGGTTGCCAGCTCCTCGCCATGACCGACGCCCCCTGCGTCCGCCTTCTTCACGACGCCCAGTCTATCCCTATGATATACGGAACGAACCGACCCACTCCGCCAGAGAAGACGATGTTCGATTCATCGACGAACAAAGAGAGTTTCGACCTCTCCCAGTTTGCTACTCCTGTGGTGTACCAGGACATATTTCGCGATATTGCAACCGTCGACGTGTAGCCCCACGGTATGGTTACCCACCACACTTTGCACGGCCTTCCGAACGACTTCGCGATGACCCGCGAGCAACGTACTATGGCCCACCACAACACTTCACACGATCGTCTGATCGACCGTACGAGGACCCTAATGCAACACACCTGCTGCCTCGCGACGACTACTGGACACGCAGCTTCCGGAATCACTCCCCTACATCTGACAGGAGCTTGACGCCTCCACCGCCTCGTGTTCCCCGTTCTCCTTCACCACGGCGCCGCAACACGTCTCCTTTGCCACAGGAAAACTAGCAAGCGCGGCCGATGGAGGTGAGGTCGCCGGAGACGTGCTAATATCAGAAATACCTCCTGTGTTGATGCTCAAGAACAAAGTACGTGTTTTTGTTGACGGTGTGCCTGTGATGGCTTTGGTGGATACGGGGGCAACCATTTCGGTCATGAGTGCGTGTTTTAAAGATACCTTGGGGCGGAAGGTATTATTTAGGTGGAATCAAGCTGCGAAGTTTTGCGGAGTGAGTGGTGAGGCACTGCATCCTGTTGGTGTGTGTCAAGCTAACGTATTTCTCGGAGGCCGTGTTATCCCAACGGAGTTCGTGATTATTCCGCAGGCGACACATGATGTTATTTTGGGTATGGACTTTTTGAGGGAGTGTGGTGCGACTGTCGACTGCCGCACAGGGACAATAGTTTTGAATGATCACGTTCCGCCAGCACTCTTGGAAAACCCTGTGGATGGTGAGACGGCATTGTGTGTCTGTGGCGACACTATCATACCACCGTTATCAACCGTTCGTGTACCTGTTGGTTGCAGCGACAGCTATTCCGCCAGCTTTCATGCCAACGTAGAGCCAGTGTACACCAACTGCATGAAAAAGAATGTGTTGATCCCACATTGTGTGGTGTCGATCAGACGTGGACGCGCTGGTTTCTGGACTGTCAATTGCTCTACAGAACCCGTGATGTTACCAGATGGTCTAAAGTTAGCCGTCGTGAGTGGACAACACGAGGCCTTACTGGTGACCGAGCTTGGAGATGCGCCGGAAGAGCATCGTAGTCACAGTTTCGAAACGGCTCTTCTGTCAATGGTGAATAAGTCGCTGAGCACAAGTGAACGCCGAACATTGGTCAATGTACTTTCGAAGCACGTCTCTGCATTCGACTTTGCGCAGAAAGACAAAGCGCCCCTAATCCCTGCTTCTCGGACATGTCACACTATCAACACGGGTTTGGCCAATCCGATTAGACAAAAGCCATACCGTGTTTCGCCATCCGAGCGGCGGATTATTAATGAGCAGGTGAACGAAATGATTGAAAACGGTATCATTCAAGAGTCGGTAAGTCCATGGGCAGCCCCAGTAATTCTCGTTAAAAAGAAAGACGGATCCTGGAGATTTCGCGTCGATCATTGCCGATTGAATGCTGTAACAAAAAAAGACGTGTACCCACTTCCACGTATTGATGATGCCATAGACTGTCTGCATTCGGCCTCTTACTTTTCCTCTGTAGACTTAAGATCGGGCTACTGGCAAATTCCCATGCATCCTGAAGATAAAGAAAAGACAGCCTTTGTAACATCTGACGGCCTTCTTGAATTCAACATGATGCCATTTGGACTGTGCAACGCGCCGGCGACGTTCGAGCGATTTATGGACACTGTTCTTCGTGGCTTGAAGTGGAGCATTTGCATGTGCTATCTCGACGACGTCGTCATCTTTGGCCGCACCTTCAGCGAACACAATTCACGTCTGGATACTGTACTGACTTGCATAAGAAACGCTGGCCTTGTTCTTAACTCAAAGAAATGCCACTTCGGAGACCGACAAACCCTTGTTCTCGGGCACCTAGTCGATCAGGAGGGCATCCGTCCAGATCCCCAGAAGACAGCAGCCGTTGAAGCATTCAATGTGCCGCGCTCTGTGAAGGAGCTCCGCAGTTTTTTGGGGCTTTGCTCCTATTTTCGCCGCTTTATACCCAAATTTGCCGATGTCGCGTATCCGCTGACATGTTTGCTACGGAAGAATACTCCCTTCGAGTGGACTCCGGAGTGCGACTCCTCTTTTCGTCAACTGAAGTTCCTCCTGACGTCGCGGCCTGTTCTTCAACACTTCAACCCATCAGCTCCAACCGAACTGCACACAGATGCCAGCGGCATAGGAATTGGTGCCGTCCTAGTTCAACGCTATGGTAACCGCGAGCACGTGATTGCATACGCAAGTCGCTCCTTGAGTAGGCCCGAACAGAATTACACTGTCACAGAACAAGAATGCCTCGCGGTAGTATTAGCGATTCAGCGGTTTCGGTCTTACTTATACGGACGCCCTTTTACAGTTGTCACCGACCACCACTCATTGTGTTGGCTCGTCAACCTTCGGGATCCTTGCGGCCGTCTAGCGCGCTGGGCACTTCGGCTCCAAGAGTATAACTTCATAGTCTCGTACAAAAGTGGTCGACGACACGCCGACGCAGATTGCCTTTCGCGCATGCCACTGAGCACTACAGAGTGTGACGCCGATGACCTCGATCACCTCGTAGCTTCTGTGTCACCGAAGTTTCCCGACCTCCGTACTTTCAAAGATGAACAGCGAAAGGACACCAGGCTATCATCGCTTTGCACAGCTCCTACGGCATGACATTTCTGTGTACGCAACGGACTCCTATATAAGAAGAACTTTTCCAGCACTGGTGCACGTTTCCTCCTGGTAGTGCCAGAAACCCTTCGGACAGCGATTTTAGGTGTGATGCACGATGATCCTACGTCCGGACATTTAGGTTCTGCGCGGACGCTTTACCGTGCTAAGGAACGCTTTTATTGGCCAGGAATGCGACAGTCAGTCGAGGCGTATGTGGCCAGCTGCACACAGTGTCAACGCCACAAACGCCCGTCTACTGCTCCGGCTGGTTTTCTACAGCCCTTGCCACCTCCAAGCACACCTTTCGAACAGGTGGGCATTGACCTCATGGGCCCTTTTCCAAAGTCGGCTAAGGGCAATCGCTGGATAATTGTATGTGTCGATTACCTCACGCGCTACTGCGAGACGGCGGCCATACCAACCGCAACTGCCAGCGACGTCTCTGTGTTCCTGCTGCAGCACGTTATCCTCCGACATGGCCCACCTCGGGTGATCATCAGTGATCGCGGGCGACAATTTACGGCAGACATAGTAGAAGAGCTGCTTCGATTGAGTGAGTCCCGCCTTCGTCACTCGTCGCCATACCATCCGCAAACAAATGGGCTCACGGAGCGTACCAACCGAACAATTGTAAACATGCTCTCTATGTATGTGGCATCCGACCACAAGAACTGGGATGACGTGCTACCATTTATAACGTACGCGTTCAATACCGCTAAGCACGAGACAACAGGCTATAGCCCCTTTTTCTTGATGTACGCACGACCGCCGCGGCACACACTCGACACAGTTTTGCCATTCTCGGCGCACGAGAACCTCTCAGTCACCGAAATCCTCTGCCTTGCAGAAGAAGCGCGTCGTATTGCTCGTCTACGCACTTTGGCATCACAGGAAAAATCGAAGGTACGCTATGACGTCCGCCACCGGCCTGTAACTTACCACCCAGGCGACTTAGTGTGGCTGTGGACTCCGGTACGAAGACGCGGGTTATGCCAAAAGTTCTTGGCCACGTACGACGGGCCGTTTGTCGTTCTCGACAAAATCACGGAAGTCACATACACAATAGCTCGCCTCACGAGAAGTGGTAGAAGAGCCGCTAAAACCCAAGCAGTCCATGTCGCTCGACTGAAGTTGTACACACCAAGGTGAATCGGTTACCTCGCCCGGCGGGCTTCGTCTGCGAGGGGAGGAATGTTACGCATGCCTTGGAAGAAAACGAAGATGGGTGAACATGCTGACTGCCCCAAGCTGGAGGAAGAAAGAGGACGACGAGACTGCGATCATCAACCTGTTGGCCGCTCCGGCGCTTCTCTTCGCGACCAAAATAAACGGCCCCCTTCAGCCGTATACGTCCTGGTCCTCCTTGTGCGTAACAATATGTTGGCTAAACAACTAAAATAAACAAGGAGAATAAAATGTGTAAGCAATACGACGAGAATAATGCGAAGAGGCTTTGCCGGTCTTCTATAAACACAACACGAATAACAAGTGCTTCAATTGCTCTTCATTTTTTTTAATGAGGGAAGTTCTATACACAGCGAAAAGCACCACTGAATGTGTTAATCATGATGGAACTTCTGACGTAATTACTTATTCGTGTCAGACGTGCAATGTTATTAAGAATATATTAAATCTTCATATTGTTCACTCATTGATGCGTTGAAGGGGAGGGGGGGAATGACACTGTCGCACGTTGAACTCCTTCAGTCCTGATTGAATGTGTGAAGAGCTTTTTTCAGTGGAAGCTGTTATGAGTTCACAACAAAGGGTTGCGTGAGCTGTAGTTGTCCGCTGCCACCTCCACCGCTGCCGGTGTCCGTAACCAATATCATGCGAAATAAGGGGAAAAAAAACTTAGTAACTAAGAACACCAAGGTGACAATGTCACTAAAACTCGGGCCCCTGCGCGCCAGCCGGGTATTCTACCACAGATTCACGGCAGTGCTTTGAAACTTCTTAGCAGACTGGCATTAGTCAGGCTTGATTTCAGGAAAAGAATTGCTTTATTCTGGGAAATAAAGCGCTTTAGAACAGCGAAGACAAATCAAGGTGTCACGCAATGTGGCTTGCGCAATGGCTGGGTCGCGAATGCTTCAACCTCGTAATGAAGCTTCCGGCATAATTCATCGTCGTCAGTCTCGGCAATGAAAAACTGCAAAAACTTCTTGCCAGTGCGTAGCAGGTACCACGCTTCTCCGAAAATGACGAAGGATGGCATAGTGAACGCCTTTTTATTACTTAAAAATTATAATGATCCATGACGCAGTGGGTACCCTGAAAGTGTGCCTGTAGCAGTTACCCAAAAAGCGTTTTAGAAAGGCTCTGAAAGGATGCTTTTCCAGCTTTTGCTGTGACTGTGCTGCGTGTTCCGTGCAGGCCTGGCGTTTTTTTTTTTTATAGAAGTTTGAAAACTGTCGTTATTATGTGCCCTCTCCAGCCATGATGCAAGAACGGTCGTTTTATTTTATGTGTTTGCCTGCCTCAGTCATTACTGCGCGATTGTCTGTACGAGTCTATGAGACGGTTATCAGAACAAAAAAGCCTGACACGTACCCCCAAAGCCTCATTAGTGAGGTGTCTCAGGCTAGGTCAGGATGAACCCCTGCATATGAAACAGCGTAGTATCACCTTGTATTTTTTCGGCACTTAAGAGAATCATGCGTTAGAATTGATTAGGTTTGCTGCATTCGGTCTCCAAGATTGGCACCTGAGAGTTGCAAAAGCAATGCCGTGCAATCCCGTGATCGCGGTTTCCATGCCGACTGCTGGCGCTTTACCTCTGGTCGAAACCAATCGTTGCAGCACCTTGGTTCGGTCATGCACTGCAGCCTAGACCACTACATTTGTCCGGCGCTAGATTTCCAACGGCTGCGCCAAGGCGTACCTTGCGTGCTGATGTTGACCTGACGGCCGCGTTTAAATGAATGTAGAAAAAAAGGTGCTCGCGCATATATTAGATGCAACTGCGCACTAAAAACGCCTATGTTTCCAAAGTTGATCCAGGATCCTTTCCTAAATCAAATTTGGGAACATGGGCATTTTTAATGTCCATGTTCCCCGAAAGTCAGAACGTAAAACCCAGAAATTTTAAAGTGTGTTTTAAAATTCTATCCAATTTTTAAATGAACATTTTCAAAGCGATGTTCTTTTTAAATTTTAATTGTAAGAAATGTCTCCCAGTCACTAGACTACAGTAAAAAAATTGGCAGAATTTTTTTTTCCATTTTGTGTCTATGTACTGAAGGACACCTTAGTTTAAAAAAAACATTTCAATAATCCATAGCAATTTTCCAAAATATTGCGAGCTGCGTGATTTAGATATCATTTACACAACGCACAATGGTATTGTTTTTTTTCTTTATATCTTTTCTTTTGATTTAAAACCTCTATGCTAACGATGCAAAGTCATGTACTTGTGGGTGTCTCAAGAATATAAGGTATATAGCATTCGAGGTTTTCTGCCTATCTTTATTACAATTATGAAAAGCTTGCAAACATGCTAGGCAAAAAAAATGGAAAGCCAGGCTCTGAGTACCTTATCGTCCCCCTTTTTTTTTTTTGCCTGACTTTTTTCTCATCTAGTCTTTCTTTTTGCGGGTAACGCCTAATGCCGTTGTATACAACGCAAAAAAAACAACAACGCTTACTGCCACCTCAGAAGCCTAGCAAAACTAGCTACCTGACGCTGTACCTTTACGTTATTGCTGAGAGAATGTGACAGCGAGAGGCCACAGCTGGTACCGTTCAGCACGCGGACGGACGGGCGCGAGGCAGAGACGTTAAAGGCTTTTGTCTTGGAAGTATCCGCCGTGATTTCGCGTCCTTCGTCATTTACTGGGCTGGCAGCACGAGGACGCCTGAATTTATAAAAAAAAAACGCTAAAGAAGAGACTCGGCTGGGGTGCCGGAACTTCGGACCGGCCCACGGTGCAACGCTATTGTTGCGGCCACGCATTATTACTCCACAGTTTAGCACAAACATTTCTACGCGTACAGTAATGGATAACGGGGGTGCGACAATATACGTGCTGTGGAAGGGTAGACAAGAGATATGCCCATAATCTGGATGGGGCTTGGTACATAATAATTAAAAAAGCATAAGGAAAATAAACATAAATCCTGACCTCGGTTACGTGGCATACAACAAAGATAACTTCCACTTCAATCGCTACCAAGATTAGCTTTCAAAAAATCACATATACAAATTTATTTCGTGGATCAATCACACGTGCATACACTCTTAAACCAGTTAGTGTGCGGTGCGTGTGCGCTCCCCATTTTGTTTCGTTCATAATAAGTTTACCGCCAACCCTTTGAGACTGGTTATTATCGTTATTTAGTTGTGTAACTATGTATAAATGCAATGCCACCTTATCCCTTCTTTTTTTTTTTTTGTCGCCAACGTTCGAGCAGTTCAACCTTGTGTTCAGTCCCTTTTTCGTTAGTATCTTTAAAAGCAAAGGGTCTGTATATTCCACTTTTATTAGAGCGAATACCATCGCAAGCTAACATGTCGTGCCCTATTTTTCAGTGCTATTTTCACTATCAGCGCTTATATATTTATCAACGGCTGATGAATAACTATCCAAAAGCCACTTGGAGGTCGTGCGGAGCAGCCCCGTCTCTATCAAATGCTTTTTTATCTGTTCGCTTGACGCTGCGCCAATAAACGAAGCCAACTACGTGAGCAGTTTTCACATTTAGCATGTAGACACTTCATAACGAATTCAGAAGGCCTGTGAGAACGATAACATCTGCTTACTGACGCAATCGCATCTCCAGCCCGTTTTTCGAAATTACACCCAACATGAATCAATACGTGAGATCTCCCGTGGAAATAATTACCTTTTTCTCTTACTAGATGCGCCAAACACATCACTGCAAAGACGATGATAGTTATGAAGTATTAGTTGTTTAGTCAAGACCGGATCAAATACGTGATTCGGATGTTTCAAAAGGGACTAGCGATCGCCGTTGAAAAGGAGCAATAAATTAAAGTAAACAATTAAAATTTGTTTTTGTTTTCTTTACGAGGGAATCCTAATCTGAGAATGGCGAGCTTGCTACTTCAAAATTTACGTGCAAAGTTCGGGTAAGAAATTCGCGGTTCCGTTTCATTCCTTGATCATTTCTTTCTGCACCAACGAAGAAGAGAACAATCTGTTCATGAGTTTTCTTCGTCTTCTATATTTGGAAGGAGAGGTGCGCTCGCGAGAAACACTAGAGAGGGAGTTATACTGCCTTTCTGTCAGACAACGTAGCTTGGCAGTGACAAGCTGCCGTCATATTGTATGCACGCTTCTGCATGTCCTCGTTGTTTCTTTGCCTCGTCCTTGCAATCATATATTCTCGGGAAAAAGTGAAGGCGCGTCTATATATATGTTTTTTTCTTTACCGGCGCGCTCTGGTGATATCCTTTTCTCTCTTTTGCATTCCCGAACCTTTTGACGCGTTATTTCCTACATGCCACTCGTTCTAGAGTTCCTCTACAACATGGCCCCTGCCTCGTCCTCCAACCACTTCTTCTCGGGGCCTCTATCTCGTACGTGGGAGCGAAGAGAGTCATTTCCTTATTCCCAGCCCCACGTTACGTCGGGCTCTTATAAATGATTTTTTTCTGTTTTTCCAAACCTGGAAACCACCCTGCAGAAAAAAAAACGGATATTGGAAGTCAGGTAAAAACGAAATATCGGTTCCTGTGTAAAATAGAAGGGGCACGAGATTACACCATTTCGAAGTACGAACCGTCGTCCACGTTTTCATTTTTTTTTTCGAATCGCTTTCACAACTTTAAACCAGCTATGCGTACCAAACCGAAAGGAAAATTGGCCCGGACGTATAAACCTTAAACGCTTACGCTGATGACTGAGACTCGGGGAAGCAGGGGGCAGATTAATACAAATAGTGGTTGGGAAGTTGTAAACGCAAAAGCTTTGAAAATCTTCCCATTTTGTAAGGAAGTGTAATATTACCAAAATGTACGACGAAAGAAAAGAGATAGCGTTGAAGAGAAATGATAATGCTTACATCTCAGAAACCTCAGGGATTTGAGATGGCGAACACCTGCCACCGGCTATCTTGGTCTTTAAACTCCGAGAGAAACTTCTCGAAACGTTTTATTTTTTTGTTCCGCTAACAAAAAGCAGCGCTGTATCCTTTGCTTGATGATAATGTCACGTAACGTGGTAGCTTCAGAATTTATGAGGCTCGCACAAACTGACGCACAGGGTCACTTACAATGTTGCCGAACAAACACGAATATTTATGGGCACACATGTGGGGAAGTTACCTTCCTATGTGTCCTCGGCGTTCCATTATTCTACTGAAACCATACTACTGATAACGGCCACTCAATAAAGAAAGCGTTTATTCGAGCAGCTTAAATTGAAATATAAGCGTTTGGCTTCTTTCGCAATAGCTTCACTTACAACATGGTTTCGGAAGCTTTCGTCGAAGTAGAATAAAACGCGCCCTGCTACAAAGATAGTCCAAAAGCACAAAAAAACTGTTTACATAGCTAAACAATAAATAAAACGACAGAAGGGCAGTGAAGAATACTCGGAAATATAATTATTAGTTAATTCATTCAAAAGATCTATCACGAGCGAAGCTTTCTAGCACACGATACAGAAGGAA